>CM061921.1:3958498-4008499 GCA_031002005.1 Vandiemenella viatica | reverse complement strand
AACCAATCCAATATCTCACTTTATATATATATATGTTGTTATTTCATTCACCCCCCTTAGTGGGGAGAAGCGGGCTGGCAGCACACATGTCGTGATAATATGGTTTACAATGGAATTTCATACACTTTTACAAAAATAATACAGTAGATTTGCATTTAGATGTTACATTTTCAGAGTTGTAGTTTTGTACTATATTTTGTTTGCTTTTCTTGCAGATTTGTGGCTAGTAGTAGGCGATTTTGATGTCATTCACAGAGTGGGTAAATTTTTGTTCTCTTCTCTTGTTGAGGTATGGTAGGCGGTCGGTCTCTGTGCTGGGTTATAAAAAGGATATTTTGGAGGTGGAGTGTTGGTGGGATTTCTTTGTAACAGGAGGGGAGGTGAAGTGGCTTTTTAAGTAGGCGGTCAGTTATAGGATTTTTGTTTAAAAGACTATTAATAGCATATGTTAGCCGGAGGGATTCTATGTGGATCAGTATGTGAGGAAAACGCATTCTGGTATACAGCTGATGGGTAGGAGAAGGTAGTCTTATTCGGTAGTCGATTCGGAGGATGTGGTGTTCTATTATTTCGAGTCTATTGTAGAAGCCGTCGGGGACGGAGAGCCATGAGTGGTGACCATAAGTTAGTATGGGGTGGAGAAATGCTTTGTATGTATTTATGATACCCTTTCTATATAGTCCCCAGGATGTTCCGGTAAGTAATTTTAAAAGGTTTGGGCGGGTTTGGGCTTTGGACGTGATGGTTCTAAGATGAGGTGTCCATGTAAGAAGTCAGTCGAGGGTGATTCCTAGGTATGTAACTGTGGGTTGTAGTTGGATGGGATGATTGTATATGGTTATGTTAAAATCAGCGAGCCTGTATCTTTTACTTTTTTTTTTTTTTTTTTTGCTGTCGTCAGTCTTTAGACTGGTTTGATGCAATCCTCCATCCCTTCCTATCCTGTGCTAACCTCTTCATTTCTACATACCCCTTACAATCCACGTCCTCAATTATCTGCTTCATATATTCTAATCTCTGTCTACCTCTACAGTTCTTACCTTCAACTGTTCCCTCCACTAACAAATTAACCAATCCAGCATGTCTCAAAATATGACCTACCAGCCTGTCTCTTCTTCCTGTAAGCTTCTTCCATAAACTTCTTTTCTCACCCATCATTTCCTAAAACTCGTTCATTTCTTACTTTGTCTGTCCACCTAATTTTCAGCATTCTTCTGTAGCACCACATTTCAAATGCTTCAAGTTTCTTTCTTTCCGGTATTCCTAAAGTCCATGTTTCGCTACCGTAAAGTGCTGTGCTCCACACATAGAGTTTTAAGAAGTTCTTTCTAATTCCTAGATCAATATTTGAAACTAAAAGGTTTCTCTTTTTCATGAAGGCTCTTTTTGCTAGTGCTATTCTGCTTTTAACATCATTCCTGCTTCGGCCATCGGTTGTAATTTTGCTTCCCAAGTAACAGAACTCACTCACTTCTCCTATTGCATCAGATCCTATTTTTATATTTAATCTGCTAGTATTGGTATCATTTCTGCTACATTTCATCACTTTTGTTTTACTTTGATTTATATTCAGTCCAAAATCTTCCTTCAGTATTTTGTTCATGCCATTCAATAACTTCTCAATATCCTCAGCCCTCTCTGCTAATAAGACAATGTCGTCAGCAAATCGTAGCATACTGATTTTTTCTCCCTGAAAACTTATGCCACATGGAAATTTTTCTTTGACTTTCTTCATTGCTTCTTCTACATACAAGTTGAATATTAACGGGGATAGACTACAACCTTGTCTCACACCCTTTTTAACTGATGCATGTCTCTCGTGATTCTCTACTTTTATCACAGCCACTTGATTCTTATATAGTTTATAGAGTATTCTTCTATCTCGATACTTTAGACCTGACTTCTTTAAAATTTTGAACATCTTGTCCCACCTAACATTATCAAAAGCTTTTTCTAAATCAACAAATGCCATAAAAGTATCTTTGTTTTTCTTGATCCGCCCTTCAAGTATTAATCTTAAAGACAGAATTGCTTCCCTTGTACCGCGATTTTTCCTAAACCCAAACTGATCTTCACCTACTATCTCTTCTACTACCCTTTCCATCCTTCTGTATATTATTCTGGTCAGTAATTTTGAAGCATGTGATGTTAGACTAATTGTGCGATAATTCTCACATTTGTCAGCTTGTGCTTTCTTTGGAAGTGTGAAGATGATATTTTTATTAAAATCAGTTGGAATTTCTCCTGTTTCATAACTTTTTGATATCAGCTTGAATAATCTTTCGATTCCTTCCTCTCCTAGAGATTTAAGAAGTTCTGCAGGGATCTCATCAATTCCAACTGCCTTATTTGCTTTCAAGTCATTCAGAGCTTTATTAAATTCTGTCCTCAAAACAGGATCTCCTAAGTCATCCATGTCGACATCGCCTTCCTTTTCCAATACACTATTGTTCAAGTCGTCCCCAACATACAGTTTCTCAATGTATTCCTTCCATCTGTTAGCTCTATCTTCTGACCTTAAAAGAGGTTTCCCATCGGCAGCTTTAATGTTCATACCTCTTTTCTTCATTTCTCCAAAATTCTGTTTGATCTTTCTATATGCAACATCTACTTTTCCTGCAACCATTTCCTTTTCTACTTCTTCACACTTTTCTTGTAGCCATTTTTCTTTTGCTATTTTGCATTTCCTATTTATTTGATTTCTAAATTGCCTGTACTGCTCTTTTCCTGCTTCATCCTGAGCATTTTTGTACCTTCTCCTCTGATCGATCAGCTGCAAAATTTCTTCTGTGATCCAAGGTTTTCGGGCAGCTTGTTCCCTAAAGCCTAAGGTTTCTTTGCCAGCTTTCATTATTTCGGTCTTTAATGCATTCCATTCGTCCTCGGTTGAGCTCCTTTCACAGTTAATTCTTAGACCTAAGTCTACCATTTCTGCAAATTTTTCTCTTGTGCTAGATTGTTTCAGTTTATTCACTTCCAGTCTGTTCTGCTTATACTGCTTCCTTATTCGCTTGAATTTCAGCCTGCACTTCATTACTATCAAATTATGGTCCGAGTCTATGTCTGCTCCTGGGTACGCTTTACAGTCTAGAACTTGATTCCTGAATCTCTGTTTGACCATGATATAATCTAGCTGATATCTGCCTGTATCCCCAGGACGTTTCCAGGTGTATATTCTTCTTGCATGGTTCTTAAACAGTGTGTTCGCCACTACTAGCTTATATCTTTCACAAAATTCTAGCAACCTGCTTCCTCGCTCATTTCTTTCTCCTAGACCAAAACTTCCTACAGTATTCCCCTCTTTTCCTTCTCCCACTATTGCATTCCAATCACCCATGATTATTAGATTTTCCTCCCCTTTCACATATTGGATTAATTCTTCAATTTCAGCGTATATTTTTTCTATTTCTTCGTCATCTTCCTGTGACGTTGGCATATATACTTGTACTAATGTGGTTGGGACGGGCTTAGTTTCTAACCTCATCAAAATAATCCTGTCACTAAATTGTTCATAATAACTAACCCGTTTCCCTACTTTCTTGTTCATTACAAATCCTACACCAGTGACTCCATTGACAGCTTGTGTGCTAATTATCCTGTGTTCCCCAGACCAGAAATCCTGTGCGTCCTTCCATTTAATCTCACTAATCCCAACAACATCTAACTTAAGTTGTTCCATCTCCCTTTTTAAGTTTTCTAACCTACCTGCCCTATTCAGACTTCTAACATTCCACGCTCCGACTCGTAGAATGTTTCTATCCATTCTGATGACTCCTCCCTGAGCAGTCCCCACCCGGAGATCCGATTGGGGGACTATTTTACCTCCGGAATATTTTACCCAGGAAGAAGCCATCATGATATATGTAATTTGAGAGGATTACATGTCCTCGGGATACCCTTTGGGTCTTTAATGCAGTGGTTTCCCGTTGCCTTCTGCATCCCCATGCCGTTGATCATTTCTGATTCATCCGCCTTTAGGGGCCGTTTCCAACCCCAAGGGCAAGAGGGTGCCCTGAACCGCTCCCCGCTCTTCCGCCCTCCTTTCGGAGGCCGTTGGCAAGCAGTGGGTGACTCCTTATACCGGGAATCTTTCAGTCGCCAGAGCCTCGTCCGTGCAAACAGGGTGCACCACGTGAAGGAGAGGTTGACATTTGGTTGGAAAAGACTAGTATAGTCTCTCCCAAACCCTTACACCCCTTCCGACCATACATATATTGATAAAAATTACTCTTTTTTCGATTCCCCGTTGGTCAGGCAGATCAAGCTCGAGATGCCTTTGACATAAATCAATGAGATATCTTTGCGATTCTCCCCTTGTCAGATTTTGTGCTGGTATGTTCAAGAGAGTAGCCAGAATTAGCTTTAGGGTGGGGTAAAAACAAGGAAACTAATTAAAATATTTGTTGAAAATGGTATTACTTGAAAACATTTAAACGCTCAATTAACGTATTTAAGCGTTTTTCTGCGAAAGTTCTAGCTAAATATTGACAAAATTTCTTTTCCAATATTAAAAGCGGGAATTTTTATTTTCATATATTTGCCAGGGAACCAGGGTGGGGTAAGCTCTACGCCCATGAGTATATTGCAGACATGCAACTACAGCAAGAAAACTTTTTTTGGTTATTTATTTTTCTACTTATTGCTTTACGCCTCGTCGACGTCGAGATCATTAAAGGCGGGATGGGACAGGGGACAAGGAACGTGAAGGAATTCGGCCATGGCCTTTTTGAAGGAAGCATCGCGGCATTCGCCTGGAGTGATTTGGAAAAACCATGGAAAACCCAAATCTGGATGCCTGGACGGGGATTCGAACCGTCGTTCTCCCGAATGCGAGGCCAGAGCGTTAACCGCTCACCCACCACGCTCGGTAGCAAGAAGAAGGCAGCCTACAAAACCGAAGGGTGTCCAATACAGGACTTGCGATCTGCATCACAGGTAGTTAAATGAATGGTTGATTCAGGCAGGGAGGGGGGGAGGGGGGGGGAGTTACCTTCATACTCACAGAAGTTTTTTGAATATAGCATATGTTAAAATTCAGGTAAAAGTAAGATACGTGTATACTTTTGTTTTGCCCAAAAGAAATTCCTGGTCCGATGTACAGGCCGCCAAAGATGACATCCCGGGACCAATTTCTCACTTTCGATTAAAAAAATTTAAAATGCTCTATTTCTGGAACGCTGCAAGATATTTTGTTGCTTTTTTTTTTTAATTTTAAAGAAAATACTTTTCTGTTTAAAATGATATACTCCATTTTAAAATACGTGTACAACTTTTTTGCTGCATCCTTCTGATTTTTTTTTTTTTTAAATTAAAAAATTGCCAAGCAGCAACACACCAACATCTGAAGAAATTGCAACAACAAATTGCAGAAGTGAAGGGACGTGTAGAGGTTGAACAACTATGTTTTGAGCTTCCCTGTGATTTTGCAGAGAACTGGTCAGTGATCCTGCCACAACCAGTACAGGTATATCACTGGAGTAATGACCATATTTCAATTTTCACAGGAGTCACATATTTTCAAAACAAGACCACAAGTGTTGCAGTTATATGTGATGACTAGACCTCGAATATTTAAGTTCTAAAATTTTAATTTAGGTGCCAATACAAAATTGGTTCTAAAAATGTCAAAACAAGCCATCAAAATTGTGGTTATATTTATGAAACATCATCAATAAAAATTCTTTAATTTATAATGTAATATCGAGAAACGTAATTCAGCAGAACATATATTCAATATAATTGATTTTAGCTGGCTGGGATTATCTAAAAACAATAAAACTCTTATTGTACATTTGTCACGATTTCCTATTGCTGGAAAAACAAATTTGGAATACACAGCTGTTGGATATTTATTTTCTGATACTAAAATTCGTATATTTAAATGAATGGTTGTTTTAGTATATATTAATACTTTTACTGTAGCTTCATTATTTTTAATGTATTATTTATAAACAGATAGTTAAATTTCCAATGCAGATAGTTGTGCCAACATACACAGATTGTAAATTCCACAATTTGTGGACTGTTAAACTATTGATCAAACACAGTTAGGCATTTATTTTGAAGAACCAAATTGCACTATCTATATATTTAAAACCATGTTTGCGATTTAGATTGCTTAGCAATCTAGTACTATCGTTGCGAAATGTTAAATTTACAGATTTTTTTTTTTAAATGTATGTTATTTTGATATAACTGCACAGTCTTTTAATAATATCAAGTTAAAAGTTTCGAACTGGCGGCCGCATAACTCAGGAGTCGGTTGTAAATCGCCTGACTGCGGCCGGGATGAGGCTAAACGTCCGTAGCGTGGCGTTCACATTCTTCTAGTGCCAATGGTTGTAACTGGAATGCGGAGCTCTACCTCCGTTAATCTTGGGGAAGCGGCAGGAGCCGTACAACTCTATGACCTTTACCTTTTAAGGTGGCCATACATGATCGCTCCATTTGGATGTCATCCTTAAGGATGACATTCATTCGGATGACAGCCAAAAGCGTAGCACATACACTATCATTCCATCACTCCAGTCAGCCACGACAATGAAAAACGAGGCAAAGCAAACAGTTGTCAATTTGTTATGCAACAATCTAGTTATGCCAAGTACTACATAAAATAAGCCCGAAATAAACGTCCAAAGAAGTGCGAAATTATGGAAAATAGCTCTTTGATGTTGCGAATACTTTTAGAAATAGTGCAAAATAGTTATAAAACAGATTTATTAAATTTAAGTAGTTTATCAGGCCGAAAACAGTGACAGGTGCGTCACATGCTGCAAAACAACATATTTAAACAAGTAGGCTCATATAAAATTAATCTTATTTTACTATGTTCTTATTAAAAAGAAGACCGCAAAGAAGTATATTTTTTTCCAACACGGTTTCTATATTGGCATTTACGTCTTTATTTTTTATAATATTAGCAAATGATCTGTTGCTACATTTATTTATATTTTGTCATGGTAGTCAGGATTAGAGATCTGCCACAAGCATGGTAAGTCTTTATATTTCTCAATAATCTCCAGCACAAAGTCTTGTTGAGAAGACATTAAAAAAAAAAAGATTAAAAAAGAAAATAATATCGTCCTAATTGTTACTTAATAATATTTAAAATTGTATTATTTTCAATTCTGAATTCAAAATAATATTTAACTAGTAGCAAAACAAATATTTCTATACCAAATTTTTTTTAAAAGGAAAGATATGGTACAATGCTGTGTAGTCCACTCAAGGATATAGATCGGCTCCTTGTTCATAGTGATGCTTTATAAGAACACACCGCTCACTGCAGCCTCTCTGCGACTTTTTGCAAACAGGGACCGAGCAACAATGATCCCATATACGTTTTACTGAGTTAAAACGCTTCTATTGATATTCGAAAGAAAAATATGCAAAATAGTAAAAAAATATGTCCTAACGACAATTTAGGCATTTTTAGGAACTATGAAATCATAAATTACGGCCATAAATGTACATAAATCGTATTCACGTATTTCAATCAGGAACAAAATAGCTTTTTGCCTAAAATCCGAGGTCTAGTGATGACGCAGGATATGCACTGCTGGCAATACGTAAAATTCATCATTTGCAATCACAGCAAGAAAAATCATCATTATTTGTGATGGTGCCCCTGGTCACTTGAAGTAAGTAAGTCAATGGAGTGGGTCGGTACTGGACATGGGAAGCGGCCTTGTGATGATGTAGGAGGCATGCTGAAACACCATGCTACGAAACAATCTTTCCAGGCAAAGTACAGAGGCAATTCAAAATGTTGAGGATTTTACAAGAGTGGTGAAGTCGTGCATAGCCCTCATCCTCTTACCAAAAGAGGAAGTGGAAGAATTCCGCCAGCAGAAAATAGAAGAATGGTCCAACAAAACTGCCCCTGTGAAAGGAATTCAGAAGACACGCGTGGACTCACTGTGATGGGCGAACCTATATTACACGAATTTTTAAACAGCAAGAAAGAAACAATTTCATTTGACGCTGAAATCCAACCAAGACCTCTGAAACAAAAGGGGAATATCCAGATTCACAACTTACAAAGAGGGATGTTTGTGGTATGTATATATGACTGTGACTGGTGGATTGATATCAGTTGTGAGTTAAATGAGGTCATCGTGATTTTTATGCTCCCACACGGACCGGCTGCTGGATATAGATTTCCAGCACCACAACCAGTGCTCACTTCCAATACTCAACTTTTTAAGATTGTGGATACTCCAGTTCATATTGGTTTAACAGGAAGGCGTCACTCAATTTCAAAGGAAGATACTGATGCAGTTCAACAAATTTTTAGTTAATTGAATTTCTAATTTCAGTTCTAAGCAGAGTAGTCTACAAAGAAAGTGGTATAGTTTAGAACTTGCACATATATTTTGTAAGTTTTAAAATGTTTTTGTTTGTATTATAAGATTTTTTTTTAAAAAAAAGCCGTCTGTTTCTTATATTTATTAAGAATTAAAATTTCATGTAAAAGACTAGATTTTATGAGACCAATATGTGGCTATGAATATGATGTAACAGAAACTGGTAAAATGTGTGGCAAAATATTACATTGTTTCTAAAACCTGTCAATTCCAAAAGTGGAAGTAGGGAACTGATTGGTATTGATCAACAGTAAAAAATCAACAACAAAGAATCAAAATTTTTGGGATTGGCATTTATGAAAAAAAAATGAGAAGGCTGCAGCAAAAAGGTTGAACACATACATATTTTAAAGTGGAGTATATCATTTTAAACAGAAAAGTATTATCTTTAAAATAAAAAAAGCAACAAAATATCTTGCACTGTTCCAAAGGTAGAGGAATTAAATTTTTTTATCGAAAATCAAGTTAGAAATGGTGTCCTGGATTCCATCTTTGACGACCTGTATCTCAGACCAGGAATTTTTTGGGAGCAAAACAAAAATATACAGGTATCTTACTTTAATTTTAATTAAAAAACTTCTCAGACTATGAATGTAAGATTTTTTCTTCGCCTGCCTGAATTGATATGGACTCTACCGAATGTCCGAATGTATTGAGCAAGTTCAAAAACACAGGCACCAGCAGCCCTTACGGAAGTGTTTCGAATCTGGCAGGTTGAGGTGAGATACTTTAAGAAATTGATGAGAGAAACAGTTCTCTAGCTTGTAAAAATAATAATAATAATGATGTGATCCTGTTCCAACATCGCTAAATCCAGGAAATGCTTCAATTTACATACGTGGGGGTGAGAACAAAGTCAAACAAATCACATGTCAACGACTGCGTATGGGTAATTTTCCTCGTCACTAATAATCAAGTAATCAAAGAAACGAAGCTATACTTACACTATTAAGGGCCCCATACACACAGCAACTTGTTGTCCAACTATGTCTCCCAACTTGGTTGGCTAACACAGAGAGAGAACCAGCATACAGAAAACAAGGTGTTTACTTATACCGGTAATGTTTTTTTTTTTAAATTATTATTATTATTAAAATAGCATTTAGCAACGGAGGCCATACAGCCAGCTCAATGTGATTATCGTAGCTTCCAGTGAGTCAGTCATCCAGTATATACAGGGTGTTACAAAAAGTTACTGCCAAACTTTCAGGAAACATTCCTCACATACAAACAAAGAAAATATGTTATGTGGACATGTGTCCGGAAACGCTTACTTTCCATGTTAGAGCTCATTTTAGTTTCGTTAGCATGTATCCCATGTTCTTCCACCTACGCTCAATGGAGCACGTTATCATGATTTCATACGGGATACTCTACCTGTGCTGCTAGAAGATGTGCCTTTACAAGTACGACACAACATGTGGTTCATGCACGATGGAGCTCCTGCACATTTCAGTACGCCATTCTCCAGGGCTGCATCAGCGCATCAGGGATTCCATGAGACGGAGGGTGGATGCATGTATCCTCACTAACGGAGGACATTTTGAACATTTCCTGTAACAAAGTGTTTGAAGTCACGCTGGTACGTTCTGTTGCTGTGTGTTTCCATTCCATGTTTAATGTGATTTGAAGAGAAGTAATAAAATGAGCTCTAACATGGAAAGTAAGCGTTTCCGGACACATGTCCACATAACATTTTCTTTGTTTGTGTGTGAGGAATGTTTCCTGAAAGTTTGGCCGTACCTTTTTGTAACACCCTGTATATATTTTGCAGCTTTTAAGTATGGACGGACAGGACATTCACACAGACACACAACACTTAAACACCCATGCCCTCGGCCGGACTCGAACCGGCGACCTTCAGCACGCGGGGCCAGTAGTCTAGCCCCTACGCTATCTAGGTCGGCTACCAGTAATGTTGTAACTAGAATAAATAGCTTTGTACACAATTATCGTTGCTGCCAGCGCGGAAAATGAGAGGGAAAAGAGAAAAAGAAAAATTTGGGCAAAAAAGTGGCTCCAAAAATGCCCCAAATTTTCACTCACAAATTTTCTGTCGTAGCTCAAAGTAACTTCCACTTCTTTGAAATCAATCAGCAATTCTTCCCAGTCCTTGATTCTTGAATTTTTATTTTTATATAAATCAGATTTCACTTACCACAGTTGTGGTAGACTGTGCAACTTTTCGATGACGGTGTTCCATGCATCGTTGTCCTGAACAGTATCCATCACAGTACTACTATTAGCATAAATCAGTAGCACTGCCTCGATGAGAAACCGGAGCAGACTGATGTTGGCAGCCAGGTTGAACAACTTGCCCATACACACTACAACACGTTGGCACAACAATAGGCCCCGCCCACAAATATCAAAAAGAGTTTGAAAACCGCCAACTTGGTTGGCCAACTTGTGATTTGGTCTGCCAACCTACCCATACACACACAACAACTTCAGCTACAACACAACCAAGTTGGCCAACAAGTTGCTGTGTGTATGGGGCCCTTTATAAAGCTGTAAAAGCGATGTATCTCCACTCTCAAGATTTTTTTTTTTATTGATTGGCTGTTTGGAAGTTCCTAAAGCCAAAACAGTTGATTTAGAATATTTTTCAGCTGCTTGACTGTTTGTTCTGGCATGCCCCAAATCTGCTGAACCTACTTTGACAAGATTTCTACAGTTCAACTTAAAATCTGAGGTATGTGAGATCACGCTACATCAATTGGTGGCGAAGCAAGAAAATAAAATATGTTCTGAACATTAAACTTTTAGTTCTGTTATAAATAGGACTACAGTAAACGTGTCGCTTAGAAACGTAATTCGTATCGAATAATTTAAAAGCCAACGAGAATGAGTCTATTGGCTTCTCTCAGGTAACGAGCAAACCTTAGCTCAATTATAATACTACAGTAGAACTCCAATTATCCGAATTCCGACTATCCGAATCGCTTAAGGTAGTCACATCAAGATGTGCGTGGAACAAGTTGAAAGGCATATTAACTGAAAAAGAGAAAAAAAAGGAAAAAGAAGCTGAAGAAAGGAAAGGGAAGGGAAGAGACATGAGAAGATGGGGGATGACGTGTCACTTGAGAAATTCAGAAACATTCTTCTGAAAATTCCTAGATGTTCAGAAGTTAATGTTGAAGATTTAGGAGAGTGGGTGGTCAGACCCTGGGTATGAACTTGTTGAAAGTGTCGAGGAAGAAGACGACCTTAACGTCGAAGTTGAAGCAGACACGGGACCATCAACCAGACAAGCATTTGCCGGCCTTGAAACTGCGTTGAAGTGGATGGAGCGTCAGCCAGAAAGTGTGACCACATGGAACTTCTCACTGTCAAGCGGATGCGCGACTTGGCTGTCCGAAAATGGATGAATACAGTCAAACAGCTGACTTTGACCGAGATGTTCAGCAAGCAATGACTTTTATTTACAGTGCGGTATGTACATACTGTGCTAATGTACAGCACATGTAAAAGTTTTGCATTTTCATTTAATTAATTAAAAACTCTCTTTAAAAAATAGTTTTTTTCTCAGATTTTCAACATACATACAGCAGTTTTTCGGAAAAAATTCAAATATCCGGATTTCTGATTATCCGAATGGAGTCCGGTCATAATTGGTTCGGATAATTGGAGTTCTACTGTAACGTTTTAAATTTTTTTATATCTGCCAGTGTACTGACGTGTAAATTTTGATGATACTAATGAAATCATCTCTTTGAAGATGTGTGGCAGCCCACCAGGATCCATTTTGTTTTCTGTCGTGGACGTTTTCGGCTCTCCTTGCTGGTCGTACTTGGGACAGTCGGCGCACATATGTCTTGTCCATCTTCCAAACAGACGTCGAAGAACTTCCGATTGCAAATAGTACATTTACCGGCCGTCATTTCCTTCTCAAACATCTTTAAATTGTACAGGGTTAGCGTAAAAGACTAATCGGGTTTCAAAACATTGTGTATTGAATAGTATACGACCTACAAACACGAGTGATACATTTAAAGATACATAAACTCGCCAAGTTACTGGTACATACTATGAATGTTCAATGTGTTTGCCCTTAGGACCTTATTACACTAGGCGACTTGGCGGCGCAACCAGGATTCTGGTGGCGCAGCCAGCCAGCCACTCGCACAACCGAGCAGTCTCTTTGCTGTTATCCTCGCATTGTACGCGAATTGTGTAGTTGAATATGTCCAGTGAACTACAGAATGTCACTGGGGAAGTGAAAGTGTAGAGAAGACAAAGGAGTAAAGCAAGAAGAATTTCTCATTTTTGTACCTTTCCCGGTAATATCAACCTTTGCTAAATACAATTATTAAAAGAAAGACGATTTAGACATTCTTAAGTAATTAAAAAACTTGTTGTCGTCTGAATACAGTTCATCAAAAAGAGTATAGATTCCGTTAGCAATAGAATATGATGTACATACATCTTTCTCTCCATTCGCCTTCCTTTTTCATTTTAATTATTTTTAATTAATTTAGTTGCGATGGAGCTAACACTCCGGTAGCAATTTCCCTTGTCATCTAATTTCCCCTTTATGTATTTAAATTTTCTTTTATAGCTGAAATGTTAAATTCCTCCCCATTGACTTTTCCGATTTATAAATTTTAATTTTAAAATCCTTAAGCTTTTATTTATTTATTTTTATTTATTATTTTATTTTATTTTTTTGTAAATTATTCATCACTACATTTGGTAATTTGTTCCAATTCCTGACGCCCTTAACAACAAAAGAAATTTTTTTCCACTCCCTTATGCAAGAAATCGAGCCCAAGCTTGTGGTCATGGTCGCCTTTCTCCTTCCATGCACTATTCCTAATTCTTTTACCAATTTCCCTCCAAGTCCCATCACCATCATCTGCCCTGCACATTCCCAGCGCTCTCTTCACCCTCCTCCTCTCCTCCAATGAGTCCCAATCCAGCTCCTGTATCATATCAGTTACTGACTGCGTCCTGCGATAGTTTCCACAAAAAAATCTAGCTGCTCTTCTTTGCACACCTTCCAACTCCTGTATTTGATCTCCAAAATGTGGTCCCAAACAACACCACAATTTTCAACAAATGATGTGACCAAAGTTTTGTAAACCAGTTCCCTAACTTCTCTGTTACATCCTCTCATCACCCTCTTCAGCAAATGAAGGATTTTGTAACCTTTTTCTACCACCTGACCAATTGAGTTTATCAAACGTTATGCAAAAAATGTACACTTCATCAAGCAAATCTGACCCCACTCTGTAATCATAATTAACCTTTAGATCTATTTATCTGTCTATCTATATGCCGACTCTTCTTGACATTTAACTTCATTCCATGCTGACCTACCCATTTAGATATTCTATCCAGATCATCCTGCAACTTTTCAGTCTTCACCTGTTTTTATCCTATTGTATACCATTGTATCATTTGCAAAATACCTAGATTCTGACCGTAACACAGTTATTCATTAGAATAATGAACAGCAACTCCCATATTTACTTTAACTTCTCTTGATAATGTATTTCCTACTCTAACCATTTGCTTTCTGACTTTTAAGAATTCCTGTGCCCAGCAAGTAACTTTTTCATCCAATTCAATACATTTCAGTTTATTTAAAACCATTTTATCGCTCACTCTGTCAAATGCCTTAAAAAGATCTAGTGCCACACTATCAACTTCGCCTCCCATTTCCAATTCATTTGAAGTATCTTGCATATAGCCCACTATCTGAGATTCAAATGAATATCCTTTTAAAGCCATGTTTTCGATCTGAAAACTAGTTTCTTTCTTCACAGACATTTCTGATATAGTTGCATATCAATCTCTCCATCATTCTGCCTATCACTGATGACAAACTAATTGGCCTTGAATTTTCACCATATTTTTAACCCTTCCTTTATGAACTGGTACTACTATCGGTCTTTTCCAATCCTCTGGTAAGCAGCAAGTCTCCAAACTCATTTTAAACAAAATTTTAAGGTAAGGTACAATATCGTATCCCACAATCTTTAATAAATCTGTAGTAATATTACCTACACCACTTTTAGCTTTCTGAGTTACTTCGCAATTTCCTGAGAATTTATTTCAAATTTTGTAGGTTCGCCATTTATACTCTCCTCTGATTCATTCCCTCCCAGCAGAGGATGACTGTCCCTAGTTGTCTCACCAAACCTGTCACTCAGTATCTCTGCAATTTTAAAATCGTGAAGTAGGAAGCAGCATATGAATAGTAGACTGAACGCGTGGTGGCCTAGTGTAATAAGCTACGTAAGATACAATGCCCCGCCACGACTCTCGGCTGCCCTAGTGTAATAAGGCCCAGCGACGAGCAGAGCCACCAGTGGCCCCGCTGGTTGCGCCGCCAAGTCGCCTAGTGTAATAAGGCCCTTAGTCACCCGGCACACATCCAAATGGAAACACAGTTTCGTCCATGCGTTCGATAGCAGGTCCGTCATAGCAGCAATGATCCGTTCCTGTAATTCTTGCAGTGTTGTTATCCTTCACATATCCCCCCCAGATCTGGCGACGTGGGGGGCTATGACAACTGAGGAACATCACTCGGACCTATGTTGTCATGACCCTCCAGGTCACCAGATCTGGGGTCACTATCCTCACTTTCATCAAATCAAGTATTTATGTTATACGACAATGATTACTTAATATCAGGAGAAAAAATCAGTATGCTATGACAATGTCATTTTAGAATAGGCCGAGGATATCGAGCAGTTACTGAATGGCATGAACAAAATACTGCAGAAAGATTTTGGACAAAATATAGAGCAAGAAAAAAAAAGGACGTAATGTAAAAGAAATGATAGCAATAACCGTAGATTAAATATAAAATTAGGATCGGAAGCGATAGAAGAAGTAAATGATTTCTGCTTCCTAGGAAGTAAAATTACAACTGATGACCGAAGTAGGAATGATGTTAAAAGCAGAATAACACTAGCAAAAAGAGCCCTTATGAAAAAGAGGAATATTTTAGCTTCAAATATAGATCTAGAACTTGGAAAGAACTTTTTAAACTCTATGTGTGGAGCACAGCACTTTTTATGGTCGTGAAGCATGGACTAAGAATTCCAGAGAAAAATTGAAGTTTTTGAAATGTGGTGCTATAAAAGGATGCTGAAAATTAAGTACGAAATGGGCGTGTTTTGGAAATTATGGGTGAGGAAAGAAGATTGTGGAAGAGTGTAACAGAAAGAAGCGACAGTCTGGTGGGTCATATTTTCAGACATACGGAATTGTTTAATTTGATAGTGTAAGGAACAGTCGAAGGAAAGAATAGGAGTGGAAGACATAAGAATACCGTATATGAAGCACATAATTGAGGAAGTGAGTTGTAAGGAGTATGTTGAGATGAAGAGGTTAGCGCAAGGTAGGAAGGGATGGAGGATTAAATCAAACGTCAAGAGACTGATGACATCAAAAAAACAAAAATAATAATATAACTAAGTTACTATAATAGGTATAAACCTGTTTGGAAAACTTTGTTTATCGATGGCCAGATAATGTTTTGTAAGTGTGAAGAATATATTACAAATATATAGAATGCGTTGTGTTGGTTTTTTTTTTTCCTTTTCACAAATGGATGTATAATATATCAAAAGTGTTTTAATATGTTTGTTGCAAAATTTTGATTTTAAATATGGGTTGATAATGCTTGTAATATGTTTGATGCGAAATAAGGTACCATGTTGCTGGTCAACTGGCAAAAGAAAAATAAAAAACCATAAAAAGTATTTATGGTCTCCATTCTGATCTTTTTAGCGTTTTAGTAAATCAAATTGAAAACACAAACGGCAATTAATTAACTTAGCCAATGTTCAAGGGATAGGTGTACAATACATCTGACTGGTTGAGTCACATTTGAGTATTTCTTTAACTCATAACGATTTTAATAATCAGTTATAACTCCAGCCGATTATAGCTTCCTGTACTACTGTGTTGTCGGGCGAATACGTAGTTTACATATATTCCCTGAACTTTTATCCTTTAGTTCGTCCACGTGTATAAAAGCAGTTTCTGTGTGTTTTGTAGACTTGTAAGTTATTATCAATTTAGTAACGTTAGGTACTATGTGAAGAAACAATAGCGTCAGAGGTACTTATTTTTATATTTTTAGGCGTAATTTTTTCATTACAGCACTCACTACTGTTCTTGCAACAAAAGGGTCCAACTACAAGTAACTCTTAACAATTCAAATTATGTTAAATCATCTTTGAGAATGAAAACTCGTCGGCTTCGCTACACTACGCCCATCTATTAGTTTAGAGGTTGAATACGCGATACTTACAGAAAGAACCAATAGATCAGAGATGTACAAAATACAAATACCTGCTTGTTTTTTGTATTTCAAATACAAAATAGGTATTTTCAAAATACTTTTATTAAAATAAGATACTTTTAGTGTTAATTTATTCTGTATGTTATTTATTTCATGGATTTTAATACAACTATTTGTTCAAATACCTCCCTAATTATATATATATATATATATATATATATATATATATATATATATATATATATATATATAAAAGAATTGCTCGTTTAAAGATATAAAATTTATTTAAAAAATTCAGATGAAACAGTTTCAAAAATAAAAAAGATTGTTGTGCGTGTCGCGGAGAAGCTTTGAATTATGAGATGTAGAAACCAAGCACTAATTCAATTAAAGCAATATTGTTTCCCCAGATTACTACAAGCCGATGCCGGGATGGTCCGTGCAAAAGGCCACGGCAAAATTCCTTCCCATTCCTTGCCCTCAGTGCTTTCCTGCCTCTTACGAACTCGACGTCGTCGAGGCGTAAAGCCAGAATCAAAAGGAAAAGAAAGCAAATTCGACTTATTCAAGCCATTTTGTTAGCAAGATGGCTCTTTTACTTATGGGTCAATCGTTGATATTAGAGAAAAACTAAAAATTAACCCGTTTTGAGAAGTGGATGAACTTTGTGAGGATGTTTGTAACATTAAAAACGTAATGAAGGAAACAGTGCCAAAAAAGACAACACCGTTACAGAAATGGCACAATATATTTCAAAATCAAACTGGAAAAAAAATGCTTTTGTGGCATCAATACCAATTTAAAACTCGGCAGCTGAAAGTAAAATTTCCCAGGCTATTATAATTTGGCTTGAAAGCGATTTTCACTCGACCATATTAAAGCAGAGTTACAAATTAAAACCAACTTCAGGTTGTCTTGTGACGAATCTTATAACTACTTTATAAAAAAAACAAAGCTATGAAAAAGCAGTATAATCAAACACAAGACAGTTTAATAAAAAATAAATACTATATACTTATTAATAGCATAAAATTACTTAAAATTCAACTACAAAGTACAACTTTCTCCATTACATTTTGTTTCTTATCCTACTCAACAAGCCGGACTTATTATAATGTAGAGTAATAAGACTGATAAGTTCTTATAATATGACAGAAAGATACCTATTGAAATTACCTCTGTCCTGCCAAAATTATAAAAATAATCGTGAGGTATATGAAAACCCTTTTTTTTTTTTTTGCCTTCCCTCAGGATTTTTAACAAACCGAACCTGGCAACACTAATCCTACCTTTGACACAATTGCTTAGTATGCCTCCTATGGGAGGATCCAACCAACTTATGGTTATGGACTACGTTAGTTTACACGACATATACCACTTGTTCCTAAATTAAAATTAAATCGGTACGAAATTAATGTTTGTGTTAGAAAAATTCTTGCTGATTCGTCAAATTTACAAAATATTAATATTTGTTAGTTTAGTATATTGTGCGATGTGTTTTGTGTGGTGAGCAGTAGAAAATGAAAACTTATTTTTTATGTTTTACTTACATTTTGATAACTTTCAAACAGCAAGTGAACAAAACTGGCATACAAACGACAAACCAAAGATCACAACAGGCAGGTCGGAGGGGACAGGCTCTAAACAGGTATGGGCAACCTTTGCTTAGCTGAGGGCGTAATTTCGGGACTTAATCAGGTCGCGGGCCGTAGGTAAGAAAGAAGTAGATAGCAGTGAATAAAAATGCGACAAAAATTCACACTTTTTTGTTTACTAGAATTACAATAGGATAATCAAACATACAAAAAACAAATTAACAAAAACATATAGAAAAATCAAATGAAAATTAATGGGAGACTTGAGTTTGAAGCGTTATTTGAAATTTCTGAATCTCTCGCGGGCCGGACTGAAGTTGGTGGAGGGCCGGATCCGGCCCGCGGGCCGGGGGTTGCCCATATATGCTCTAAACGTTTCATTATTGCCAATATCATTGTTACTTGCACAACAGACCGAATTCTTATTTGAATTTTCTGGCATTGTTGTCACTAGTTTGAATTTACTGATCAGCATTTATGAGGATCAATATGAAATAAAAATTTATAAAAAAAACTAAGAAAAGTCTTTTGCATTTTTCAAATACAAAATATGTTTCAAAAAGTATTTCAAATAAAATACAAAATGCTTTTTATATCGGGGTATTTAAAATACAAAATGAAAATAGGTATTTTGTATTTGTATTTCAAACCGTGCAAATTCAGTCAAAATATGATTAGTAGTTTTTAAGATATTACAGATTATATATAAAAGAATCAGAGATTTTGATTTCATGGTCCGTTTCCAGATGAAATGTGATAATACATTTCTCAGATTGTAGGCCAAGGTTTGAAACTATGAAAACACCGTCCAAATCGTTTAGTAGTTTTTAAGTTATGCCAGATTATAAGCAAAAGAGTGTAGCGTTCAAAGCAGATTTTAATTCCCCTGCATACCTCACATTTTAAGCCAGACCCTTACTTACGGAAACCCAAATCTCTTCAGTAGTTTTTGCGTCGTGTGGGAACAAAGCCCCATTGCAGATTTAAACATATAAAAATGTCAGCAATCAAGCATGATTTTCAATACAGCAAACAGCCATTTCATATTGCCTCGGTAAGGAAGCGTGCATAAACCACGTAGCTCCATTTTGGCCTGCTATGAACCCTCCCTCTCCCTCACGTAGCTTTTGCTTCTACCCCCCCCCCCCCCTCACGTAGCACGTAGCTTTGTTCCCTATTGATTCCAGAAGACATTTTGTACTGTTTTCTCTTGTCAGACTATTGTAAATTACATACGGAGATAATTAACTGAGGGAAATAAATATTCACATGCTGTTTTGTGTTCTTTTCCTCATTTTAACTGTGAAAAATGTTATGAAAGGAAAGCTACATGGCTTGACTCCGAACCCCCCCCCCCCCTCCCACGTAGCCCAGCGTAGCCTTCCAGCCAACCCCTTCCCCCCCCCCCCCTTGGACCGAGCCACGTAGTTTGTGCACGCTACCTAATGAGTAAAAATATATGAAAACTGTCGACTATAGTTGTTGCGGTTTTAGGACGCATGGACAACTTGGTAATTAACTTCCTCCTCCTATCAATTAAGCTGTGAGCTAACTGACAGGGTGTACCAGAGTAGTAGCTGAAATTATCCTTGACGAACTATACATATACCAGAGATCGAGAAACCCATAACGTGACAAGGCCATGGAAGAAAATCGCTCATTAATAGCAGGTACGCTTCATTTTCAGCAGCCTTCAATAGCACCACAATAAAAATGCTGGACAGATAAAGTACGAAATGGATGTGTTTTCGAGATGATGGGTGAGGAGAAAAGGTTGTGAAGTGTCTTGGAGAAAGAGATATAATAGTGGGTCATGTTTTAAGACATGCGGCATTAGTTAATTTGTTAGTGGAGGGAACAGTCGAAGGAAACAACTGTAGAGGTAGACAAAGATTAGAATATGCCAAGCAGATAACTGAAGGAAATCTTGAGATGAAGAAGCTAGTCAAGATAGAAACAGATAGAGGATTGCATAAAATCAGTCGCGACATTGACGACCGCAAAAAAAAACTAGAATTAAACCAAGGGTTGCAGAACAATACAACCTATATCAACGCATTCCTGAACACACCTCTTCTTGGATAGATCAAGAGATAATAACACTAGCACGTGTAAGACTGATAAATAGTAGCCTGGTCTTGTATAATCTACCGAGCGGGGCGGTGTAACGGTTAGCGTTCTCGCCTCGCATTCGGGAGGACGGCGCACAGTGGGCCAGAATCGCAAAAAGCTGGCCAAAATATAAAAAGTCGTTCAATTTGTACCAAAGTTAGTATGTAAAGGTTATCGAAGTTGCTGATTAAGAATATAATATCAAAAAGTGAAAATAGAAAATGGCGGATCCAATATGGCGGACAAATATTGCTAAATGTCATTTTATTCTTATAAAAGTAATTTTTGTGGAATTATCGAGGTTGCTGGAGTTGTTCAATTTGTACCAAAGTTAGTACGTAAAGGTTATCGAAGTTAGTGATTAAGAATATGGTATCAAAAAGTGAAAAAAAGAAAATGGTGGATCCAATATGGCGGACAAATATTGATAAAAGTCCTTTGATTGATATAAAAGTAATTTTTTGGGATTTATCGAGATTGATGATGAAGATTGTGACTTCAAATATTAAAAAACAAAACAAAATGGTGGATCCAAGATGGCGGGCGGGAATTAGTAAAATTCTTTTTATTTGTATGTAAAAGTCAATATTTAGAGGCTGTTGTAGTTACTGGTTATAAATATAAGCTCAAAAAATGGAAAGCTCGAGAAAAGTACCAAATAGAGGATATAAAATATTACAAAAAAGAATTTTATTTCAATTACAGTTAATCATTTAGTAAATTGTTTGTGACTATAATTAAAAGTTATAGTTTTCTTCATCTTTTTTATCTTCATTATCTTCTGCTATTTTATCTTTGTTATCTTCTTCTTCTGCATCTTCAGCTGAATCGCCATCATCTTCAAAGACTGTTTCCTCATCATCTACATCGGAATCTTCATAATCTTCCGGCACAGGAACTAAGAGGGCAACGGCTTCTGACGACAAACTCTTCAGTTTGTTTGATGATTTGCGCAGAGAAGAAATGTTGAAGTCTGTGGTTGCTAACAATCTCCTGAACACGTTTTCGATACTCTTAAGTCCGGAAAACTTTCGTGAAAAGCCTATGCGATACTGTTTTATCAACTTATTGGTTGATTCTTCAGCATACCCCGACAGTTCATATAATTATTAATTTATTTAATACTTATTTCTTAACACGTGTTTGAAAGCGTTAAAAAGTAATTTCACAAAGTATGTAGAATATTTGTGTTTCAAAAAAATGTACTTTTTCATAATTATTAATGAAAAAATTAACTTAACATTAATAATTTCATTTTAAAAAAAAGGATACATTTTGCAAGCGTCACTTAAAAAGTTGTTCAAAGCCGGAGTTGGTACTAGTAGGTGGATTTGAAGGTTAATTTATTAAGGTAATAGTATATACTTGCGGACACGGTGCAAAAGAAAGCGGAATATCGTGGAATTTGTAACTTATCTCTATTTTTTAAGCGCATTTTAAAATTTTCTACCGAATTTTCCAGTATTAAGTTAATTAAAAAAAATATGTGTAATTAATGATTTAAAAGTTACATAAATGTATTTTAGTTAGTACATACTTCCTGGAACACAGTCCATATATAAAATATTCGTTTCACTTACACAGAACACAAATATTTATCTTTAACGACAAGACTATTTTGTTTCCTGGTCGGCTGCATGCACCGCTAGCAATGAAGTGCCGACTTTGACATGAAATATAAAGGAGGAAATAAACAATTGATCGTCCAAACAATCGGTATTCAGTAGTTCCAACATTACTGTAGCCAACCTGATAGTCGAAAATTCCCAGCCAGAAACTTTTTTTTTTCCTTTTTGGCCACGTTTTCAAGATTCTGGCCCACTGGCGACGGTTCGAATCCCCGTCCGGGCATCCAGATTTGGGTTTTCCATGGTTTCCCCAAATCACTCCAGGCAAATGCCGGGATGCTTCCTTCAAAAGGCCATGGCCGAATTCCTTCCCATTCCTTGCCCCCATCCTTGCCCCCCATCCTTTCCCGTCTCTAAAGACCTCGATGTTAAAAAGAGACGTAAAGCAGTTACAAAAAAAAAAAAAATGTATAATCTGAATACATCGCTCTTGGTGTGATAGATAAGAGGTCCGGAAGTAGTGATTAATAATCCCGCCCCGCATGTTGTGTCAATGAGCGGCTGTAACACGTTCTGCTGATAGTCAGCGCCTCACTGCCGTGCTGTTAGAATAGGCCCCAGCGTCCACATTCCACAATATGCCGCAAGGCAGGGTCAGCTCTACTGAAAATTCGCTGCGTCCACATAGGAAATGGCATTCAGTGACGTTTACCGACAAGGATCTGCTTGATGTTGATAAATAAATACTGCGAAAGTAATTTAATGTTTATTCGTTTATTAACTTTCCGAACGCGTTTCACTTCTTTTGCAGCAGCATCTTCAGCAGTTTCTCCTGCTAATTGCGTATATATGTTGCAATTTGGTTATGTTGTTATATTTGTACATTGGAATTACAGTAATACCCCGCTTTACGCGAGGGATACGTTCCGCAAAAAATCGCGTTAAGTGAAATTCGCGTATATCGGGGTTTACGATTAAACATAGTCAAAAGTTAGTGCAAAAAAAAAAAAAAAAATACAAATCATTTGAATCAATTACATTAATTCTAAGAACACTTTATGCAGTATTACATGTTTTTATTTACGGAAAAATACATCTATTGTTTTTTGGGTAGCGTTTCTTTTACGTTCTTGTAAAATACGTTCAGAACACCCAACGCTGTTTTTAATTGTTTGACACACGGTATTTCATCATCACTATCTATACTATGCAATATGTCCAAACCTGAATAAATTTTTGATAGAGCATTTTGTATTCCGCTTGATGATAAAACTCTCTTCCTCATCGTTTATGGCATTATTCTGTAACTCGACCAGATCTTCATTGCTGAGAGGTTTGTCGTGAGTTGCTACTAGTTCTTCAAGATCTTCTACCACGACATCTCCAAGTTCAGACCCCTCAATCATTGCATCAATGTCTTCAAGCATTTTTCTGTGCATTTGAACAATTCTTCTAGGTGCTTCCACTACATCTGGCCAAAGATTACGCCACACCCCGTTCATACAACTCTTTTTAACTTCGTTCCAAGATTCGTCTATGTTGTGAATAGCCTTCATGATGTTGTATGACTTCCACCACTCTCGCATAGACTGTCTTCTTTCCCCGTCAGTTTCATGAATTAGTTGGCTAAAAGTGCGGCGATGGTAATAAACTTTGAAGTTTGCTATTGTTCCCTGGTCCATAGGTTGTAATATTGACGTTATGTTTGGTGGAAGGAACTTCACGTACACTTTTAAGTCTCTCGGCATATCAAGTGAGGTTGGATGTCGTGGGGCATTGTAAAAGAGTAATATAACTTTACGTTCAAGCCCATTTCTGTCACAGTAGGATATGACTGACGGGCAAAAACTATTAGAATACCTATCTTGGAAAATTTCCCATGTAACACGCGCCTTTCTGTTGGACCACCACACGAATAGTAGGCTTGTCTTGTCTGTACCTCGCATTGCACGGGGTGTTTCTGAATGGTAAACCAGTAAAGGTTTCAATTTGAAATCACCAGTGGCATTACCACCCAGTAGAGGTGTTAGTCAATCTTTCGCAGCTTTGAAACCGCTGGCTTGACGTTCTTCTTTAGAAATGAATGTTCGAGATGGCAATTTTTTTCCAGTAAAGCCCGGTATCATCAACATTGAAGATGAGACAAGCAGGAATTTTTTCTCGTGCTACGAAATCTTTAAACTTGTTTGGAAACTCAGCTGCAGCTTGAGTGTCCGCGCTGGCGGCCTCGCCTGTTATCTGGATATTGTGAAGATTGGAACGCTGCTTGAACCGATGAAACCAGGCACTGCTGGCAGCAAAAGTCGGAGTGGAACTCCCTTCTCCTTCTTTCTTTAACATCTCATACAAAGATTTTTCTTTTGTGCATAAGAGAACTTGACTCTTCCTATTTAAATCTTCGATCCAGACTGCTAGCAACTTCTCCATTCTTTCTAGGATAGAAGATCTGGAACAAGAAAGTTTTGTTGCACTTATAGGAGTTGAACTATCGCTGGAAAGTTTGTTTCCCGATTTTTAAAAATCGTTCTCACAGTCGATTCTGACAGACCAAAATCTCTGCAAACAATTGTTGCTTTGCCTCCATTTTCAATTCTTCTTATCATCTTCAATTCCAAAGTTACTCTATTACGCTCTTTTTTCTTCATAGGCGGTATTTTTAAAGTAGCGTTAAATTATTTATCTCCACCAAACGTTAAAACACGACTGCCAGCCGAGATAAACATATGGAACAAACGAAACAAATGAGGGAATCCCCATAGAACAAAAGTAGTAGGACGGGGAATCCGCAATTCTTAGATCAGAATGGTCAGAGAAAGCGGGGATTCACGCGACAAAGAGAAGTCAATGATTACATTATGTACATACATATTCTTAAGTAAGCAATTCGCGTAATGCGAGGCATTTAACGCGAAATTTTAAATTCGCGCTAAAGCGAAACCGCGCATAACGGGGTCGCGTAAAGCGGGGTATTACTGTATTATATAAATTATAATCTGCTTAAATTTTTCGATCTATTGCCTTTATCTCAGCAGCAATGATCTTGCTTCCTTTTGAGTCGCAACTCATTTTCAACTTGTTATTCTTCTAGTAACTAGCACAATACTGCACTGCACTGTGTATTTTTGTTACGAATAGCCGGTCTGTTTTGTTCTCTCGAATGTGCAGCACAATGTGGTGCTATTTTGTGTTTCTTTCCTGTTTTACGTTTGTTTGGTATTTGGCACGTATTTTTTCCCTCTTCAAAATGTGAATGTTGTGCTAGTTTGTTATTTTATGTGTGCTCGATTAACGATGTTTCGCCTAAAGATGCATCTGCAAAAGAAGTGAAACGCGTTAGCAAAGTTAATAAACGAACATACATTCAATGGCTTTGGCAGTATTTATTTATCAATATTATCTGCAATTGAGGAAAATGATCCACAACTTCCATATATTAGTTATCTATATTATATCTGCTAGTTGCCACCGCTGCAGCGAAAACAGTCGAAAGCGATTCGCGTCCTGAACTATGCAAATGATGGTTTAGGATACGTGACACTCTCCGAGGTAGAGCCAGATATAAATGAATGACTGAATGATTTATTAATGGTCCATTCTCGAGTAATGTTTTTGAGACTCTGCTCCATTTGACAGGGTCAAAAATTAGCAAGAAAGACACATTTAAAATACCTGTTCCAGGCAGTGAACGTTTAGTGCTTACTCTGCGGTTTTTTGCAACAGGGGACTCCCGAGGACAAGCGACAAGTCCCCACTACCTACTATCTTCAGAAATCACCTGGATTCCTTTGAATTGCCCCGACATTGAGATGGTAAGCCACAGGGCACATTTTCGCCATTTTGCACAGTACACACTAGCCACGCGGTCTTGCCATGCCTCGCCATAAGGCAAGGTGACGCAACACAGCGAGCATTTTGTAAACTACAGGATCAAATAGAACAGCGCAAATTGGGAACATGGCGCTACGTGGCCCACATGTGAGCGGAGAGAAGAAATGCTGATAGAGGCACAGATAGCTTTTATGATACAGAACATGCAGATTACACGAATACGAAACTCAAGACTCGGATTTGGCGCGACATTGCAAACAATTTGAATTTGAAAGACAATACATATGAATATTCATTAAAAATTCGCACACATGAAGTAAAGAATGTTTCTAATAGCACATCAAAAAGTAGCTTTCTTTCTAACATGTTCCTACGTAACTCATAGAATAGGAACTTGTAAAAATGAACAGTAGTATTTTGTCAATATTTTCCAATCGTAATGAATTAATGTAGCCGCGGAACAGCTCACCAATTGTTGAAATATTCAGTGAAGTTTTTCCTCACTTTGAAAGCAGCTGTTCCGCACAATGCTCCCTTGTGCATGCAGTAATTGAGTCTGCGGCAATCGTTCGGTATCATTTACTTCTTCTGCTACCGCTACTGAGTGCATTAAGTAGTTGTGCAATACGAAAACTGATTTACAGCATCTCTCATCATGTTCACTTTCCTGAACACACGAAACAGTGAAGGTAATATATCGAACCCGCATTCCACGTTTTGTCGAGCTCGAGAAAGCTGGGCATTGTTCATAATTTCTAATTACATGCCTACTTGGATATGGTCTCATTAGATTTTCCGATAAAGGAATAGCCTGGTCTCCCATAAAAACGCACGGCATTGTAGGTATAAGTTCAGGAGTCGGAAGTAGTAAGGGACCGTGCACATACTACGTGGCTCGGTCCAGGGGGGGGGGGGGGGGGTTGGCTGGAAGGCCACGCTGGGCAACGTGGGGGGACGGGGGCTTCCGAGCCGGTGTCGTGACAATCGCGCACAGCGACAATCGCGCACAGTTTAAAGGTCGGGCCACACTCTCCCCTCTCCCGCGTACTTTATTATTTATGGAACGCAGTATTGACAAATCATCATCACACTAAAGCATTGCCAGAGGTAAACGTCAATTTTAAGGCCTGTAATAATTACATACAACGGAGCCCGGGACTTGGAGCGAGGACCTTCAGTACCCAAATTTGGTCGTAAAGGACTAGAAATTTCCGCAATCTACCTTGTGATATACTCCTCTGACGGTACAAGTTTCTCTTGACAGTTGACTGGGCTGGCATTTCAGTTACAAATTCGTAGCTTTTATTAGGGAGATCTCCTAGTTCCTCAGAGCAAATTTTTGGAATTGAACTATCTTCCGCTCGAGCTCTCTTCTTTGCCTGATGAAGTTTCTGATGTACTTCAACGCGTGCGTCGTCAGGGTGTCCACATATATGATCTGTAACATTCAGTATGGCAGCATCCTTACTATTCAAAATTCCACGACATTGTTTTGATCTTTCTTTGAGACAGCACCAGGTGGTTGGTCCATCTTCTTTCTTTCTAAACTCTCGATAGCCGTACCCGTCATAATGAACACACGGCTTTCCATATGTAGATGAAGTAACTTCCATGATTAAAACTGTGATACTCAAGGCAGCAGTGAATGCGAACAGTGGTGTGCGATCCGGTTAGGAGGGGATGGGCAGAATCCAGCATGCTGTTGTAGCGGTGACTAATAGGTAGCTACAAGCAGGTAGCAAGAGACGACCCGGTTGTGCGCGATTGTCACTGTGCGCGATTGTCACATATTCTCCGAGCCAGGCCACGTAGCTTTCCTTTCATAACATTTTTCACAGTTAAAATGAGGAACAGAACTCACAACAGTATGTGAATATAGTCTGACAAATGAAAATAGTACAAAATGTCTTCTGGAATCAAAAGAGAAGAAAGCTACGTGTTACGTGTGTGTGTGTGGGGGGGGGGGGGGGGGGGGGGTAGAAGCAAAAGCCACGTAGGGCTACGTGGAGGGGGGGGGGTTCACAGGAGGACAAAATGGAGCTACGTGGTTTATGCACGCTCCCTAACGTGCGTTTCATCATTTTATTGCCTAAAGCACTACTAATGTCGCATTTACACTCTCGCCTCGCGTCTCCCCTCGCGCCTAGTGCACAAGCGCCGACACGAACTGCCGTTTATGGATTCATGGATGTCTAGTGGGCTTGCCAGCTTTCGTGGTGGGTTGTGGGGGTTTGGTCCAATAGTGAAACGCTTTCGGTTTTTTTTTTTTGTTTAAAGAATTGACTTTTTAAGTTTTTTTTAAAATAGATTTAACTATGTTGATTTGTACCTTCAAGGAGCTAATAAAACTCTTATTAGGTTACCAAAATGTTCTGTGTGTCATTATTTATTATAAACTTTTAACTACTCCGTTACAATCTATTGAGAAGAAAATTTCAACAGTTTCCTGAATTATTATCTATAATAACTCCAGAGGATATTGACAGATTCAGTACCCACCTCAACAAACTTTAGACATGGAAAAACGAATTGAAGATATTTTGAAATTCGAGGTGTATGACAGGATGAAAAATCCTTCTACCGCAAATATTGAAGAAGCTGTTACAACTAGACAGGAAGAAGGTTTAGAAATCGTTTATGACGCAGAAAGTAAACACAAATTCGATAGTGATGGATATGAAAACCTGTGGGAAAATAATAATAAAAAAAATCACATGTCATATCAAAATGTATGACAACTAATATTTAGCTTAATGAAACCTTTTCCTTCATGTCTCATGTAATCAGGCATTTGTGCTATTAATCGTATTATAGCCAAAGAAAGAAACCGAAAGAGGAGACCTTCGTTTGTTCCTTGCAAAATTGACCAAGATATCCAGTTTGTATTTTAGCATCATCTGCCTTAGGAATCTCATTATTAAATAATAAAATCTAATTTCACCAAACTTCGTGTTTTTATATACGCAACGTATAAATAAAAAGGCAGATTTAATTACAGTGAGTTGTTTTATAAAAGACTCATTCTGCCAAACGTAGCGAAAGTCATACAAAGTATTTGGCAAATTATTATGGGCTTTAACTCGCTGTACGTCTGCTTCATAAGTTATACATTCATACAAAAGTGGACGGTAGGTAAAAAGGTTGACTACCTCTGCTGTAAACAATGTGCTCGCGCCTTTGACTCGCGCCAAAAAACCGCCACTGAGGCGAGCGGCACTCGCGAGCGACCACGCGAGGCAAGACTACGCGAGTGCACCGTTTACACTCTCGTCTAAGCTCGCGCGAGAGTGTAAACGCGGCATAACGATGGCGGCTCAGTTTAGCGAGGTTATGCGCATGTTACGTCATCGCTCTGCCAGTAGCCAATCGAATTCAGTAACAATCCAGAGCCTGTCGTGGTAACACGAGTGTCGAATGCGATGTTTTTGTGAAGTAGACGGTTTTAAATCAGTGAGCAATGCAATAATTTCTATTCTAAATAATGGAAGACAAACAGCAAAAGCGTAAGGTTCTGCATAATCAAAGCAGAGAGCAAATTTTTAAAGTATATAAGCATTTTAAGTGCGAAACAAATGCCAGATGGTCGAACTGCCACGTTGCCAGAGCTCAGGATAGAACTGATGAAGCATGTGATATTAGCCTTAGAAGTGTACCGCGAATAGTTAAACGCGATAACGTCGCATATTCTATGTCATTCCTATCTATCTCTCTCTCTCTCTCTCTCTCTCTCTCTGCGCGACCCGCCATAGTTCGTGGCGCGCACTATAGCCAAATCTTCCCGCAGTTCCAATATCAACGGTGATAAATTTGTAATCCGCGTCCATTGCTTTCTTAATTTATATAACTTATGTGATTTAAATTTCTTATTCGGCAAGGAATAGAGCAAAACTTTGTGTTGATCTGATATTTTTTTATATTGCAATGGAGCGCACGCTCCGGTGGCAATTTCCCTAAACACACATTTTACCCCTTTTCTGCACCCACCTACATTTGCCCTGTACAAATTTTAACTTTAAATTCTTTCAAGGTTTTTGGCAAATTATTAATCATTTCTCTTGGTAACTTATTCCAATCCCTGACACCCTTACCTAATATAGAGAATCTTCCTACACCCTTGTGCCTGAAATCGAGTGCCAGCTTGTGATCATGGTCATCTTTTCCCTTCCATGCATTACTTTCAATTCTTACACCAATATCTTTCCATGCGCCTTGTACACTCCCATGACCCTCTTCACCCTTCTGTCTTCCAGTGAGTCCCATTCCAGATCTTTTATCATATCTGTTACAAATCTAGCATATTATTCTGCATAATAACAAATGTTAACAATAAAAGCAAATTTTTTTTTTCTTTGAGTGTTACACATTTTTGGATGCGCGTGGTATGCGAGCCACTTGGAAACTGCGTCTCAATTTGCGGATCACCACGCTGCGCGTCTTGAACGTGTGGACTCTTAACATAACGATAACGCCCAGCTGATGCTGAAATTTCAAGACTATTACTTGAGTGCAAATATATCTTCTGAGCGTAACATGTTAAAGTTCGCTTCTTGTTTGCCTCGTTTGGGGGCCTCCATTAATGACGTGACGTGTTTTTCCGCAATTCCGGAATTCTGGACCCCCCCCCCCCCTTCTGGTGAGACCGTGAGATTTGGTTGGACCCCACCTCGTCCTCTAAAATGACGTGAGATTTTGAGGGAGCCCCCCCCCCCCCTCCCTACCAACCGACCTCTTAACTTTGAGACTTTTTTTAGGTCGGTTTTCAGACCAAAATACCTCCCCCTAAAATACACTTTCGCGTCATTTGGAGACTTTTTTTTAGCTCTACAATTCTACAAAAAAGTCCAAAACGACACGGTTGTCGAGTTTTGGGGGGGAGGGTTATAAGGTCTAAAAACGACGCGGATACCGACTTTAGAGAGGGGAAGCTGGAGAGCTAAACAGAAAGTCTCAAAAAAACTACGAGGTCGATCAGCAGAGATCCCGTCAAATCTCACTCATCTAAGGCCTCGTATCCACTTGAACACGCTCAGGCGAATGAGCCGCTCAGTGAAGCTAGCGGCTCAAGTGTGGACGCCTGAGCACGCTCGCAACGAACGACATCGAGCGCGCTCAGGGCGAGCCGATCGGTTGTCGGTATTTTGGAATGCTCAAAGGCGAGCCAGTGTTTGTTCGGCGCTCAGTGTGGACGGTATTTGGCGGTTTCTACAATGAGCGCGAGCACGTGGGACAATGAAACTTGCTTAACTCTAATTGATGGGTATGAAACAAAGAGGGTGTTATGGGATAGCTCTCCAGTATTATAATCGAACTAAAAAATAAGGTGCATGGCGTGAAATCAGCAAGATATTAAACTTTAGTATTGATGATGTAAAGAAAAAAATAACAAGCCAGCTAGGGTCATTCAGGCGAGAACGTTCAAAACAGAAGAGAACTTCTATAACGGGAAGTGGTAATTTTTTTAATAGTATTTCTCACAGCTGAACGTATTTTGATTGAATTTGGTGTTAGGAAATTCAGATCCTAAGTGCCTAAAATCATATTGATTTTATGCCAGGCAATATAATTGTTTTACCAATTTTTATTAGAAACTTGAAATCAATGCCATAATTAAAAAAACATAAAAATAACCTTTAAATCTATATTTCTAAACACAAATTAAAAATAGGTACCAGCCTTCATATAATTTTGGAGTGACTCAATAGTGCCATCACAGACTACCCGTACTAAACGGATGATACTTTGTTTATATACTTTGAACATATACTGCAGGCTTGTGTAGGGACTTCCTGAGGCTAGGAATCTTAAAGTTATTATAAATTTTATCTTCTGGTGGGATCGCCTCACGCATAGGCGTATCGTGCATTTTAATATGAGGTCCAACTAATGACAGCAAATGTTCGAAATCGATCTCGTAAAGTTTTGAAATAGCTCATTGTCTTGTTCTAAAGTCAATTCGCGAATTAAATTATTAAGATAATTTCTTCGCTGACGACAACTTTCTCTAATCCATCAAATTGGTAATTTTATTCTCTGTTTTGACATCGTATGAATAATAATAAAGACCGCAACTACGCGTGACGACACGTCAATAGCCGAGCGTTTTCTGAGCACTGAAACCAGGCTCGTTCGACCAAAATTTCCTTTTCCTTGAGCACGCTAGAACGAGCGCCTGAGTGTGCTCAAGTGGATACGAGGCTTTAGGGGGAGGGGTCCGAGCAGGTCTGTCACCAGAGAGAGAGGGGGGAGGGAGGATGTCGAATTCCGGAAAAACACCTCACGTAATTAATGGACGCCCCCTTATCGAGATTTGACTTTACAGCCGAGATCTTTGCGTGTGATGTTCATGCCAAACTTGGAATCCGGCGAAAGAGCCAGACATACCTGATGTTAAATGGTTTTAGAATGTCTTCCTCGCACAAGTTTGACCACTGGTGCATATAAATTCATGTCGGAATATGTTGATCGAACCTAGTTGATCATCCTCCAAGTTCATAGTTTGTGAATGGGTGGGCGGCTACATCCGGAAGTATAACGCCTAGTGCTTAAAAAATATAGCCTTATCATCTCTTGTCTGCAGCAGTCGGCTCAATTTCAGGGTTCCAGTTCTTTACAGCGTTTTATGAAAGAAATCGGAAGGGATGTTAATTTGAGGGCAATAAGTTAACAAAAATTCCTCTATTTTTCTGAATTCACGCCGTTTTGAAGGCTATACATATATGATTAACAATACAAAAACGTATTTTATCTGCTTAACGTCTCTCTAACAGCGAGGTCTTTAGAGACGGGAAAGGATGGGGGGCAAGGAATGGGTAGGAATTCGGCCATGGCCTTTTGAAGGAAGCATCCCGGCATTTGCCTGGAGTGATTTGGGAAACCATGGAAAACCCAAATCTGGATGCCCGGACGGGGATTCAAACCGCCGTCCTCCCGAATGCGAGGCCAGAACGCTAGCCGTTACACCACCACGTTCGGTAAAAAAAAAAGGGGTAACTACGCTGTAAAACGCCCGATTAAAACAAAAACAAATTTATGAAATACAAAATTTATTCGCGCTCAAAGCCACTGATAAGGAGAGTTTTGTATGAAATGTTATTAAAATGAAACTATCCGAATTGTTCTGACGAAACGTTACCATTAATCAAGAATAAGAAAATCTATTTGAATCCACAGATTTGAAGCTTTCCACCCCTCAGTGAAGTCTTATTACCATCAAATTGTAATCAAGATTTTTTTTTTTGCTTATGACTTTCCGCAGAGGTCATTAGAAGCAGGAAAGGACTGAGGGCAAATAACGGGAAGGAATTCTGCCGCGGTCTTTTGAAGGAACCATCCCGGCATTCGCCTCGAGTGATTTAGAGAATCTATGGAAAATCAAAATCTGGATGGTCGAACTAGGGTTCGAACCCGCGTCCTCCCAAAGGTGATGCTAGCGCGTTACATTAGAAGAAATGCCTATTTAAATAATGTTACTATAAAAGTTGAATATAGAAGTTTACATTTCATAACCGCAAACCATTATCTGATAATTCGTTTCAATCGATTCAGTATTGCTAGAGTTACAGAATTTAAAAAAACTTTATATGAACAGTGAACACACAAATATTATGTCTAAAATAACCAAGTGGAACTTAAACTGTGGAATCCGTTGAAATTTCAACATATTTGCACGTTTACTATACTTTCTCTCTGTAGAGTATATGGTAAAGAGAGAGAGAAAAAATACCCGGATTACTATCTTTCTGTGCATAAATTTCGGTGAGCATGCATGATGCAATCAAAGAAGCCATCAGTCGGGGCACACATGTGAGACTGGCGATCGATAACGGCCTGTCTCGAACGTTATTACGAGGGTCGTTTTAATGCTTCTCCAATGTTGAGAGTTGGAGAGTCGTATCACTTAAACGAGAATATCTTCTTTAATGTAGATTCATTCACTGTTAATACGCTGCCGTCAGTGTTTAGTAGGAAAGAATTTCGGTAGCCTCAGCCAGCCGTTATTTAAGCATGTTCTATCGTTCGCAAGAACACCGTCCAAGAGCGCCATACACACTCTTAAATCACAAGGGGAACGACGGAATAGTACGGCAGTATCCAAAACTTTGAACTGTGGATCTTATGGTCTCAAAGAGAATTGTCATTGTGCAGCAGCTAGGGAAATTTTACCCACGTCTCAGATCTCAGTTCCTCGCTAAAACATCGCATCACTTCTAACAAACTTTATGGGCTAACAGGCTGAAAGTGCCGGTAGTGTAAAACACTATTACAGTTAAACAAACTAATATCATCCTCTCTTAAGGTACGTTTCGAGTGAGGCAAATTCTGGGCAACATGTGGCATGCGGCACTGACGCATGCGACAAGGAGTATTTCATGCGAAACAACACGCTGCGACATGTAGCAAGCAACAATGACGCATGCCACATGGGCCGTGGCGCCAGTCGAATGCGCCACTGTGCGACAAAAATATAGTGTGTCGCACGATGTTGCCTTAAAGCCTTGGATACACTAGGGGACAAATGGAGCGACATGCTGCGCGACATGCCGCGCGGCAACACCCTGGAACACTGCCGCGGAACATTTAGCAGACACACTAGTCAGTTGTTGTAGAAATGTTGCCCGAGGAGGTTGCGTTGGTTAGTGCTGCGTACATTATTATATCAAGTAGTTCAGCTAAATGTAAAAGAAAGAGAAGGTGGTGGATGCGGAATTACTTACAGCAACGAGAAAGAAGAGTTAACATTCTGAGTGACCTTCGAATGGCAGACGGATCATTTGGAAATTTTACTAGAATGTCAACGTCAGAATTTGAAACATTGATACAAATGATTGGACCTGCCATTTCCAAACAAGACACAGTATTACGTAACGCTGTTGGTCCTCATATTAGACTTGCCATTACATTGAGATACCTGTCTACTGGAGACTCATATGCTTCCTTGTCGTACACTTTTAGAGTGTCAAGACAATTGATCGGTAGAATAGTACCAGAAGTTTGTAAAGAACTGATAAATGCATTGAAAATTTTTGTAAAGGTGAGTGAATAAAAATATATTTTACTTTTATAAATAAATGATTTTATTTATTTAATATACATAGAGGGTCTAAATAAAAAATTGGAACTTAAGAATGCAATATATTAGTGTTGTCAAAATTTAACATTACTGGGTGTTCGATGAATCCATGTCTAAAACAACTTGTTCAAAGTGCTCATCGAAATGCTGTGGGTCCATATTACTAGATGCAGTACTATATTCCTGATTGATATCGCGCTGCACAGGCAACTGGCTTTCAGAACTAGAACTCTGACGGAATTTTCCCATACGTGCATCAGTCAAAATGTTGTTAATGTAATATTTTGCCACAAGTACAGAATGTTCGTCCTTCATTTGACGTCGCTCTGACGCTACATACTGTCCGTAAATATGAAATTCGTCCTGGGCCATCATTTAGTTTCTAGCAAGTTGTATAACTTGGTAAGCCTCCTCCAATCTATTTTCTTTTGGGAGGGTTCTTTTGCGAGAAGTTCGAGACGATGAAGGTATCATCACCGTGGGCTGTGGTTCTTGCTAAAATATAGGCCGAGATTCTTGAATGGTAGATTGAAATTCTAGCCGAACGTCATCTTCATTTGGAGAGCTAGGTATCGTGTCCTGGCTTTGTTGGCTCTGAAAAAAGTAATAATAAAATAAATGTATACAGTTATTATAAATATTTTGTTAAACATTTTATTATTATAATAATTATACATAAGTAAAACAATAGTAACATGCTATGACTTTCACTATTTTTAGTTGTATGGGTTATATATTCCATCTAAATACCTAGTGGTCACTTCTGTGAAGTTACTGTTTACAGGTAGCCTTGTTAAACTATTTTGTCCGTCTTTTTCTTTATACTTTAATTAACTCTTCTAATTACGACGCCTTATTCTGACCAAAAGAAATGGTAAAGCTAATTCTTTTTTTTATATTATTATTGACCAGAATGTCCCTATTTTTCAGCCTAGAATTTTGTTTAGCTCACAGTAAATATGCATTACAGTGTCACACGTTCCGTATCTAGTGTACAAATTTTTGAAAGTGAAAGCAAGTGAAAACTTTAGGAAATTTCTGAACAGAAATTAATTTTTTGTAAGTTGTTGAATTAGCGAGATAATATTTCGGTGATCTTGTGCATTTCCCCTTGTGTTCGGGTTCATATTGCACACGTTCTGTAATTCTCCACTTACGTAGGACGCGTGTTCGATACGCATATAACAGAATTATTAATATTAAAAAATCAAGTATGTTAAGACGCACTAAACAGGAAGAGACTCGAATGAGAAATTTTGTATCTGATTAAAAACAAATTAAATAAACTGATATTTTAAATATTTAAAGATTGTGTCTTATTACAAATGTGTCTTTTTTGTTTTTTTGTTTTTTTGGACAAACTAAAAACACGGATTTTGATGATAGTTCTTGAGGTTTAAATATTAAAATTCTCATGATTTCACTTAATTTCTTTAATTGTATTTAATATTTTTTAAACAAAACGTCACGAGCCACCACAAAGCGGTGCTCTGAGCTAGTTTTAAATTGCCAGTCGCCTACTGTCCGCCCCTCGCGAGGGTGTCCCGGCCTCTCACCCTGTCACACCTAGGCGTTACTTCCTGCCGGCTCACAGCTGCGATCCTACACAGCTGACAGCCGTCCACAAAATCAATATATATTCTTAGACAGTATACTCTTGCGCAGAGCAAGGAAAAATATTTATATGTTTCCTACAAACTAATATATTAATAATTATGTATGCTATTTCAGGTTCCAGCTACTGCAAATGAATGGAAGGATAAGGCTTGTGATTATGAAATATTTTGGAATTTCCCACATTGCCTTGGATCTATAGATGGCAAACACGTTTTGATTCAGGCTCCTTCCAATTCCGGCAGCGACTACTATAACTACAAAGAACAATTTAGTATTGTCCTATTGGCTATTGTGGATGCCGATTATAATTTTATTTATGCAAATTGAGGTGCAAAAGGAAAATCTTCTGACAGTGGAGTGTTCCAAGAGACTTCCTTTTATAAAGCTCTGGCTGCTAAACAACTTAACTGGCCAGATCCAGAGCCAATACGACAAACATGCCTTTCGTATTGGTAGGAGACAGTGCTTTTGCATTGACAGAACATATGATGAAGCCATAGCCCGGTAATCACGACGCGGGGACTACAAAGCGCATTTTCAACTACAGACTATCAAGAGCAAGAAGAGTTGTGGAAAATGTGTTTGGAATTTTATGTGTTGTATTTCGCATATTCCGCACACCAATAGCCCTCCAGCCTGCAAATGCTGAAGTAGTTGTAATGGCGTGTGTACACCTACATAATTTTCTAAGGCGAAATAGTCAGTCCAGATCACTTTACACCCCACATGGAAGCTTTGATTCTGAAAATATGGATCACGAAATTGTGGAAGGATCATGGCGCAGGGAAATTGGACCTCATAATATGTTGAATTTAGATGCTAGAGGAAGACGTTATTCTGAATCTGCTATGGAAATAAGAAACAATTTTGCTGAATATTTTGTAAGTGAACAAGGAAGTGTTTCCTGGCAGAATAATTTTTGAGCATAGTTATGATACAGAAAAAATAATCCACCATAGCAATAACAACTATTTTAGCACTGTACCAGTTAAAACAGATGAATAAATAAGTAATCGTGACTTACTTGTGTCTCCAATGTGTCCATGCCACCAGGATTTGTAGCTCCCTTCAGCAGAAATTTCATCGCCTAATATGCAAACCATGCACTGGAATTCACATCGTCTTGTCCGCTACCAGTAGTTTTCGCAGATGCCAACTTCTTCTTTTCACGAATAAATTGTGAGCGAAGAGTATGTACTTTGGCCTCTATTTCTTTTCTTGGTAATTTTAAAACATTGGTAATAACCTCCCATGCGTCATTTTTCTTTATTTTATTTCTATAATCACGGTTTGAAGTGTCCCACAACAACCCATAATTCTGGTACAGCTCGATTAGTTGAAGCACCATATCGTTTGCCCACAACACCAATATGGCAAGCTACGCACACGACTGCACTCGGGTACAAATGTCGCGGGACTGACGCGATGTTTTCGCTCTGGAAGCGGCAACATACAACATGCCGCGCGGCACGTAAATGTCGCGCAAATTGTTGCACACAACATTGTGGGACAGCGGGAACGTTGCAGCGTCATCCAGACTCAGTGTTGCGCGTCAGATTTGTCCCCTAGTGTATCCGGGCCTTTATCCAACTGGCGGTGGATAAGTGCGACGGAAAACGGGCGACATGGAGTGGAACATACAGGATTCAACCTTATTATTGAAGACTATCATACTTCACGCGAGATGTGGAACGACAGAAGTGTTTAGTATAAAAACTGGAATGTGAAAAGCAACAAATTACTTGCTAACAAGTACGAAATTAAAAATAATAATAATAATAATAATATCAAGAATTTGAGGTCTGATTTTTAACGGGAACATAAAAGGACTACTACACCGATGAGCAGCTCCTCTACTAAAGAGAAGTGATTTGCTTATAATCTCCTGACATATATAATAAAAACTTTACAAAAGGAATTTACATATTATTAATATAGGCTATATTTATGTCTGATCGAGCAGTTAGGGCAGGCAGTGGCCGGGAACAGAAGGCAGTTCAGTAATGAGTCACGAGACAGACGGGTTTCAACAGCTTCAGTAGGATGCAGAGAGCTTCTTTCAATGTGTGTGTTCGCTGAAGATATCGACGGTACAGGTCGCCAAAGAATATCAATAAAAATTTGGGATCAATATTAGCTATTGCATTCTGTATATATCCAACGTTAACTAGCAATAACCTTACAATGGAGATCCTGTCAGGATTTAATAACTAAACAAATAACCTATATACCGATTATCTTTTTTCCATTCTATAATGCAAAGGACATAAATGTCTTCTGGAATTAGTAAGGAATAAAGCTACGGGCCACGCGAGGGGGTGGGGGAGGGGTTGAGGCAAAAGCCACGTCAGGCTACGTGGGGGGAGGGGGGTTCAGGATGAGGCCAAAATGAGGCTACGTAGTTTATGGACGGTCCCCTATATGATCAATTCTTCTAAAGACGGAACCTTTTTTTATATAGTCTCTTAGAGCACTCTGGTGGCTCAGTGGTTAAGGCACTTACTTTCAAAACTTTCTGGTACGTTCCCGGTTTAAACAACCAGCAGGCGCAGGAATTTGAGAGCTGTGTTTGATCAAATGAGTTATGCCAGGATGCTCCGTGGTTCGAATTCTACGTAAACTGCAGCTCCCAGAAGGTCCTGCCTCTGACAATGGCTTCCTATGCTTCCTTCGAGAGGTGTCAACCAGCCTTCGGGTTGTGGACGGAGTTAGTAGTCTCTTACGCAACCTAAGTCGACACATAGTTTATGCTTTTCATGGCAGTGAGGTAAGCGCTCCTATTGTGAACAGTGCACCTACAGTCGATATGAAATTTCATCAGGTTCGAATTTAAGGTAATATGAGATCATCCATAAAACTGCATAAAACAATAAAAGGTTTACTCTTCAGTCTGAAGGGTTCCACATGTTCGGTGATGGTCTCGTTTGTAGATGGTGAACAGTTTTTGCAGAGCTTGTGCTTACTATACCCGGAAGTGCGTATCTTGTTAAAAAATAAAATTAAAAAAATGCCGCAACTTCCAGGATAGTGGTGTCGAATTTATGTACCACGCTAAAAATTTAGCTTTAATCATAAACGAACCTTCGCGCCTTTTGCAACAATAAGTTTTTTTATACGCTACGGTGCTGCGTTGGAAACCTAAAATTGACACATGGTGACGGTATTCGGTGTATACATGTCATGTTTAGGAGCCTGCATATTATGTCGTAAGCAGATGATGAAAACAATCACTTGCTCAGTACTTAATGTAAAGCCAGCAGATATCGCAAAGGAAGATATACGACGATTTTTATTTTTCAATTTGTTTTTATTTGTATGAAAGGATTTATTGGTGTAAAGTTACTTCAGTGAGTCTGCAATATTCCCCTGGAGCTCACGACTTGTGGGATCTGGGTTCTGGATTGGCACACATGGCCCCCCCATCTGAGTCTGGAATTGCTTCCACTTGGTCCGGGCTCCTTCGGTCAACTTTCTTATCGATCTACCTTCGTCAGATCTTGTTCCTTTCTGACCCTGATGCTAGTTTAGGGCAGTGGAAAGCGTGTCTACAATAGGTACAAAATGTATGGGATAAATGGAAGAAATATGTGTCGACTATAGGTTTTTGTTTTTTTACTTATGGCTTTATGCTTCGTCCAAGTCACTAGAGGCGGAAAAGGACTGGATGCAAGGAACAGGAAGGAATTCGGCAATGGCCTTTTGAACGAAGCATCCCGGCATTCGCCTGGAATGATTTAGGGAAACCATGGGAAAACCCAAATCTGGATGCCCAGATGGAGATTTGAACCGCGTCCTCCCGAATGCGAAGCCAGAACGATAACCTCTGTACGACTGTACGAGTAAATGCAGAGATTTGTGATTTTTTTTTTAATACGTTTGCATTTACAATTTATCTGCAACAATTATATATAATGGAATAGAAATATTCAGGATGCAGAAAATTACTTTATAATGCCAAGATATTAAGTAGTTATGGTTATAGGCTCCGAAGATGGCAAAATAAATCCTTAACGTGTCGATAACCCTTCTAATTAGCTGAGGTAACGGATTCTAGCGCTCGACAGCAGATTAGGACCGAGCGGGGTGGTGTAACGGTTAGCGGTTCGAATCCCCGTCCGGGCATCCAGATTTGGGTTTTCCATGGTTTCCCCAAATCACTCCAGGCAAATGCCGGGATGCTTCCTTCAAAAGGCCATGGCCGAATTCCTTCCCATTCCTTGTCCCCTATCCTTTCCCGTCTCTAAAGACCTCGATGTTAAAAGAGACGTAAAGCAGTTAAAAAAAAAAAAGCAGATTAGGGAGTCCATTAATTATGTGAAGTTTTTTTCCGGAATTCCGGACCCTCCCTCCTCCCCCCCCCACACTGTGGTGAGATTTGGTGAGATCTGGAGATCTGTTCGGACCCCCCCCCCCCCCCTAAGATGACGTGAGATTTTGACGGGACCCCCACCCACTGTTGACTGACCTCGTAGTTTTGAGGGCGGTTATACCACCATGTAGGTGGTGTCGGTATCGGCGTCGTTTGTAGACCTTATAGCCCCACCCCCCCCTAAAGTCGATATCCGCGTCGTTTGTGGAACTTTCTTATTTATTTAATTTTTTAGCTCTACTGTCCTTCAAGAATTTCGTCGGACACCCCCCCCCCCTCCACCCACAATTTCATCTAACGTAATTAATGGACGCCCCCTTGAGGAAGGAATTTTCATCATTTGGTTCTGTAGGGTAAAAGAAGTGGTGATGCAAGATTCCTAAGGGAGCGTTCATAAACTACGTGGCTCGGTCTAGTGAGTGAAGGGGATGGATAGAAAGTTGCTCTGGGCTACATGGGGGGAGGAGGGTTCCGAGCCAACCCACGTAGCTTTTCATTCACATTATTTGTTACAATTAAAGTAAGATATAGAACACACAACAGCACGTGAATATTTAATTTCCTCATTTAATTATCTCCGTATGTAATTTACGATAGTCTGACAAGAGAAAACAGTACAAAATTGTTACGAAGTGTTAAAAGTAATGCCTAATGCCCAAGTGTTAAGATGGTGCAATAGGTAGTAAAGGGAAGCCAACATTGAACGCGTGTGAGGCTAGGGTTGCATCAGACAGGGGAACTGCGTGGCGCGTGGGTAACGAGATACGGGTGTAAGCTTCCAGAAGGACGCGCGGGGCAGCGGAGCGCGTCACGGGCAGCTATAAAAAAGAGCCCGCCGCAGCGGGAGGGGGACTACTTCTCCAGAGGTCTTCGGTCTCCGAGAGTCGGCGAGTGAGCCACCCAGTAATCAACACAGCGGGAAGACAACGTGTACAACTGTTACCGTAGTCGCCGTTGTTGACTGATAGGGTCTTCAAGTCTATGGTTCTTTGTAGATGACGGACCAACAGGTAGAGGGGCCTGAGTTAGTCACTCCCGAGGGGTTGTATGTTCATTACAGATTTCTCATACTGTTAGCCTTGTGGTACCAGTATAGCCTGGCAACCGGAGAGTTTCCAGAGGAACCGGCGATTATGATGTTTCCAGAATCTGACGATTCTGATGAGGAATAGGTATCTCTCGTAATTTCTGGATATTTCCTTAGGGAGATTGTCGGCTTCGTGAGTCACAAGTGTGTTTCTCATAACCTCTTGTGTTTCAATTTATTTCTCCTGAACTTTCCTATCCGAGTTCCCGAATTGTAAAACGATACCCACTTGTTTCAGTTTAGTCTTTTCAGCTCAGCTCTCTGTTGCACAACAGGACGCAACAGAGATCCCCTCATTTTCTTGGTGTCAGGTGTGGGGTTAGGCCTGGGAAAGCTACGAGTGTTTGGCCGGAAAAGCCACAAAACTAGTGAGACGACTGACAGAATTTTAGCCAACCTTGGCCCAAAGGTCAGTACGTTGCAGCGATTACAGGCCGCAATTTGAGGAATAGGAGTAGGGTTTTCGAGAAATCTCAGCCCGAAGTCAGGAAAAGACTGACGGCTTTGAGCACGAAGCCGACTAGCAAGATTGCGCAACGAGGCGACATTGGAAGAAAAGAAGAGGATCCATTGGTCGTCTGCGAGGAACAGCCGGGGCGCGACACGCGACACTACGCGACGCCGATCGATACCAACGCCGCCGAGTAACAGCTGAGCAGCCGTCGCAACAGCGGATCAATACCGGCGGGGAGCAACAGGTAGCAGCCATCGCCAGCAGCCGGCAACCGATCGATACCAGCACAGCAGAGCTTCGCAGTCGAGCGGACAGCGCGGGTCAACACGACAACGACGTCACGTCGGGGACAACACCACATCTCATCGCTACACAGCAGTTGATTTCAGCAGGTGAGAAAGCAAAATTGTAAGCATGCCTAACGAAGCAGTGTCAGGCAGTCAGGGCGCGCAGTCGTCAACCCATAGGCAGTACATTAGTTTGAATGAAGTGATAAAATTGATCCCAGATTCTTTTGACGGAGAAAAGACGAGATTAAATGAGTGGTTGGATAATGTAGATTCAGCATTCGAATTAATTGTGCCGGAACAAAAAGAAATTTTATTAAAGTTTGTGAAGGCTAAAATTGTAGGGGCACCTAGGAGTAAACTTCTTGTCCGAGATCTGACTACCACCTGGCCGGCAGTTCGTGCAATCTTGTTAGAAAATTATGGCAGTAAGAGGACTCTTGATTTTTATGCATGTAAAATGTTTGCTAGTAGGCAAGAGTCGTGGGAGAGTATTGCGCAATGGGGTTCGCGTATAGATGCTCTCCAACATCAGTTCAGAGAAGCAATAAAAAATGTAATGACGGAAGAGGAGCTGATGGGAAGCATAGCTCTAGTTTTAAAGCTAGGAAGGGCCGTATTTATTCAAGGGTTGTATGATGACCGGATAAAAACTATTGTGCGAGCTAGGGGAGAAACCATAACCCTTTCTGAAGCTGTGGAAATCGCAGCCACAGAGGAAAGTGCGATAGCTTCAGCGAAAGAAAAACCGGTTTCGAGGTATCCCTTCAGGAATCCAAAGGTAGAAAGAAAAACCCATTTTGTTTCAATTGCAAAAAGTCTGGGCATACAGCCAAGGATTGTCGGGCGCAAAGGCGTGTAAGAATAATTAATAAAGAGGATGAGCTGGACAAAAAGGCGATAAATGCAGTGCTTGCTAAGTTAGACAAGATGGAGAAAGAAAACGCCGTCAGAATGATGGAAACGCGGCGGGAAACGAGAAGTAGCGCTAGGCAAGCTGCTCAAACAGCACCCTTTAAGAAAAAGGTACCGTATGCAAGTGAAATTACGTGCTATAAGTGCAACCGAAAAGGGCATTATGCGCGGGATTGCCGAGAAAATGCATGGTCGGGAAAGGAAAAAGATAGAAAATCGGTAAACTGTTAGGTGGCGTAATGGAGCGGTCACATTGCGCCATATCGCACAAAGTGTATAAGGTAGACTGCACAGATAAAAATGAATATGTGACTATGCAATGTGAAAAAGCAACGCGTAATCCGATGAGATTCCTGGCCGACAGTGGGGCACAGATAAGCCTGGTAAAAAGAGATAGTATAAACTGGGCAGTAAAAAGTATGATAGAGAAAAAATTAGAATTAAGGGGATAAGTAATAGTATAGTACAAACTGAAGCTTCGGTAGTCCTGGAATTGAAAGCCGCGGAGGGTTTGATATTGAAACAGAAGTTTCATATAATTGGGGCAAACATAGATTTGCCTTTCGAGGGTTTGTTAGGAAGAGATTTTCTAACGAAAAATAAGGCCGTAATAGATTACGGAAAAAGAGTTATGAATATTCGCGGGAGGCGAATTAGATTGTATACCGCGCAAGAAGGGCCGTGTATGACGCAACGTGGGACGCGTTGTGTTAAGAAAGTAGGTGTTGCAGGGATTGCGACATCGGATGAAAGACGCACGCTCACTAACGAAACTGTGAGGCGTGGCGTTAGGCAAGGTGTTGCAGGGATTGCGACATCGGATGAAAGACGCACGCTCACTAACGAAACTGTGAGGCGTGGCGTTAGGCAAGGTGTTGCAGGGATTGCGACATCGGATGAAATCGCTCGTTCACTAACGGACTTGTGAGCGAAGCGGTGAAGAGAGGTGTCGTAGGAATTGCGACATCAGGTGAAGTATGCCCGCTTGCTAACGGACCTGCGAGACGGGATGGAAGGAAGCGTATCGTAGAGAATGCGATGCGTGGTAGGTGTCCGCCCGCTAACGGACCTGCGGGATGGAACGGGAATTTCCCGAGGACATAGGCGCTGCCTCGAGAAATGTCGTAGGGATTACGACGCGAAATGGTGTTTGTCAGTGCACTAAAGGAACTGTGAGACGTGACGAAAGGATTCCGAGGGCACAGGGTGACTCGAAGACGTAGGCCCCATGAAAAGAGGCGAGATTGTCCCGTCCACTAAAGGAATTGTGAGACGTGACGAAAGGATTCCAGAGGGCACTGGGTGACTCGAAGACGGTAAGCCCCGTAGAAAAAGAAGGCGGTAATGTTGAATCGAAAGCGAGACGCATCGATTCGTTGGCAACGAGAGTTGCGCAATTAACGGCAAGCAAATCAAATATGGTTGCGAGAGGCCGTGGGAAGCCCACTTACGCAGAAGTGGTGCAACGTGGTGGTAACCGTAGTGGAGGAGCCAGGGGTGCTCAACGCTATGAGGTAACAGTAGGCCCGCGCGAAGAAAAAGATTGTAAAGGTAAGGATTACCTTAAGGAATGCATCAGAAGCGATCATCCCGAAGCAAGAGATACAACCAGGAATATATGTGCCCGAAGCGTTAGTATCAGTAAGAACGGAATGTGTATTACAAGTTATGCTTAATACTACAGAAAAGAAAGTTAAAATAAAGAATCCCCTTATAACAGCTGAAGAAGTGCCTGAATTTGAAAAAGCATACGTAAGACGTATTAGAAAAGAGCGACCAGAGGTAAAGTCGCGTTTAAGTAAGTTGAAAGAAAATCTCCGCGTAGAACATTTAAACAAAGAGGAAAAAGAGGCTTTATTAGGTATATGCGCAGCGTATAACGATGTATTTCATTTACCAGGAGATCACTTGGGTTATACTGAGGCTGTCAAGCATGAAATCAAACTTCTTCCCGAGGCAGAAGGAAAAATAGTTCGGTTGAGGCCCTACCGGATACCCGAGGCGCAAAGGAAATTTTGCAAGCCGAAATAGAAAAATTATTAGAAGATGATATTGTAATACCAAGTGATAGTGCGTGGAATTCGCCTGTATTAATTATCCCAAAGAAAATGGATGCAAGTGGCAAGCAAAAGTGGCGCGTAGTAATCGATTATAGGCGATTAAATGATCTGACGGTAAATAATGTGTTTCCGTTACCAAGGATCGATGAAATACTAGACGGACTAGGTAAAGCGAAGTATTTCACAACCCTCGACCTAGCTAAGGGATATTATCAGGTGCTGATAGACGAAAAAGATCAGGAAAAGACTGCTTTTAGTACTCCCTATGGACATTACGAATTCAAAAGAATGCCAATGGGATTAAAGACGGCACCAAATACCTTCCAAAAATTGATGAATTCTGTATTGACAGGACTACAGGGTGAGAAAGTATTCATTTACTTAGATGACGTCATAATTTTTGGGCCAACGCTTGAGGAGCATAATGCAAGACTAGAAGATGTCTTTGAAAGATTGCGAAAGTACAACCTCAAATTACAAGTCGATAAGTGTGAGTTTTTGCGCAAGGAAGTTACATTTTTGGGACATGTACTTACGGAGGAAGGGTTGAAACCTGATCAGAAGAAGGTAGAAGCCATAGAACGTTACCCCCAACCAACTAATACTACCCAGTTGAAGGCATTCTTGGGCTTAAGTGGGTATTATAGGCGATTCATAAGCAATTACAGCAAAATTGCTAAGCCATTGTATGAGCTGTTAAAGAAAGGAGTCGCATATACATGGGGAACAAAGCAGGAAGAGGCGTTTCAACAATTGAAGGAAAAATTGTTGAATCCTCCCGTACTACAGTATCCTGACTTCACAAAACGATTTATTGTAACCTCAGACGCAAGTCAAGACGCAATTGGCGCCGTGTTAAGTCAAGGCGAAATTGGCAAGGATTTACCTGTAGCGTACGTGTCTAGAACCTTGAATAAGGCAGAGAAGAATTATAGTACGATAGAGCGGGAAATGTTGGCCATTTGTTGGGCAGTAAAGCAATTTAGGCCATATTTATTCGGTAGGAAATTTACGGTATGCACTGACCATAAACCGTTGATGTGGGTAAACAGCATTACGGATCCGTCGTCTAGACTAATGAAGTTCCGCTTAAAGCTTGAAGAGTACGATTACGAAATCGTATACAAGAGCGGAAAGAGAAATCAAGTAGCAGATGCTCTTTCGCGAATAAGAACCGTAGAGGAGGCGGAGGAAAATGATAATGTAGAGACAGCTGAGAGCATATCAGCTGATAAGGAAGAAGAGGTAGGACTTACACTGGAAGAAAAGATGAAGATCCTAAAGCAGTATCACGAATCGCCGATAGGTTGTCATCAGGGTATAGGTAGAACATATGCGCGAATAAAAAATATTGTACTTGGGAAGGAATGAAAGCTGACATTGAGCAGTACATTCGTCATTGCGAAAGTTGTCAAAAGAATAAAATTACCCAAAATAAAACGAAGATGCCAATGGAGATAACGAAAACTCCGGAACACGTGTTTGAGCGTTGTGATATTGATATTGTAGGTCCAATGCCGCAAACCGAAAACGGGAATAAATATTTGCTCACATTCCAAGACGCTTTAACGAAGTTCTTAGTAGTGGAGCCTATAGAGCAACAGGATGCCAATACGGTAGCAAGAGTATTGGTCGAGCGAATAATCCTAAGATTTGGAATGCCCACCGTTTTGTTAAGTGACCTTGGAAGTAACTTCATGAGTGATACTATGAAGAGAGTATGCAAATTATTACGAATAGAGAAAATCTATACCACTAGTTATCACCCACAAAGTAATGGGGCTTTGGAACGAACGCACCGTACACTAACGGAAATGCTTCGTCATTACATAAACAGAGAACAGACAGACTGGGATAGGTGGGTCCCATACGCGGTATTTGTCTTTAATACGACGCCGCATAGTACCACGGGTTACACGCCGCATGAGTTGTTCTTTGGTAGAATATGTAACATGCCGGGAGTGTTGCAAAAGAAACCGGAAGAAGTGATATACAATTATGATGATTACGTAATTGAGCTGCGAGAAAGATTAAGGGCGATGCATCAGGAGGCGCGCGAAGCAACGGCGCAAGCAAAGGTAAAAAGTAAGGAAAATTATGATAAGACGCAGAATCCGGTAGTTTTCAAACCAGGTGATAGGGTGTTGCTATATGATGAAAGTGTGAGACGAGGACGTTCTAAAAAACTGGACAGTCAATGGAGAGGCCCTTATACGGTAGTGGAAACTAACGGGCCAAACGTAGTAATACAATTAAAGAGAAATAAATTTACAAAAGTACATGCAAATAGGCTAAAAGAATTCTTCTGAATTGCAGGAAAGATGGCAACAGCTTGGATGATAGCAGTGATCGTCTTGATGATAGGTGGTACATCGGCAATGGAACAGCAGGATTTAGAAATAACGAAGTTTCGGTCATCACCAGGTCTATACTACGATCATAAGGGAACAGTGAGTTTGTATACGGTCACTTGGAAAGTAGTGAGTTATTTTAATTTAGATGACTTAAAACATAAGTTCGAAGCTACGCAGGATGCAGCGTTGAAAGCAGTAGACTATTGTCAGCAAAGGCTTAAAGAAATAAACACAAGTGTTGCAGAATGTAAAACTATGAAGCGGGTGGTAGATTATTATATAAGTAGGATAGAAACCTCTCAACGCCTAATTGGGCAGCTAGCTAAACATGAGCAGAGTAGACGAAAGAGAGGAATCCTAAATTTTGTTGGAGAGATAAGTAAAGTCTTGTTTGGGACGTTAGATGAAGATGATGCATCATATTTCAAATCAAAAATAAATCTATTAGAGCAGGAACAGAAGGAATTATTGAAGTTGTCAAAAGAGCAAGTCACTATTGTAAGGGCAACGTTGACTAGTTTCAATCATACTGTCGATTCATTAGAGAGAAATGAACGGGTAATTACATCCGGAATACTCAAACTAAATGAACACATACATCAATATGAAACTAGTACAGATAAGAGAATAAATAGACTCGGTATATGGGTAACGTTGAATGAACAGTTAATACAGTTGACAACAATCTTCAGTGAATTAGAGAAGGAATATGATGTAATCATTACTGCCATAGTAAATGCACAAAAAGGCATTCTTCAACCTCATTTAGTTAGTCCAGAACAAGTTGTTAAATACCTAGGGCTAATAAAGGACGAGATTAAAGACAAAAGATTGCCAATAAAACTGACGGAAGCCGGAGGGTATCAGTTGCTGAAGGTGGTCGACCTAGATGTCTTTATTTCAGGAAATATCTTAAGCTATGTGTTGAATATTCCACTAGTGGACAGTGAAACTTATAATATTTATAAATTATGGCCTCTACCAGTTGAGGTAAGCCACCAGAAACGGTTGTTTACATATATAGCTCCGGAAAAAGAATTCTTGTTAATGGATAACGCCAAAAGGCGATATGTTAAAATAAATGGTGATCAATTGGAGTGTAAAAAGCTGGAGGCTATTCATAGTGTGTGTAAACAAACATTTGTGCTGCTTTCAACTTATGACCATGAAGTTTGCGAAGCTAGAATGCTTCAACCTATAGTCAAAATCCCCGATGATTGTATTCAAAAATTTATTGTATTGAATGAAAGCGTATGGACACAGATTAGAGGAAATGGAATGGTTATTTGTAGCACCAAAGGGAGAAGGGCTCACAGTATTATGTAATGACAGTAAGCCCACAGATGTAGTAATTAATGGTACAGGGAAACTTAAGTTTCTGAGTAAATGCAAGGGTTACGGTGCACAAGTACTAATTCAATCCGAACATATCATTAGATCGATGGCACTGATTAATGATATAGTCCCAAACTTAAATATGGAGCTAGATTGCTGTCTAATAGACAAGAAAAAGAAAAATATAACCGAAATCCCTCTTTATTTGCCAATCGAACCAGTGGTCCGTCAGTTAGATGACCTTAAAGCCGCGGGACATAAGTTAGATGAGTTAGAGGACGCAATAGCGTACCAGCAAAGGACTGTGTTCAATATGTTTTCATTGGATTCGATACCCATATGGAGTTATTTTGGAGCAGGAATAGTTATGATAATAGTAGTATGCTGTATATGCAGATATTGTAAGTGTTGTAAGGATTGTTTTAAATTCTTCCGTAAAACAATGGGTGATGACTGCTGCCCCAGAATATGTGTAAAGAATAAAATTGTAAACCAGTACCCTGACACTGGTATAGTTAGGTATCATCCTGCTGGAATTAACAGCGATGAAAGTGACAAGATTACTTTTGGTCCTGTAAGGAATAGGTATGTGACTGAAGCAGAAGGTGCGGTGCTTAGTGAGCGAATAATAACACCGGAAAAGAGTGTTAAGTATGAACCAAGTGCACCAGTAATGTTTTACTATAAGGCGGATAAGCGCTAAGATGAAATGATATGGTCA
>CM061921.1:3466916-3957498 GCA_031002005.1 Vandiemenella viatica | reverse complement strand
TTTGAAGATTCCGATTCCTCATGAAAAAATAAAAATAGTTTGCTTAACTCACTTTTCTGTTAGCCTCACAGATGGCGCTATAATCGCGAAAAATGAATATTCGCGTTTTTTGTGTATAATTTTAATTATTGTTTAAATACTTACATGTAATTTTCATTCTGTAAACATGGAAGGTAATTTTAAAGGATAATGACGAAATTGATTTTTTAAATGCTTTTTCTTACTTATTTGCAGCCATGTCTACAGCAGGTGCTCAAAAACGTGACCATTTACTTCCAGAAATTTTCTGACCCTTTGCAGAAATGATGCCTGAACAGCTCGAAGTGTGTAAGAAAATGATTGGAAGTAAATGGTCACGTTTTTGAGCACCTGCTGTAGAGATGGCTGCAAATAAGTAAGAAAAAGCATTTAAAAAATCAATTTCGTCATTATCCTTTAAAATTACCTTCCATGTTTACAGAATGAAAATTACATGTAATTATTTAAACAATAATTAAAGTTATACACAAAAAACGCGAATATTCATTTTTCGCGATTACAGCGCCATCTGTGAGGCTAACAGAAAAGTGAGTTAAGCAAACTATTTTTATTTTTTCATGAGGAATCGGAATCTTCAAAAAAAAATAGGGGTTCCCATTTAAAAGAATTAAGTTGACCTTGTTGTAACGACAACAGCGCCAATTATGAAAAAACCAATATCACATAATTGTAGCCCCCTACTGTACGATTATTTTTTTATATAGGTTATTGTTTGTTAAAATGCTTTCTTTCCGAAATATTTCGAGAAAACATATTAAATGCCCCACCCTGTATATAATCCGGTCTCCAGTAATCAGAAACAATACAGTGAAAATAATAAATACCGGCATACCAGAGATAAGAGCATTGTTCCAATGGCTGTTTTGATTGCTTATAACTTAACGTCTCATCGTGGTCATTAGGTGCATGAAAGGATTGGAGTCAAAGAACGGGAAGGAATTCTGCCATTGCCTTTGAAAGAATCATCCCTGTATTCGCCTGGAGCGATTTCGGGAAACCATGGAAAATCGATTTCTGGAAGGTCGGACGGAGGTTTAAACCCGCGACTTCCGGAATGGGAGGCCCACCATGTTCGATCACCAGAAAGAAAAGTTAAACACAACGAGAATTCACTACGCATTACATCAGAGGAGGCGACTATAACAAACCTAATGACCGCCCGAGCGAATAAACATCTTGCTGCCGATCGATATATGGTAAAGTCTGTCCATTTATAGCAAAAACAATGGTAAGTTACGCAATATGGCTTTAGCGAATCAGACCCGGAACACAGTCTGTACTTCCACATCCGATGTAACTGGGTTAAAATTTAAGTTCAGAGTTTATTTCTATTCATAACGAGATCAAGTTTTCTGAGCTAATTACATAAGTTGCATGTCCTATATAAGTGCGACAAAGTTACTGATGTATAAAGATGCTTAATGCGTCTTGCGTAATACTGTAATTTGCAGACGTTTCGCATTTCATTACTCCTTCCCTATCTTTTTTTGCGATTTTTCTTTAAAAATAAACCATAAGGAATGTCGGAACGAAACATCAGTCAGAAAGGATAGCTACCTCGGGTAGTTGTCATCGTCAACCTAGAAACCTCACTTTAGTCACGCACTTACAAGGACAAGACCAAGGCCTACGATGCATCAACTGTTTAGGTGAACACTCAAAGGATCGATTCTGTGCAGTTTATGTAAATCTATCTTTTTCAAGAACTAAGTATTTTGGAAAATAGTTTGAAGTGATGCAACAAACACAGCGCTAGGCAGTTGAAACTTTTTGGCCTAACGGCTGTCGCATCCACAAGCGCTTGGGAAATACCATTGTCCACCTGACAGTATAGGGCCAAGCAGACAGTCAACAGGGGCAACGGTTCAAGGCCGACTCTACAATACAAGCCACCGCCACACCACAAACGGATATTGTGATCACTATTCGTTTCATGGAATCCTTCATCTCTTTTTACTCTCAGCTAATGTTTCAAAATGGCAATTACAACCCGCTTAACCTAATTTAATATTTAGCTTCTTCCACAGTTCTTTCCTTGAGCTATTTATTCCCTCTTCTAACAAATTGACCAGTCCTGCATGTTTTACTGTGACCCATCTACATGTTTCTTCTTTCTGAGAGATTTTCCCTAAATTTCTTCACCCATCGTTTCCAGAAAATGTGCATTTCGTACATTATCTATTCACTTAGGTTTTAACAGCCTTCTGAAGCCCTGATTTCGAATGCTTAAGTTAATCTTCGGTTTAGTATTCGAAGCTGCTTTATACGTACCGTTTTAGAACGTTCTTTCTGAAGTCTTTGGAAGCGTTTGGAAACATCCAAACGCCCATTGTTACCTCTTAATATTCGTAACCGTAGATCAACCAGCTGACAAACACAACTTGGTAAAGAATTAGAAGAAGAAATTTGTGGGATTGTCACAAAAATGATACATAGATTGGGCTGCGTTTACCGGGCAGACAAACGACGTCGGTTTCGTCTGAACTTGTTGGCGAATATGCGAAATTCTTCTTTCATTTACGAGTGCAGTGAAATACTTTGTCCACTGTTCTATTTAGGTCGTAATAATAGAAGAGAGAAGATTAGAGAAATAAGATGCCGTACTGATGCTTATATGTATTTTTTCTTTCCTCCGGCTATTCGAGAATGGAATGCCCAGAGTTAGGTTTGGTGCAAAGCAACCTCTGTCAAGCACAATATTTGTGACAATCACAATATTTGTGAATTGCAGATTGTGGATGTAGATAAACCACCTCCATTACTGCTAGCAACTGAACACATTATTCCAACATCAGACAACCGGTTTCACAAATGGCATCATCTCATTCGTTTTTTAATGGTGGAGATGGGCGTAGGGTTATAGAGGATAGTGCATTATTTCGTGTAGGGGTACTTTATAATCTACAAGATTACACACATCCTCTCCTCACTGTTTGACCTTACGAAGATAGTATCCGACAGCAATCTTAACAAACCTTCAGTAAAAATCTTTATCCTACTTTATGGTCTTTTTATTGAAACAGTAGTAAGTTTCTGAACGCAATTAGAACGAAACGTCATTCACTTCACACTTGTTTGTTTTGTTTGAACTTCGAGGTTGCTTTCGATTCGGTTATTCTCATTAAAGAAATTTAAAATTAGCATTCAATATGGGCTTTTAAATCTGCATAAACTGCAAATTTATACTGTTTATATGGGAAAAAAAGTACTGGTAAGTTTCACGGAAAACTCATTGACGATAAAAGTTTCAGAGTGCACTGGGTGGAGTTTGTTAAATCTGACCTGCAGTTTTAGAAGGCCGAATCGAAATACATTCACAGGCCACAGATTACTTCACTGAACAATGGCTCGAGAATAACGATGATACTTTAATTAAGATGATTTGATTAAAGAGTGAAGGATAAAATCATGCTTGTATGTACGTGATGACAGAACTGAACCTACCAGGGAAAAGAAAGTAAAATACCTACGTATGATTAGATGAACGTTTGGAGACAACAGTGAAAAAGTATGGTAAAGACATTAGGTCCTGTTTGAAGGTGATATCCTACTCACAAAAGCTGTGGAAGACTTTAAAAAATGATAATTATTTAAACAAAGAAATTGCAAATTATCTATTTATGTAAAAAAAACTAACCTGGAAAAAGATATCTGAAGATATTTTTTGAAAAGCCGAGTTTTTTGCGCCTCTAATAAGCTAGAGACTTTTTAAAATGTCTCTTCATGCTTAAATGAACGGGATTCAAGCAATCACATTGATCGAGGTTTCAAATAATTTACAGCCAATGGTTTCGGGATAAAAACAAGGCATGTTTCTTCTTCATTTTATGTCGAAGTTGAGAAATTTAGGATAAAGGGCGACAAATTAGTATCCTCTTTAAGTTGCACGCGATTCAAGCAAAAACTACTAGTCGGATTCTAATAGGACTTCAAAAAATGTACAGCCCACTTTCACAGAAGAAAAATAAAGTATGTTTCATTTTGATTTGAGCCGGAAGAGTTGAAAAATTAAGATAAAAATGTCAGCTAATTAGTATCCATTTAAAGGTTAGTTACTGCATTCCTTCGAAATGTTTAGCAGCATTCGTACAAACGTCATTCGGAATTGAGATGTTTTTTTGTGCGCTGACCTTCCAGGAAGGACCCTTCAGACACTAACTGTGCACCCATTTCTTTGCGTGCTTTTCGCCGGTCACCATACTTTCTATGTCGCACGAGAAACCAACTACCTACAGAATATTGTACGAATACGCAGTAAAAACAGACTTGAGTGTTTAAATCCAGTTTGAAGATCAGAGCCCGTAATTAATAGAGGCATCGCCTGGGGTTTGTACCTCCCAGGAAGCATATCCCGGTATCGCATACACATCTGCTTTCATGTTTCATATGAAACACATTTCAATTAATTCAAGGCAATTATGATTGCTTTTGTTCCTGCTTTTCATCAGGGTTGTTTTATGTCAAGCACCGTAGCGAAATTTTGTAAGTATGCGCTTCGGACTGAATACCGATAAATAAAACACTTTTCGAGTTGTTAGTGAGCTCCTCAACGTCTGAAGCAAAAAATTGTCAGAATAAATATTAGTCACATGCCATTTGACACTGCACAAAGTTGATTATCAGTTTCCATTCAAATAAGGGGAAGGTTATTTGGAGACAAAAATAAAGTGGTGGTAAAATTGATAACCTACATTATGGAACGCTTCCAAGTAACGAGAAGAAAAACCCACAAAAAGACACCTGTCCTTTCTGGATTGGACGTCCTCAATATATTTTGCTTTCACCATACAAGATCAGCTCAATCACGAGCCACAAACAAAACTGGCAGTCTCTTTTCAGCGGTGAAGTGTAGCATTTTCTTTAAATGACTGTTTGATAAAACCAGTACCCGAATGCGGAACATACAGGTGGTTTCCGAATGTCATGTTGGAACAGGCGCGGATGTAATTCTGATATTTTTTCCTAGTATTCGCTTGTTTATAGGCAATTCCCACTCCCCCCTTCTTTCAAACTCCGTCATGTTGAAAGTTTGGAGAACTGACGCATGTTTTCAAACTGGTGACGTTCTGCTTTAATGACGGGGCGCAATGCCACTTTAATCAGTTCAACGGTCTGCTGGCTCAGTGGTTAAGGGTCTGACGGAGATCTAAAGATCCCCGGTTTCGGCGGCGATTTTCAAAGTCCCTTAACCCGACCTTGCCCCCTGTGTAATGTGAAGTACACCAGAACGCTTCCGTGGTACAGATTTGACTTTAAACTGTATGTCCTCTCTACCTGATATGATTACCGGGTTAGGTTAAGGCGGCTACAACAGGGGCGGATTGCGCAGCCAATAAAAACCCTGTCACCAGGTCATTACGATCACACGTGCCTTTCCTTACTGAGAAGAAGAACTCAAAACACGTCAACTTGAAGAAGCATTTGAAACCTCTGCAGAATAAATAGTTATTAAAGAAATATGTATCATCTGGTAATTATCGCGTTTAATTATTTAGAATGCATTTTTTAATGAGACTTACTAAATGCATTCGCTGATATGTTCTTTGAGAATTGGTTCTCTTATTCGTCACTAATCAGAAAGACGTCCTAAAATAACCGGGTCTCATTTTTAGACAAGTCTTAGAATGCCTGCCAAGATGGAAATACATTTGGGAAGTTCTGTAAGTACACTAACTGGAGTAACAGCTCGGGATCGAGAGAACTCCAGTTCAAAGCCAGATCCGGTCATCTAGATTTCATAAAGGATGAAGATAAACCAACACTATTTCTATTCCGTTCCTCCAACACACGATTGATTAATAATCGTATAACATTGGATTTCCTTCATGCCTGAAAAAAGCAATGTCCACGTAAATGATTTAGTTACTAGTAAGCGGGGTGTAAGGGTTTGGGAGAGACCATACTAGTCTTTTCCAACCAAATGTCAACCTCTCCTTCACGTGGTGCACCCTGTTTGCACGGACGAGGCTCTGGCGACTGAAAGATTCCCGGTATAAGGAGTCACCCACTGCTTGCCAACGGCCTCTGAAAAGAGGGCGGAGGAGCGGGGAGCGGTTCAGGGCACCCTCTTGCCCTTGGGGTTGGAAACGGCCCCTAAAGGCGGATGAATCAGAAATGATCAACGGCATGGGGATGCAGAAGGCAACGGGAAACCACTGCATTAAAGACCCAAAGGGTATCCCGAGGACATGTAATCCTCTCAAATTACATATATCATCATGGCTTCTTCCTGGGTAAAATATTCCGGAGGTAAAATAGTCCCCCAATCGGATCTCCGGGTGGGGACTGCTCAGGGAGGAGTCATCAGAATGGATAGAAACATTCTACGAGTCGGAGCGTGGAATGTTAGAAGTCTGAATAGAGCAGGTAGGTTAGAAAACTTAAAAAGGGAGATGGAACAACTTAAGTTAGATGTTGTTGGGATTAGTGAGATTAAATGGAAGGACGCACAGGATTTCTGGTCTGGGGAACACAGGATAATTAGCACACCAGCTTTCAATGGAGTCACTGGTGTAGGATTTGTAATGAACAAGAAAGTAGGGAAACGGGTTAGTTATTATGAACAATTTAGTGACAGGATTATTTTGATGAGGTTAGAAACTAAGCCCGTCCCAACCACATTAGTACAAGTATATATGCCAACGTCACAGGAAGATGACGAAGAAATAGAAAAAATATACGCTGAAATTGAAGAATTAATCCAATATGTGAAAGGGGAGGAAAATCTAATAATCATGGGCGATTGGAATGCAATAGTGGGAGAAGGAAAAGAGGGGAATACTGTAGGAAGTTTTGGTCTAGGAGAAAGAAATGAGCGAGGAAGCAGGTTGCTAGAATTTTGTGAAAGATATAAGCTAGTAGTGGCGAACACACTGTTTAACAACCATGCAAGAAGAATATACACCTGGAAACGTCCTGGGGATACAGGCAGATATCAGCTAGATTATATCATGGTCAAACAGAGATTCAGGAATCAAGTTCTAGACTGTAAAGCGTACCCAGGAGCAGACATAGACTCGGATCATAATTTGATAGTAATGAAGTGCAGGCTGAAATTCAAGCGAATAAGGAAGCAGCATAAGCAGAACAGACTGGAAGTGAATAAACTGAAACAATCTAGCACAAGAGAAAAATTTGCACAAATGGTAGACTTAGGTCTAAGAATTAACTGTGAAAGGAGCTCAACCGAGGACGAATGGAATGCATTAAAGACCGAAATAATTAAAGCTAGCAAAGAAACCTTAGGCTTTAGGGAACAAGTTGCCCGAAAACCTTGGATCACAGAAGAAATTTTGCAGCTGATCGATCAGAGGAGGAGGTACAAAAATGCTCAGGATGAAGCAGGAAAGGAGCAGTACAGGCAATTTAGAAATCAAATAAATAGGAAATGCAAAATAGCAAAAGAAAAATGGGTACAAGAAAAGTGTGAAGAAGTAGAAAAGGAAATGGTTGCAGGAAAAGTAGATGTTGCATATAGAAAGATCAAACAGAATTTTGGAGAAATGAAGAAAAGGGGTATGAACATTAAAGCTGCCGATGGGAAACCTCTTTTAAGGTCAGAAGATAGAGCTAACAGATGGAAGGAATACATTGAGAAACTGTATGTTGGGGACGACTTGAACAATAGTGTACTGGAAAAGGAAGGCGAATGTCGACATGGATGACTTAGGAGATCCTGTTTTGAGGACAGAATTTAATAAAGCTCTGAATGACTTGAAAGCAAATAAGGCAGTTGGAATTGATGAGATCCCTGCAGAACTTCTTAAATCTCTAGGAGAGGAAGGAATCGAAAGATTATTCAAGCTGATATCAAAAAGTTATGAAACAGGAGAAATTCCAACTGATTTTAATAAAAATATCATCTTCACACTTCCAAAGAAAGCACAAGCTGACAAATGTGAGAATTATCGCACAATTAGTCTAACATCACATGCTTCAAAATTACTGACCAGAATAATATACAGAAGGATGGAAAGGGTAGTAGAAGAGATAGTAGGTGAAGATCAGTTTGGGTTTAGGAAAAATCGCGGTACAAGGGAAGCAATTCTGTCTTTAAGATTAATACTAGAAGGGCGGATCAAGAAAAACAAAGATACTTTTATGGCATTTGTTGATTTAGAAAAAGCTTTTGATAATGTTAGGTGGGACAAGATGTTCAAAATTTTAAAGAAGTCAGGTCTAAAGTATCGAGATAGAAGAATCCTCTATAAACTATATAAGAATCAAGTGGCTGTGATAAAAGTAGAGAATCACGAGAGACATGCATCAGTTAAAAAGGGTGTGAGACAAGGTTGTAGTCTATCCCCGTTAATATTCAACTTGTATGTAGAAGAAGCAATGAAGAAAGTCAAAGAAAAATTTCCATGTGGCATAAGTTTTCAGGGAGAAAAAAATCAGTATGCTACGATTTGCTGACGACATTGTCTTATTAGCAGAGAGGGCTGAGGATATTGAGAAGTTATTGAATGGCATGAACAAAATACTGAAGGAAGATTTTGGACTGAATATAAATCGAAGTAAAACAAAAGTGATGAAATGTAGCAGAAATGACACCAATACTAGCAGATTAAATATAAAAATAGGATCTGATGCAATAGGAGAAGTGAGTGAGTTCTGTTACTTGGGAAGCAAAATTACAACCGATGGCCGAAGCAGGAATGATGTTAAAAGCAGAATAGCACTAGCAAAAAGAGCCTTCATGAAAAAGAGAAACCTTTTAGTTTCAAATATTGATCTAGGAATTAGAAAGAACTTCTTAAAACTCTATGTGTGGAGCACAGCACTTTACGGTAGCGAAACATGGACTTTAGGAATACCGGAAAGAAAGAAACTTGAAGCATTTGAAATGTGGTGCTACAGAAGAATGCTGAAAATTAGGTGGACAGACAAAGTAAGAAATGAACGAGTTTTAGAAATGATGGGTGAGAAAAGAAGTTTATGGAAAAAGCTTACAGGAAGAAGAGATAGGCTGGTAGGTCATATTTTGAGACATGCTGGATTGGTTAATTTGTTAGTGGAGGGAACAGTTGAAGGTAAGAACTGTAGAGGAAGACAGAGATTAGAATATATGAAGCAGATAATTGAGGACCTGGATTGTAAGGGGTATGTAGAAATGAAGAGGTTAGCACAGGATAGGAAGGGATGGAGGATTGCATCAAACCAGTCGAAAGACTGACGACAGCAAAAAAAAAAAACTAGTAAGCTCCATTTTTCTCTTGCGCGCTTGACATTCTGCCAACGTCATCAGTGACGATATGAGAGTAAATTACCATCTGTGTAAGTTGTGTGCGATTGTATTATTCTGTTTTTTTGTAATGTGTAGATGTCGAGGCAGAGAACGAAGACCACTTCAGTTTCGCCTGGTAACACGATGGCCGGAGCCAGATTTGACTTTCTCGAGTTCAATATTCAAAATAATAGATTGGCCAAGAAAGTTAGTACTTTCAGTTGTTCATTAAATTATAACACCGCTTGTCTTCGTATATTTCGGAGCAGTTTGCAATTAATAATGACTACTAATGGTTCATGCTTGTATTACATGATTCATAAAGAGGAGTGAAACATCTTAAGTTCTCATTCAAAGCCAAGTTATTTGCTCTTCCTTGTACTTTGAAAGCGGTGCTTACAGCTGAAACTCATACGTGTGCGGTGAGAAATTATCAGATGTTTGGTGCATTTATGGCTATCAAGATTTCAGCCAGGATGGCTAGGAATGACTACGTTTTCACTGCTCTGGATATTAACTGATGAGTAGTTTCAATCAGAATAACAAGTTTATCGTAAATTGATGTATCAGAACGATATGTGATTTTCCTTCTCCGCGAAGAAAGAATGTCATCTTTTTAAGTAATCAATACGTACTTGCAGATTAACTAAAGTAGCGTTAGTTCTAATTCTTTATTCTGCTCAGATGATACTGCTGCTGAAATTTTAAACTTGAATCTTCAGATATATTATTAAAAAATTGCTTATTTGAGCGCCAATTCTCTGCGTTTATCGTCCCGAAATATCACATTTGTTTTCGGACAATCATAAGAAATAACCCAAGCTGATTTTCTAGTTGTGAAGTTGCTGATGCTATTATTTGTACAGTGTATTGCGGAGAGATGTCAATAAGTTCGAAGTTGTCTGCTTTTGTGTCTTATTTAACCCAACTACGTAATGGACTGTTCATCGAAACGACAGCAGCCGGTCAGCATTCATAATTAATACAATCCAACAGACAACAATTGTTTCAATGGCCATATAGCAGGTTTGCAGATACACAATTACTGTTAATATTTTAGGCCTGTGACAAGCAATCTCTTTTTCATTGGAAGACCAACTTGCTGCTAATAAAACGCCATAGTATCATCGTATCACTATGGTATCTATGCCGCTTTATTCTTTTTTATGTCACTTCCACTTACAACTACTCTACTTTCATACATTCCTGAAGTTTACTTAACGAAAAAAAATTGAATGATTATAAAGCAGACATGTCTTTTAAATTGCACACTGTGCACAGGATTCTTCTGTCGCTCATTATCTTCTTGCAAAATATTCTCTTCTGTCCATTTCAGTAACTAATTCAAATTGGCATCAGGATTGTACTTTATTTCTGTGATCTCATCTATTCTGTCAGTAAAACTAATTTTGATAACAGTTGCAGCAGTAAATGAAAACTGTGACATGTTCATAAGGACTATGGGAACCGGCCACAAAACACATTGCCCTTCTCGACACTATTAATCCATTGATTTACGAATCCCTTACAGCACCATTTTAGATGAGGATGTACAAGCATATGTAACGCTATCTCCTTGATATACGTGAACAGAAAACACCGGTGCCCGCTGAAAACGTTGCCTAAAAGGCAACTGATGGAACTATGAACTTGTACCTTCCAAGAAGCACTGGACGAAGCCCAACACTGAGAATTTTTTAAATTAGGACACGTAAAAGTAAAGTATTTGTGCTCTTGGACAAGCGTTACTTTGCACTTTTTTTTTACAGTTTCGGGGTTGTCGACGTCAACGCCATTATAACCGCGAGAGGACTGGCGGGGGCGGTGGGGGGAGGAACGGCGACAAGGAATGGGTACGAATTCGGCAATGACCTTTTGAAGGAACCACGCCGGCTTTCGACTGAAGTGATGTCGGGTGACTATGGATAACCCAAGTCTGGATGGCTGTTTGAACCCGCGTCCTCCCGAATGCGAGGCCAGAGCGTTACCGCTCACCCATCACGCTCGGTAGGTACCTTGCACTTTGCGCAATTTGACCTAAGTTGTCATTAGTAACAGTGTGCTGAAGTAACAACTAGATCACGTTGGAGTAACAATGAGGAGAACTTCTTACTTCCTCGTAGATTTTAGCGATGTCAATAGCAATTTAGGATTGTTTGCTAACATCAACTTCAAGATAGTTTATAAAAATGAAGAAAAGAAGTAATCCTACTAAACTTACTTACACATCAGCGGATGCATCTAGAGGCTTCGTCCTCCACGACATAATTCGACCGTCCACACGGGAAATCCCGTATCCAGTCACAATGTGTGGTGGTGTCAATTGCTATCACAGAAACCAAGAAAATCTTATCAACTTGTGGTCCCGTATCTGTAATAAATACTATTTCATCAAAGAAGAGAACTGTTCATCCTTGTTGATTTCGGGTGGGTAATTTGTCTTCATTTAAATACGCCTAGCTTTACTGCCTAAAGAACATCAAGTCCTAAAACACGTTCTGATTACTTATTGCTGAGTGAGTTCTGCGTTCTGTGTACTATAGACGAGATGTAATGTCACTTGCATGACGCTAAGCACGCTATTGTTGAACTTGATATAAGAGGTTTGAGCTAACAATTGGCAGGTATACGGATCGATTCCCGGTCATTATTGATTACTCGTGGTTTTCCGAAATCACGCCAGGCGAATGACAGGTTAGTTCTTTCATGAAGGTCATGGCCAATTTCATTCTTAGTCAATATAAGACGCCTTACATTTAACCCCACCCTCGAACCGCCGAGCCATATTAGGGCTATATAAAAAAACTATTGCTATGTTATGTCCTAAACTGGGTTGATTTCCATTCGGCCAACTCTTCTCTTTTTTTCACTATGTGACAAAATTGGTGGAAACATAACTTTTAGGAAAAATGAGACATTTTGCTGATTTTCGAACTACTGTAGCTCGCTTATTTTTTTATGTTTAGAAAATGTACTACAAAAGTTGTATGAAATTTTTTCCTCTTTCAAACTGAATACAAAGTATTTCTTATCAGGAAGAAGTTATAGACGAAAAACTGAAAAAATGCCATTTTGAGGTTTTTCGGTCACAGAAAATTGTGCCGAGGGTGTCGGAAAGCGATAGCTTGGTTTCTGTATATTCTCACCAAAATATACAAGACGAGAGAGAGAGAGAGAGAGAGAGAGAGAGAAGAATCTTCTACTTGATTAAAACTACCCCGTCACTAGACTAACAGTCTAACTAGAAAATTGTAACTGCCTCTGAATCGTGTATCCACTGTGTTTTGTGTTATTATGTTTATGAAATAAGAATTTTTGAGACGACGAAAAACATCCCACGACTAGCCTAGCAATTTGAGAAAAACCACAATGAGGATACCTGAACACAAGCGACGGTGGTACTTTTTTGCGAAGTGAAATCCATCACTTACCACGTACTTATTGTAAAGCTGCAAATATTGCAAAGGAGAATATGAGACTTTTATTAATATGTTTTTTTTATTAAGGATCTTGGTGTAAAGTTGCTTCTCCGAGTCTACAGTACCCTGAAGCTACTCGCGACTTCTAGAACCTGGATTAACATACATGGGACAACATCTGAGTGGAATTGCTTCCACTTGGGCAAGGCTCTTCTGTCAACTTTCCTCTTGATGTCTCCATCGGTCAGCTCTTGTTATTTTCAGATCCTGATGTTATTTTAGGGTTCTGGAAAGGATGTCAAATTTAGGAGACTATCTAATTTGAAATATCTACCATAAGATCAAATGCAGAGTTTTTTTAATTCAAATTTAGGAGACTAATTATAAATATCTACTGTAAGAGCAAATATAGAGGTTTTTTTTATATATATTTACGCACTTACTATTTACCAGCAACTGTTAGGCTATACATAATGGAATAGAAGTATTCAGGGTGCAGAAAATGATTTTACGATGAATAGTTATTAAATAGTATAGTCAGAGGCTTTGAAAATGGAAAAATAAATTCTTAACACATACAATATAATAATCGTCTTAGCCATTAACTTAGTCATCAGCGGCTGCCATTGAGGCAGTTGTTGGTCATAATGTAGATAATTTTTTGCTTTGGTTTATTAATACAAATAGTTCATATGATTTTTAAGGAATCTATTACAAGTATTTTATTGTTAATATACTACAGTGGCACATTATCGCTAGGGTATTATGGGAATATTCTTGGAACTCTACCTGGCTCTCAGCAGTTTAGTTGGTAAAAGCAATCTAATTGGACAGTGCATTCTGACTGGCCGAGAGCTCCGCAAGCTCACAAATGACTCGGTGAAGGGAATTATGCGAGCTTAATTTTAGGATTACAGTATTACTACAGAGCGTTGTAGTATACCAATACAATGTTTGTAGAAAACGTTGTCAATTACTTTCTGCTCTCTCCGTAATTCCACTCTTCGGATTGACACAGTAGCATCAGCAGTTTATAATTTACGTCAATATGAAAGGAATTTCAACTCAACATTCGTCGTGTTATGTTTGATATCCCTCCAGTTCGGGAGCGTTCATAAACTACATGGCTCGGACTCGGGGGACTACGTGATGGTGATGAATTGAAGCCACGAAGCTTTTCATTCTTATTACCTGTACACAACACAAAACAGCATTTGGATATTTATTTCTGTCATTTAATTATCTCAGTTTGTAATTTAGATATCCCATATAACTACTAACAGAGCTGCGCATGCGTGTAAGGAAGTAGGAGCATTGGAAAGCGCGCGGCTGGCGCATTTGAACTAACCGACACACGACGGCGCATTACGGTTCGAAAAACATTGACATGTCGTGCCTAGACTCAAATTCCCAAGCGCCCGCGTCTGACAACACCGTAAACTCTAATTTTGTTCTGTCAGGTGAATTTCGGTGCAACTTGAACAATAGTGCTTGTTGGTGTGTTATTTCAAGTTCAAAATGTGGTGTGAAATGGTGCTGTTAATAAACTTTACGAGGCTTATCGAAAATGTGTGTTCCAACTACTTTTCATTATCCAATGAGTAGTGGTAATCTTTTAAGCAGATCAAAGGATCATTCCCTGGTAATGTAAAAAGAAAGGTGACAGAACTGCAGCATAAGAAAAGAAAAAAAAAATGCAGTTCTTCTTAGAACTATACCTGCCGCGTAAAAAAAAAATCTAGTTTATTTATTGATGAACAATGGTGAATGAGATAAGGAGAGACGTACCACACAAGGAGTTTTTTCAAAAAATTGATCATTTGCGCGAGCCCTTAGTGTCAACATTTCATTCACAATATTTATAATTGTAGAAAAGTACATAACGCAAGTATCAGTTGTGTTCATTATATACGTAATAACTGTAACTATAGTCTGTCAAGAGAAAACATTAAAAATTGTCTTCAGGAATTATGAGGGAGAAAAGCTGAGTGCCACACGGGAGGGGAGGATCGAGGCAAAAGCAAAGTCAGGATACGTGGGGGTGAGGGGGATTGAAGGGAGGCCAAAATGGAGCCACGTAATCTATGGACGCTCCCTTACTATTTTCTCTGACATTTGGCAGTCTCGTTTACTACTGGCGCTGCCTGCGACTTCTTACACGCGGACCAGAGAAGCTTTTGGATGTTCTCTGTCTACTTGTAAATTATCATCTAATGATGATAGTTTACGATTTATTAATTTACAAATATTTGATATGAATTATGTCATGAATCAACAGCGTAAGAGTTACTTAATTTGTTTTACACATATTTTACTCATTAAAGCACTCGCTACTGTACTTACAAAAAAATGTTGTGTTCAACTAATTTGTTCTTTACAATTTTCATCATGTCAAATCGATAACTTCGTTACTAAACCAATCGTCGTTTACGATAAACTACGGCCATCTGTAGAATACCCAATATTTTCGGTAGATGACGCTAGGATACTGTCATAGTTCTTCATTAGTGTTTTGAAGAAAGACAGATTTTCTGCTCCTTCCCAACTCAGATAACATAATGAGATTTCAAATCTTAGACCAAAACCAGAGCTTTGAAGCTGTGAAAATCCTGCACATATCTGTTCAGTTGTTTACAAATTATGCCAATTATAGGTAAATAAAAGTTGAGTGTTCAGCTCCGATGCGAGGTAGCATAGTGTCATGAAACATACCTCAGATATTAAGCCAAACCCTAACCTTTCAGGCTGCTAACACCACATTAAGACAGATATAATAGTATAAACACTAGATGATCCTTAATATTATTCGGCTGATGCACGTTGGAGACGCGCAACAAATAGAAATCTTTATTTTTTATTTAAACCTGCACCCACTCTGCGTAAAATAAGCAGCAGAGGGAGTAGATAAAGGCATTTAGAGATCAGCATTTTTTCTAACTTTTGCTACCAACATTTGTTTTTAGCAATACCGAAATCTGGATGGCCTAACTCTGAGCCTTTGCCTCGTGTTCGTGGAAGGCGAGTTCAACACCCAAAGGATAAGGTATAATCTCACAGGCGAAGTTCCATTCGCGTGCCGAGAAAATACACATAAATTATCCTTTGTGAAATAAGGGGTTTCGGTAACAGGGCCTTGTTCACATTTGTTAGACTCAGGTATTTGTATGAATATGCCATCCCCTGAACCATAGTTGAACCGGCTACCCTTGCTAATGGAGGTCAACTAAAGCTGCAGGGGTTAGCCCTGAGCGCATTATTGTAGAGCGTGGTGAAAGGATAGACAAGCAAGAAACAAGCAATGCAAATTACATGTCTCTCTTCCGGCTTTTCCAAAAGTACTTTACGTTTTATCTGAACCGATACAGTATATTTTACATTCTTACGGGTTACCAGAAAGAACTGTTCTTATATCACGTGTAAGAATAATATCAAAAAGGCAAAACATAAAAAGACAATTTTTATAACTTTAGTAACCAGCAAAAGAGGAGCTACTCTTCTCGACAAGGCCTGTAAAGGATTATGTTTGTGGGATGTAATGATAAATGAAATTTTAAATGTTATTTGGAACTCTCGTTGCTACCAGTTCAATGTAAGAATCATTTTCTTAAATTGCGGAATAAATCAAATATAGATTTAACTTAAAAACTGAATGATACAGTGGTGGAATGAGAGCAAGTTGTTGAACCTTGGATTATGATTTGTCCAAGACTCCACCTTAACTGTAATGGATGTGACAAGGATGTTCAAGTATCCTGGAATTATGCAAAGAAAAACAAATTTTTCAAATGACTGTCTGTTCCGAAGTATTTCTAATAAACAAAATGGATTGAAACTGATATAGCAAGTATGTCAGCGGATTACAATTTCTTGCTTTTGTTCTGATGGAAAGGCAAGACGAGCTCTACTGATCAACGTAATTGATGGACGCACCCTAACAATATAATCAAGTAGTAAGCGGCATTTCCGGCGAAATTCGCAACAGGAGATAATTTAACAAATATAAAAATAATAGTCTTCCACAAAAAATTGATGTGAAACGAAGGGAAGCTACAGACGGGAGGAAATCCAATGAATAAACATGTTCCAAAACTGCCCGCATATTGGCTGACACAGAGCGTTATCCTTCCTGTTCCCCAGTTATTCATTCGGCAGCAAGCACAGTGAGCCTGAGGATATTTACTACAGCTCGAAGAATATCACTTTACTGAGACTAGAAAATCAATTTCTAGTTTTTATTAACATTAAAAAATTTATCCATGTCACTTGCTACAAGAAGTTTATTCATAAAGTCAGCACTAACGTTTCTAATAATACACTTTTAAACCTAGCTCCAATACAAACTTTAAGCAGGAGTGACAGAAACAGTAATATGGTTAATATTTACATTATGATCAACCAACTTGAGCGCCATATTGACACACGGGTTAAAACATCGGGCTGTCCTGATTCTTGTAACCATGTGGGCGAATTCTTGAACTGTCCCCTATTACTGCTCGAAATTACATCTAACACACACAACCATCCGTACACGCTTCACAAAGTGATGAAATTCATCGCCTCTCCTCCGCTTTAGACAATAGTATAGGAACACCAAGCAACCACTGAAGCAATTGCAGTAATCAAGCGTTTTTTTTTTTTTGTAACTGCTTTACGTCTCTTTTTAACATCGAGGTCTTTAGAGATGGGAAAGGATGGGGGGCAAGGATGGAGGCAAGGAATTCGGCCATGGCCTTTTGAAGGAAGCATCCCGGCATTTGCCTCGAGTGATTTCGGGAAACCATGGAAAACCCAAATCTGGATGCCCGGACGGGGATTCGAACCGCCGTCCTCCCGAATGCGAGGCGAGAACGCTAACCGTTACACCGCCCCGCTCGGTGTAATCAACCGTAATGACTAGCAGATGCGAAATTTAATTAGCCACGATCATAACAGTTTTTCCTTTACAAGTTTCACGGTTTGACAAACTCTTACATAGAATGCAAGTCCTTTTATTTTTAACGCTATTATTTAGATGTAAGCATCTTTGTTTTTCATATCACAAGGAAATGTACTAAAGCATTAGTGTGTAGAAATAACAAAACACTAGCATCGTATCTTGTAAGTCCAAATGTTTTCTAGGTACATATTATTGTGAAGATATAACTATAGATGAAGTCTGTACGCTTTTATGTCAAGCTCCCGTTACAAAACACAGATTTCGAAAGCGATCACTGTCTTGTCTGCCCTACCCAGTTGTATGTTTATGTATCTTCTGCATCAAATGTTTCTGGATCACCAGACAATTCAACCCTCAGGACCATCATTACCCTCTGAACAAAGAAGCTAAAATCTGGAATTACCCAAGTTCCGACCGTCTATAAATAAAAATACGGTACTGAAGTTCACAAGTCACTTCTTCAATAAAGCTGAACATTTCGGCTTTCTTTGATTTCTATGTTTTCAATCAGTAACAGATGAGCAAGCATAAAGGGCAATCCATATTAGAATAAGTTCCCAATATACTTAACAATATAATCATTTCACTAGCCTAAAAGAAACTATATGGTAGTTTCCTCTCCTGGTTAACGTCACATGTTAATTGAGTAGGATTAATGGGGTTTTAGCTAACAGGCAATACCGCTCGCTTCGCGCTGTTAACGTGTCATAGTGACGTCACGTTCACGTACAGTCAATTTTTGTGTGTATTGTGCCCTCGCTACGCTCGGTCACAATAATTTAAAACTGTACAATATCAACATAAACTGATATCCCGAAGGTGGATCAGATGCAGGCGGCCGCTGGTAAGCGGCCGCAGATGTCCGATAACACAACCAGATGTCCAGTGTTTGATGTGTTATCGGACGTCTACGGCCGCTTACCAGCGGCCGAATAGTCACAAAAATTGACTGTACGTGAACATGACGTCACTATGACGACACGTTAACAGCGCGAAGCGAGCGGTATTGCCTGTTAGATAATACCCGATTAATGTTGGTGAACCAAATCAAATCTATAAGAACGCAGAAAATGGCTCTAAATGGTGATTTTTCAGACCCAGTGAGCCGATCGCAGAAAACACACCAAAAACAATATGATTACGAACAATATTCTGATGGATAGGATTTGAGCTATGCGGATTTATGATAAACTTGGTAGGTACGAATCTGCCGGGGTGAGGAGGGGGGGCTTTCCGCTGATGAACTTGTAGCGAATCGAATCGAATGAACCCAGTAGAAATCAATCTTACTGCCTTCTGAGAAAAGCAGCTCCACAGACGAGCTCAAAAACACAGTATATCTCTCTTGTTCGGCTACCGCATATATTGTAATGCAAATATTGTTCAAGCTACAGCACCACAAACAAATTTATTTCACGCAAAACAAAATTTACAAAAAGAACCAAAGCTCAAACGCCGCCGCAGGTGTATGATTACTTCACTAGTTGATACGGTCTGGTTGGCTCAGAAGGTTATCAAGCTAGGAAAATTTATGATTAGACTACAAATTCGTGTATAGTTATTTCATTCCAGAGGTTATTAATTTTTGGATTAGCTAGTAAACAAAAGAAGGTAATAGCGCAAACAGTTTTCAGACCAAAACGACAATTCCTTGATGAGTCCCAGTGATTGCGCTATTGCCCAAAAGAAAATGGATCAAATGTGAACAGCAGTTTATTCCACGGAAAATTTCACTCTACCAATAGTGAGTATAACATTTGAAGATTCGTATATTTCTCTTGATGCTTGTTACACTGTTCGGTTGACTGATGGTTCGTTTAGCAATTTTATCGCAGGTTTAATCATGTGAATTCCAGATGGTAGGCTCGCTAGAAGACAGCATCCTTTACACTGCGTGGGTCCGTGCATGACGTAAGTTTGTTAAGCCTGAGATCCATACCGTGACATCAACCATCCACGCTAGTATAATACGCTAACTCCTCTTACAGCAATAAAATCTTTCAAGAGAAATTATTTCCTAATCGAATTTGAACAGGAGCTTTCAGTATATTTCATGTAATTTGTCCGGGTCTCAATATCATAAATTCCTCGGAGTTAGCAGATATTATATTAAACAAAGTCTGTTAACCCACGACTGATTCAATGACATGGGGAAATAACGTCTTATTTTAAAACCGGAAAAGATTTTAATGCAAAAGCAGAAACCTTCAACCATTCCAGCCTTACAGACACATATTAGATAGGCAAATCACAGTGACTTCACTAGAAATATTATCATGTTAACTTTCAATACCTACCACTATTACCAATCATTGTCTTCAATAAACGTCCATATTTAACGTGTAATTATTTAACTTTACAGTATCGTTAAATTAACATGCTGTAAGTTTCCGTGAAATCGTGTTGTTAAAAATAAAAATATATCTGTAAAGGCGAACCACATAAAATTTACGTATCATCTCCAAATGATAAATCACCCATCCGCTCCATACTGTGATATTTTATATAATGCAAAGAACGCATCGGTTTCAGTTTTATAGTTTTTACTCAAAGTATTTTTCCAAATTCTAAATTCCGTTTGTAAAGTTAAAATTTATTTCACTCCCTGTTCGATCTGATGTCAAGACTGGAGCTAGCAACAGGTTGGACGAAAAAGGCAGCACAGACCTTCAACCATACGAACAATACAAACAGTTCGTACCAGGACGAAGCAGATTACAAATGGTGTCAACGACTGTTCTAATCTCAATGTACTCAAACCTGTAACGATAGAATATAAAGAAAAAAATCATGAAAAACCAACCAGTCTGTGTTTCATAGTACAACTTTCGAATGATCAGAGGTCACAGCTGACAAAAAAAAAAAAAAAAAAAAACACCAATTATGTAAAAACAGAAGAATAACTATAATCACTTTATCTGAGCACTGGTGGCAAATTTTACCATAAAGTGAATTCCGAAGTTCATGGTGGAATGAGGAGGAGCAGAGGAATTATTATTCATCCAGCATCCTGTTTTAAAAAAAAATATGTTACAGATCCCACAGCAAACGGATTTTTCTTAACGACACGGGCAATCAGAGAACATCCTATTTATCTTATTTCATAAAATGCAAATGCATTGATAATAAACGTGACGAAACCGCGGAAAGAAACTAAGGGAAAGCTTACATCTGGACTATAAAATAAGAAAAAAACTTTTAAAAAACATTATCACATACTAAAAAATACGAGAAACAAGTATAAACAAGTGCCTTACTTTTAACCAAATCTGCATCTCACAACGATGCCAACCATACAAATCTCTTGAAAAATAAGAGAACTGAAATTAATTTAGCAATAAAACAAATCCCGAACTGAATACTAAAAATAAATTAACGTTTCTATGTATGTATACAAAATACATAGACACCTCTTCCCCATTAGCACTGCAGCAGACGCAGTTTACCGGTGCAATGAACGTATAAGGTCTAAACTAGAGCGAATACAGCTGTTCAGTACTCTCAGCCGCAATGAGTTGAAAAAACATGTATGTTGGTTGGTATATTCTTCATCGCCTTAAAAAAAATTATGTTTCATGATTGTTATGAAATGCATGCAATACATTATTCGCACGACTACATGTTTTCTGCGGATATCGCAACTAGCACAAGCGACGAAAGGACCGGCTGCATGGCGCTGGATATTGATGTGTCTCGGTCTGTATTATTGTCAAAAAACATCAAATCAGGGGATTTGCCTACATACGAAGAGAAAAGTACATGGTTTAAAAATCATTTTACTATTCACCCACACTGATGTAATGTAAAGCATTGAACAGTAGCTGAGGAATAGAAGTATCTCTCTCTCTCGAATCAGCATCCAACTGAGATCAAAAACTTACTGTGTTCCATGTGTTGATGGCGTGGACGCATCAAGCGCCCCGCTCCTCGAGGTTTGCGCTACCGCCGAGGCCATCAACAAAGGCTGGAGTCCCGCGTATTAAGCCAGTAGAGATGACACAGACTGCTACAGCATTGATTGCTTCCGTATCAACAATCGCTTCGGCGCTGTTAGGGGCGAGGCGAGTGTGGGCGAAATCTGGAGAAACACACACGTGCTAGAAAATCGCTCGATTGTTGGCGACGCAGGGCGGCTACGTCGCCGGAACCACACACATACACTCTCACCACCCGGCAACGCTCAATGCGCAACTGCCGCTGCGCACTTCATCTGGGCGAGCGGCGCCTGGGAACTGAGCGCAGCTGCGCGGCAGGTCGTGGAACTAAAATATGCGCCACGGGAGGAGCCAACCGGTAGATTTGAAAGCATGCAGGTGGCCAATGGATACTGTATTTTCTCTGCGGTTCTGTTACGTCTTCAAAGTGAGATGCTTAGACGTCGGCAGATATTTTTCTGGGTGGAACAGATTTTACTAAATGACTGTGGTAAGACGGTATATCCTATCTGCCAATTGATGTTACCAAGTTTTCTGTCTAATTAACATTAAAACCGCATCTATCACATACTGGCTTTTGTCTGTGACTTCGTACACTTGGATCAGAGAAGCTCTGTCATTTTTACGTCGACTTGTAACTTATGATCACTATTTTGCCAACATTTTGCTACGAATTAAGGGACTCCAGTAGGGTGTATCTTTCCCATGCATTTCTTGCGAACTTCATTGTACCTTTTCTCAACAACTAATTGTGATACATATCTGAAACAAAATAGGGGAAATCTATGATGGATTTCCAATACTTTAACACAAGTATTTCCCAAAGTTCCGATTAGTTTGGCATAATTATTTTTTTAATCAAATATTCAAATTTTTTGTACTTTTGGAGGTGCGGTTCAGTCAATAATTTACAAACTACATGGTATTATACAATATCCCTGTGTTAAAACACTCACAGAAACATACTTTCAAGGATTTAAAAGTTTCAGGAAGTTCATGCAGGTAGTTTCCAAGAAAAGGTACACTAAAACTATCAAAAAGTAAACTTACGGGAAAATGCTGTCAAAGTTTCAGTGCATTCCAGAACCATTACTAGGGTGATTTAGATCGTCGTGATAGCTTTCTTCCAGCCTTCTCTTTAGCCTTCTTCTCTTCTATCGTGCCTTTTCTTCCACTTCCCTCAATGCTTTCTCTGATGCCATAACCCTTTCCTGGTCAAGTCTGTACATAGCTCGTATGGTGTGATACCCAACGCTAATACTCAGTTTCTTCAATGCCTCACACCTTGACAAGCTGCCATTGTTAAAAGTCGTTACAGCATCATAAACACCAAAATGAGGAGCATTAATTGATACCAAACAGTTTTTGGAATTTTTGACCAAATAACAGGCACTCATTTGGATTTTGGGTACGACCATGTAAACACTTCTTTAGTAGCTATACATGAGACAAATCCCTGAATATAGGCTTAAGTTCCTTAATGACAGAATATGGTAAACCATCCTTGTGCACAAATGTTTGGCCTGCTGCTTGTGCTTCGTTGTACTTGCATCATGTATCAATCAGTTCCTTTGGGGCAGAGTCCGTGGTTGGGAGCAGAATCTGTTGAAGCAACATGAAATAAGACAGCCCTAACCGATCGTTTCATTTCTCCGACACTGTTGTTGCTTTGTCTTGTTTGAAGCATTTCTAGGTTAGAGATATGCATGTATTATACATCAAATTAAAGAGGACATTCTAAAGATCAATAATCGGCAAAAAAACAAAAATGACAAAATTCATCATTTTCCATCCTACCGGAGCCCCTTAAGTGATGAATCAACTGTGTAATAGGTGTTTTTTTTCACATAATTTCCTTACTACACCATTCCTTATTGTACAACTGCAAATTTGCCAGACCCTAGGTTTCCAAACTGTGAAAACCAATCAAAATCTCTTCAGTACATTTACTGACACTCACCTCATTGTTCGGAATCCACGTTAAACTGAATGATTGCCGTGGTGGGCAGGGGCGGATCCAGGATTTTGTTTTGGGGGGGGCTTGAGCGGACTTTGGTTTGGGGGGGGGGCTTGGCTTGAGTGAATTTTGGTTTAGAGGGCTTTGGGGGGGGGGGCTTGAGTCGGGAAAAAGGTAGTATTTATATCCTCCTCGGGCCTCAAATCCGTAGAACTAAAAAAAAAAAAGGTCTCAAAACTACAATGTCAGGGGTGGACCAAGATACTTTTGGGGGGGGGGGCTTGAGCCCCCTAGCCCCCCCCCCTGGATCCGCCCCTGGTGGTGGGTTACAGTGAATACGTGTTCTGATGAACAAGTCAGAACTCACACGAATGGATCAAATACGCCTATGCAACTGTTTAATTTGTTTATTGCTGCGTCGTACACGTTTCACCTCTCATCGAGGCATCTTCAGCGACGAATCGGCTTTAAATTACGTTCATAATTACGTAAAAATACATTTTAAAATATCTATAAAACTGTATATAAAACATTAACGCAGATTCGTCGCTGACGATGCCTCGATGAGAGGTGAAACGCGTACGACGCAGTAATAAACGAATTAAACAGTTCCATTGGCGTTATCTTCTCAATTAGAAATTAACTAAGCAACTGCGGAAAAAATGGCCTGCAACATCATCGCATTAAATAGAAAGTTGTTTCAGTGTTTACAAACATTGCGTTTCGTTCGTCAGAAGCCTTTATTTGTTTCAACTAGGGTTGTATTACGGAAGTCATCATTCCGGGTGTGGATGTTCAGTGCTTGACATCCGCGGATGTTTTGCGGAAGTGGATGCGGAGGTGGAAAAATAAATTATAATTATTTAGATTTTGTCAAAAGTAAATTGAAAATCAAAATAAATATATATTTTATGCCAAATTTTATCTTTTTTCATAAGTAAAGTCTATTTCCATATAAAATTTTTAAATATTTTTTGTCTCATGTTTTAACAACAAAAAACGTGGGATGATTTCACAAGTGAATTAAATTATTTACATAACTACGCACACGTTTAAAAATCAATCTTTGTTATATGAACTTTGCTGAGTTCGTGGCGCGACTAACTCAAGCGCCAAGCACAAGGCGACACTACCGCACATCTCCGTACTCGCTTTTTTTTTTTCTTTTTTTCTTTTTGCTTAGACTATACGCCTAGTCGACGGCGATGTAATTGGAGGCGGGAAAGGATAGGGGCTAGGAACGGGAATGAATTCGGTCATGGCCTTTTAAAGGAAGCATTCGCCTGGAGTGATTTTGGGAAACCATGGAAAACCCAAATCTGGATGCCCGGATGCGATGCGACGATAGAGCGTTACCGCTCACCCACCATTCTCGGTTCAGTACCTGCCACTCGCCCAATCACAGTCCAACTTGTAGGACCTAATATGATCCGATTTTCGATAAAGTTACAGGACTGCATGTAGGACGTGTTAGATTTTTTTTTTTTTTTTTTTTTTTTTTTACTTACGGCTTTACGCCTCGTCGACGTCGAGGTCACGGAATGGGAAGGAATTCGGCCGTGGGCTTTTGAAGGAAGCATCCCGGCATTCGCCTGGAGTGATTTGGGGAAACCATGGAAAACCCAAATCAGGATGCCCGGACGGGGATTCGAACCGGTGTCCTCCCGAATGCGAGGCCGGAGCGCTAACCGCTCACCCACCACGCTCAGTGATGTCGTTGGACTCCCAGGCAACCAAAACTGGTCCTTGCTGTCCAGTTAACTATGGATATTGGAGGAAGCTATTGGAGAAAGCATCCTATGAGTGTGCAATAAGGACACATGGTGTGCTGCGAGAAAGTACGAGTGAAAAGGATTTGCTTGGATCATTTTGCTGGACCCCTTCGATTAGCGTGAATGGGCGCATTCTACGGTATTTCCACATAAGTGGGACCGTGAATTGGCCGCTTTTATTTACATGCAAATTCAAACTTGTAAATTCGTCGCTTAGATAATAACACCGTTCAGCTCATTGTTGGTTTTAATCCAAGATTGTCAGAAAAAAAACTACTTTTTTGTTAGCTTAGCGATGATTGGCAGAATCATATAAAAAGAAAAGAATAATATATATTGCAATGTAACGATAACATCCGACATACATCCGCATTAAAAATTGCGGATGTGAAAGCGGATGTAGGTTTTCGCGCGTAAGTTCCGCACTTGGGAATGCGGATATCTGTTACATCCCTAGTTCCAACTAATGTTTTCAACCAAACTGAGTGAAATGGATAACGAAAAACTCATAAGCTTAGAAAGAAGCCTGAAACAAAATTGTATAACATTAAAAATACTAAATGTGTGTCACTTTTGCTTATAAATAGTCTTTGTACGCCCGCCCCGTTGGTCCAGTTGGCTGATGCAGTGTGATACTATTTGGCGCTGATACGGAGTTAGCAGGGTACCCTGGAGGTGGAAGAAATTTTCATCATGACTTGGCTGGAATGGTAGGAAAGGCTGTGGTGCACAATTCCTAATTACGAGATTGTGCATCAAATCCGGAATCTCTCCGCAGTGAGAATGGAGTGAGTCCGTCGGATGGGGACGTTAAGACCAGGCCTGAATGGGCCAGCATCACAAACAACACACAGTCATCCATACCTGCAGTAACACTGGGGAAGGCAACAGGAAACCATCCCGAGAGAGTTCACATTGAGTGGGTAAAACCTCGCCTATACACCTGGGATAGGAAATGGCATCATAAAAAGAATGTTTGCACAATGGCTGGCGGTTTAGTTTTATTTATTTTTAATATTTTTTTTTATTTTCATCGCTATCTTTACTTTTTTTGTTTCTAGTTTAAGCTGTCAAAACTAAGTGGCTTCGCCCGCGTGACACCTTTCGCAATTATTGTTAAGAGATATTTTCCTCACTACAGAGGTTTTACTCCAACATATCAATAAAAACTCGGAATACAGAACTTGACTTAATCTTCTCAAAATATTTCTCCAGACATTTCGGTCTTGTGTATCTTCCTCTTTTGCATCAAATCTTCTCATTGATATGTGTACACTTTGGAGCCAGGTAAACATGGACCATCCTCTTTTCCTCCTTTCTTCAACTTTCCATTCCCGTAAAAATTTTGGTATCCTAGTGTCTTCCATCCTTCTTATATGGCCATACCATTCCAATTTGTTTCGTTCTATAACTTCGTACATTTCTTCTTTCAATTCCATCAGCGTTATTATTTCGGTGTTCCTTACTTTTACTTTCCTTGAAATTCTTGCTGATCTTCTTCAGAAATCCATTTTTAATGCTTTCAACTTTTTAATATGTTTTAGGTTGATTGTCCAGGTATCTGATTCATATAGGATTATGGCTTGAATATAATTCCTTTTGTTCTATTCGTAACATTCTTGCTCCATAGAACTGAACTGAGCATCTCGATTACTTTCCGACCATTAGTAATTCTTTTATTAATTTCCACATTTGATTTTCCATCTTTTTTCTAAAATTGAATTATATAACAAAAATTATTTGCCTTTCTAATTTGTATTCCATCAATGTACAAGTCATCCAGATCATTAGTAAGATATTCTGTTTTTTGATAGTTAATCTTCAAGCATATTTTTTTATATTTCATTAATAGTTGTTTATATATGTCATTTGCATCCTCACCATCTTGTGTTATGACGACTTGATCATTTGCAAAAAAGTAAATGACGTAGATACTTTCCGTCTATTTCTAAACCCATTCTATTACACTTTCGATACCATGTTCTCAAACTAACATCTATATAAATGTTAAATAGGGTTGGTGACATAGGGAAACCCTTGCAGCAGACTTGTTTTTAATTTTTGGGATAATCCATAACCAGTTTTTATTTGGCATGTGTTATTTTTGTACATTTCTTGTATTATTTTAACTAAGGAGTTATCTATGTGACATATGTAATGGTTTCCATAACATTTTTCTTGGGACAGTATCATGCTTTTTCTAAATCTATGAAAATTAATACTATATTTTTTTATTTTTCGTTGCATTTTTCCAGAATCTGCCGTGATGCGAAAATGTGACCTACACATAACCTACCTGCGGTAAAAACACATTGTTCTTCTTGAGTCTTATAATGCGTTTCTAATCTGTTTTTTCTGAGTTTGGCAAAGATTTTCATCAATGAATTCATAACACAAATCCCACGATAATCTGAACATACTTTGCTTGTATCTCCTTTCTTGAATATGGGAGTAATATAACCTAATGTCATTCCCTTAGGTATTGGGTCTCCATGTAATATTTTATTGAACAATTTTGTATATTTTACAACTTTGTCACCACAATATTTCACAATTTCCAAATAGATTCCGCCTGGTCCAGGGGATTCGCCATTTTTTCCTGTTCTTAATGCCTCAAGGACATCATCTTCTGAAATTTGAATCTCCTGCTCATTTTCATCTCCTAATCCTCCTTCTTCTGGGTATTCTTCTCTATCTTCACTCAATAATTTTTGAAAATATTCTTCCCATTCCCTTCGTTGTATCAACTGGAGATTACGTTTGACCTTTGTTCCTTAATGGAGTCATTTTAATACGGACCATGCTTCTTGTGATTTCCCAAACCTCAATTTACAATTAAAATTTGCACATGTTCTTTCCCATATTTAATTTCTTGCTATCTTTATTTTTCTTAGTGCTTCATTTCTCTTTTCCTTGCATACAGTAATTATTTCTTCTGACTTATTACTCAGCCAATTATTGAAAGCACTCATTTTTTCTCTTACTGCTATTTACAAGCAATGATTTAAAAAAAAGTCTGGTAAAGAAGGAAGAGTGATTAAAGAACTAACATGGCCTTGCTGTCAGAGTATTATGTTTTTAAATGACAAGTTTTCATCAAGAAAATTACATACCAGTTTGTCGGAGCCAGAGGTGTGACTCTATAAACGATGATAACGGGTCTGAGGATGCTGAAGATGAACCCGATGAATCAAACTTCATGCAAGATAAATCTAAAAATAAAAAATACTGAAGCTCCATACTTCGTTACTTCTTGATACTGAGCAGATAAAGCTAGAAAAATTCAGATAAAAATCTAGAGCCAAAATTAAAGCAAATGCTGATTATCATTTTCTTACGAGTTTACTAATATATGATTGATTGAAATGAAGTAATTGATTTACATATTCCTTTTTGTCAATCAGAAACAAGATTTTTAATAAGGGCTGTCTAAAAATATATAATTATCATCGAAATTATCAGTTTCATCCATCTTTAACAGCCCCAACATAACTGAGAGAAATGAAGTGTTTCGTCAGAAAACGCATGCACTGTAACCACAGATTTCTTATTCGTCAGAACGACAGCTCCTCGTAACACGCGTCCACTGAAACTGGCAGCTACGACAGAGGCCGTGAGAAACTCTCTCACCAGGCTGGCAAGACCACAAGAAATTATTATATACTAGTTTAAACAGTATCACCTCTCTAGGCAGTAGGAATTTGTTTTGGATAAGCTTGCTACGAAAAACGATCTTTTTTATTTATATTTTCCGTGATATCAGTAAACTTTCTCTGTTTAGATTCTAGGAGTATTTGGCTAGGATCTTTTTAAATAACTGCATTTGACTTTAAATTACGGACATTTTCATTGTTATGACAAAATTTCTAAGTATAATTTAAAAAAAAAAAAGATTAGCTTTTATTTATTTGATTGATATATTTCGCGATTATCTACATTTCGTGTAAACTATCTCTAACTTTTCAATAAACTTACCCGTTTCTATTTATTTATTTTATTATTTGTCGTATGGCTAAGCAACTAATACAATACATATAAATATATACAATGACAAGAACGTTGGTAGCGTTCACAAGTTGGTATCCAGTTCTTCCAGCCATTCTATGAAGGAACTTGTAGCTCCAAAAACATCTTCAAATGGTCCATTCATACTTCCGTAGAGGGCATTCCCTGATAATATGCTCCACACACTGGGAAGGAGCACCGCAGTCACATGCAGGCGAATCCTGAAGACCCCACTTATACAAACAACATGGCGCTGCATTTCGCATGGCCTGTTCTTAGGCGATTTAGTTTGACCCACTGGTCTCTATTTAGATGGAATTCTGGAAGTCAACAAAATTCTTAGGTTGTGACCTGGTTTTAATAGCTGCTACAGAGAATAAAGTGTGAACATAGGATCCTCTTCTTCTACATGAATTTCTGCATCTACTCGTCGTAAGTAAACACTAAGCATCTGTAAATTTAAATAAACGTCGCACGCAACTTTTTTAATCTCTGCCTCACATTATAATTCGTCGTATTTTTTTGTAGTTACTTCCACAACAGAGAATTGCCTTTTAGCTAGCATCGCAGTTACACTTCCTTTTAGCAATGCAAGTGCTGATAAAATCAAGTTCAATTATTTATTTAAATTTATATTTTTTTTAACAGTATAAGCGCAAAGTCATTGAAGTTAGTTATTTGAAATTTCCCGGTTAGCCATGCAGCGCTACCAGTGGCGGCCAGTGTAACTAACAGTTCGGGTATCATCAGTCTCGCCGAAATTTTCCAAGTAATGGAGGTCACGATCATCCTCCAGATACAACGCATTTTACTGAATTAGATTACACTTCTAGCTCAGCAAGAAAAGCTACTGATTTTCATGTAAACCGCCAGTGTATAATACACAACGAAGACGAGAATTTGTCTTCGAATCTGAACACTCCGCCTTTCCTTTCCCTCCGGGCCCCTCAGCCATTTTCATATAACTGCTCAGGGGTGGCGCCAGCAACGCCATTTCTACTATCGTGACGCAGTCAGTTATGGCTAGTTCGCACTAGGCTAGTAATATAGTCGAGTGGCGAGTGATTTAGTAACTAAACGTGTGTGAACAATGAAATTTAGTCGAATCGATCCCTTTTGTTCTATTAAACCGGGCGTGTAGCACCCCCCACCACGCGCCAATGCCCACTAGCTCATCGGCTAAACAAGTCTGAACCTACTGTTTAAGTCGAGTTGATTAGCTGCCGCAAAAATGTCGTTTCGCTGGAGCGAAGAAAAAATTTTAAAATTTGTTTCCAAATATGTAGAAAAAGAATGCTTGTAGAATATTAAGTCCTCGCACTATAAAAACAAACAAAATATAATAAACATACCTGGATTTGGTGAGAAGTAAATTAAAAACATCTGCTTAGTGCACAATTTTATTAATTATTTTATTACAATAGCATCTAGATTATACAATAAGATATTATTACTAGTCTATTGTTATTAGAAGTACTACCTAACGCGATAAAAATCTTTTTAGAATGATCTACTCGCAGAAGTTACAAAAAATAGTCCAAAAATTTAGTCGCAGGTACTGAAACAGTTTACATTCCTTCAGTAATATGATTCAGTTTACTGGATGTATCTCTACGAAACATTACTTCAATTCCTTTGTTTCATAGATTCCTCCACACTGTGATGAATTAGGAAATAGCTGATTTTCCGTGTATATATACGAGGTGTGAGTGTCCTTAAACTACACCCGGTGGCAATAAAGTAGAGAACTACCAGTAATTTTGTAATTGCCGGAATTGTACTTCTTCAATAGGTATCTTCAAGCTGAATTTTCATTAACGCAACTTTTGGTCATTCTCAAAATATTCTTAGGAATCTTCTAATGCTGATTCCTTCAGAAGACAATTTGCAGCTCCTAGTTCATTATTACCCCATTTTCTTACCCATTGCTTTTTTTTCTTTATCTCACAAACTTCTTCATCCACTTCTTCTAAACTAGCGATTAACATAAGCTGTATCAGCTCATTCATTTGATTGCGTTGCAGCCTGTTCATATGGCAAAATACCACGCTACTTGTGTACTGTACTCGACCGTAGTGCGAACGATTTTTGGTCAGAAGCGAGTATTTTAGCTACTAAACTACTCGCCACTCGACTAAATTACTAGCGTAGTGCGAACGAGCCTTTAGGGAACACGGTGTTAAATTTCTGTTAATATCCCCATGTAGACGTTACAAAGAGAGAATCACAATGTTATTTCCAACTGGAATTTCAGTTTTTTTAAAAAACTTCGTAATGGTGTGAAAGCATTGAATAAATGTAATTCATATATTTATTTTTTCTCATTCCTGAGATAAACGGTAATCGGATTCACACTTATAAAATATTCTGACTTGTAGTAGCATGCCGATAGATCAAAAAATCTCTGTACCGTGTACAACACACAGCACGGTCATTTTCTGCTGTTGACATCTTTGAAACAGTCATTAATTTGCAGAAATGCAGTTTTATTTGTTGTTAATTGAGACTCATGCCATCCACAAAACAATATGGCGTGATACATTGGCGTGTATATTTTTTCGTTATGTATCAGAGAATGAATTCTAATTGTCTTCCCGGTCATGAAGTTCCCGACATTCTTGAAGAAGCTACAGATTGTTTTGAATTTTCAGAATTAAACTGAAGAGTGATACCATATATTGTTAATAGCTTTCACAGTCCTAGAAATTTTTAGTTGATATTTGAGCTAAATATAATATTGTAACAAAACTAGTAGCAGTTATGAACTAAACGAAATCAAAAATAAAATAAAAATAATCTCTAAGGAAATGAAGACTCTGTGAACCAATCGCATGTGTACTGTTGTTACTGATTATAGTATCATCGCCCATTGAAATTGGCTGAATCTGTTAGGTGCTTGAAGCAAAAGTCGAATTTAAAAATTCACAAGTAGACTACTATTATTTTCCTGACAGCGGTTATGTATATGAAAAGTACTCCATTTTTTATTCTCAGTTGATTAGGCCCATCTCGATAGGTCTCTGTAAATATAATCTAATAATGCATTTTTTCAAAAAAAAATACCTGTTGTCGCTACCTGTGGCGTAGTGGCGAAGAACAACACAAAATTTGGGCCCATTCGGTGAGATGCTTTCTTGAACTTCGCTTTGTTAGGCGTTTGTAACACCACCGCCATCACCTTATTTCAACTGAGCACCACATCCAGATTACTCATAGTGAAGAATCATACCAGATCTTCCTGTTATCCGACGGCTTGAACTGATCTCTAAGCATTGCTCGTATTACAGTAACGGTATATCTTAAAAACTTATCGTTACCTGTATTACCGAGCGGTAACGTTCTGGCGTCGCATTCGGGAGGACTCGGATTCAAATACCCGTCTGACTATCCAGATTTCGGTTTTCACTGGTTTCCCGTAATCACTCCACGAGAATGTTAGGATGGTTCCTTCACAAGGGCATGGCCGAATTTCTTCCCATTATGTGCCCTCAGTCCTTTCCCACTTCTAATGGGAGAAAACTGCAGCCTGCAAACAGTTATGATTACCAAACTTCCACGAAATTGAATGTTTTGTGGTACGCCGACAGAGTTGCCAATTATGGTCGACGCTGAGAAATTTCGAGATGCCTCCTCGAAAAGTTGAACCAGGAGAACTTTTGGAGTAATGTTATCTCCCCTAATTGCAACATCACGGTAGTCTTCAGAACGTTTCTGTGAATTTAGTATTAAGTGCCAACTTTTTGACCAGTTCGTTCAAGTCAAATCATCGTATGGCCGGGAGATCCCCAAGGATTGTTCGGCCGCCGAGTGACAAAACGTTCGAGTTGCCACGCGATGTGCCTTTTTTTTCTGCTTTACGCCTCGTCGACGGACAAGGTCATTAGAGGCGGGATGGGACTGGGGACAAGGAACGGGAAGGAATTCGGCCATGGAAGCATCCCGTAATTCGCCTGGAGTGATTTGGGGAAACCATGGAAAACCCAAATCTGGATGCCCGGACGGGGATTCGAACCCGCGTCCTCCCGAATCCGAGGCCAGAACATGCGCCTTTTGTCATGACTTACTAAACCAACCATGTAATTCTACCGGATATAGTCGACCTCCAGCTAAACGTGGAATCCCAACCACGTTAGGGAGCATGCATAAATCACGTAGCTCCATTTTGGCCTCCTAAACCCCAACCCCTCCTCCCCCCCACGTAGCCCTACGTGGCTTTTGCCTCTACCCCCCCCCCCCCTCTCCACGTAGCACGTATCTTTTTTCCTTTTTGATTTCAGAAGACATTTTGTACCGTTTTCTCATGTCAGACTATTGTAAATTACATACGGACATAATTAACTGAGGGAAATAAATATTCACATGCTGTTGTGAGTTCTGTTCCTCATTTTAACTGTGAAAAATGTTATGAAAGGAAAGCTACGTGGCCTGGTTCGGACCGAGCCACGTAGTTTGTGCAAGCTCCCTTACCGTTCTGGCGTACTTCATATTACACGCCAAGCTGTGCTAGAGGTGAATGACCCTACCCGAGCAGTGGCGTAGCTAGGTCAACAAGGGCCCCGGTGCAAAAAAAATTATTTTGGGCCCTCAGGCCAGACAGGCGACCTTTTTTTGGTTCGTGTGCTGGTATAGGCCCCCTGAGCTGAGGATGGGGCCCTTGAGTTGCCCTTAGGGGCCCCGTGAGCAGTGGTTGGGGGCCCCCTGAGCAGCGAGGACCCTTAGTGACTTTCTTCCTGTGTTTCAGGGGCCCCTTTAGACGACGCTTAGAGCTAAAAAAAAAAAAAAAAAAGGTCGCCAGTTTGCCGAGAGGGCTCGTGGGCCCTCTAAACTGCGCTTGCAGAGATGCGCTTTGGGGCCCCTTGAGGTATGCTTGGGGGCCCCCTGAGCGTGAGGGCCCCGGTGCACTGCACCGCCTAGCCTCATAGTAGCTACGCCCCTGTACCCGAGTCCGGAATTCGATCTGGGGACCTTCCGATTTCCAGTGATATGCCTTAACCACTGAGCCACCAGGCCTAATGCCAGACCACTAAAGCCGGAATTCATGAATGAACTATTCTGAATTCGACAGATTTTGGGCTGTTATCTGCTTATTCAGTACCGTTAATAATGTTTACGGAACATTTAATACCGCAGTGGTTTCAGAATTATAACCTGTTTTCTTATAGTGCTAGATAATTAATTTCTTTAGAGCATCTTATGGACAATCATTAACAAAAGTATTTTGGGGCATTATAAATTTTTGGGTGATATATTAATATTTTTGTGGGCGTACATTAAGGCCATAAGTAGGGTTCGGATCCTTATGACAAGTCATATTTTTTCCCTGCCTTCTTTTTAAGCTGTAATGCTGAATGGAACATTGATCGAACGTTTCTGATTGTATTTAAATGTATTTTATGTAACATATAAATGCATATTTAGTCCATTTTCCTATTTTTGGTCATATCACGATCATATTTATGGTAATATGGTAATATTTTGAGAAAAATCTGGTAATGTTTTAATAGTACCGGGAATTCACTAGAGGTTATAGAAAAGAAGAAATTAAGATAATTATTCACAGAACAGTCTCCAGTCGCCAGTATTTTTGAAAATAGTACTATGTTAAATCTGCCACGCCGAAAACAAAATTTTCTGAAAGTGCGATGTTATGGGGCTACGTAAAGGAATTTGGAAAGGAGTATTTTAATACAGACGAAAGAGTTATTTTTTGTAAATTATGTGCAATTAAAGTTACTTCAACAAAACAAATTAAAATTTAATTTCCCAATGGTACAGTGAGTGCACGGGAGCAAATTATGCTGTCTACATGAAAGCAATACTACTAGATCGGATAAATGATGTGTAATTGAGCATGTTTTGATGTATAGTAAATTTAAATGTTTGGTCATATTTGTTATTTTTTAGGTCATATTTACCCGTTTTTAAGGTCATATTTGCCTGCATATTTCCCTATTTTTTTGTCATAAAGATCCGAACCCTAGTCATAAGTATCTTTTTAACAGCTGAGTTATAGTCAGGTGCCTGGTTATGGTGAACCGGAGGGAACACTGTGTTGAAATTATATATTTCTTAATGTTAAGAATGAGGACAGGCGAAAGGTTAAAGTCAGGCAATCCTAAGAAATCCACGACCGGCAGAGTTAGGACGCGAATCAGTAAGGGAGCGTCCATAAACTACGTGGCTCCGTCTAGGGGATGGGAGGGGTTGGCTGGAAAGCTCCGCACAGCTACGTGGGGGGGGGGGGGGGAGAAGTTTCCTAGCCAAGCCAGGTAGCTTCTTATTCATATTATTTGTCACAGTTAAAATAAGGTATAAAACACATAACACCATGTGAATATTTATTCCCGTCATTTAACTATCTCCGTATGTAATTTACGATGGAATTCCACAAGGTTCTGTCCTAGGAACCCTCCTCTTTTTGTTGTACATCAATTACCTTCCTGGAAACTTATATGACAAAGTTAAGAGTGTTTTATTTGCAGATGACACTAACCTGACTGTGAGAAAAGCATCAAAAAACAATCTAGAATTTAATGAAAATGAAGTACTTGGTGACGTAGCAAATTGGTTTAAGGCAAATTCATTAAAATTAAATTTTGAAAAAAAAAACAACATTATATTAGGTTTAAAACAAAAAATTATGCACAGCCAGATTTACAAGTAAGCTATAAAAATAACACAATATTAGAAACAAAGAGTATAAAATTCCTTGGTATTAAAATAGATGAGAAACTCTGTTGGCATGAACATATCACTTCACTACTGAAGAAGTTAAGTAGTGCCACCTTTGCAATACGAACACTTTCTCTAACAGGAGATCTAGAATTAACGAAACAGGTGTACTCCTCATATTTTCATTCAGTGATGTGATATGGCATAATTTTTTGGGGAAACTCTACACAAAGTAAAAAAGTTTTCATAGCACAGAAAAGAGCAATTAGGATGTTGTGTAGGGTAAAACCAAGAATTTCTTGCAGACAACATTTTAAAAAACTCAATATTCTTACAATGATTTCTCAGTATATATAGTCTCTCATGTGCTTTGTCATAGATCATTTTAACCTGTTTACTTCTAATTCACAGGTACACAATTTCAATACAAGAAACAGAAATAACTTGCACAAAACACAAACATCTCTGTCATTAGTACAAAGAGGAGTTAATTATTCTGGGATACATCTGTTTAATAAACTTCCCAAGAGTATAAAACAATTTGCAGATAATAAAGATATATTTAAAAAAACTGAGAGATTATCTTATTGGCAACTCCTTCTACTCCATTCAAGAATTTGAACAAATTAATTAATTGTATTCAATATGACGTTTGCAAAATTCAGTTGTAAAAATTAATGTTTATTGTTATTCTCTTTATTTGTCTCTGAAACGTATAATTGGTTTTACTATAATTATGACTCAAATTGTATGTATGTGTATTAACCATGACATGTTTCACATCCCAGAGGTCCTTCCTCAGCAGGGATCCATGAAACAAAATTGATAAATAAATAAGTAATATAAATAACGATAGTCTGACCAGAGAAAACAGTGCAAAATATTTTCAGTAACCAATAGGGAAAAAAAGCTACGTTGCACGTGGGGGAGGGGGGTAGAGGCAAAAACTACGTCGGGCTACGGGGGAAGGGGGAGGTTCACAGGAGGCCAAAATGGAGCTACATGGTTTATGGATGCTCCATAAGTTGTCAGGCACAGAAATGAGAATGCAAGCTGTCATAATGACCACATGGACCACGTTGGTGATAGGATCTTGCTCCTCTCCAGCGAGCAGGAACAGTGTGGGGGTTAGTATAGAAAAACTCTTGTAGCAGCACAATCTCCATTTGTCTGATTTGGTCACATGAAATGAACATAGAGAGGAATCGAAGCCAGGAGTGCGCTGCGCCGCCATACCAGGCTGCAGAATGGTCATCTACAACTAGGTGGGCTCTAGGGAGCAGAGGGAGGCTGGATTAAGCTATCGAACTGTCATCAAGTTATCAATTTACCCTTCGGTATGTTGATCTATGGAATTAGTAGGTATCACAGTAGTTCGTCAAAACTGGGTTGGAAGGTACGCATATTACATGCTCGCTCGCCGTATGTCCATATAGCTAATAGCTGCGCGTCACTACGCCAGAAATAACCAGTACTACATCAGTTACAATCCAGGACAGTACCAATGCACCTGAGTAGCACGTATTCAGTTATTCCATGCTTAAATAAATATCTATGTAGTTGTGTATATTGACTTAGTCATTCTTGTGCGAATAAATTTACGAAAGTGCAATAGTTTTCAATACTGAATCGTCAGTAATGCTCCTACCCCGAGGACCATCGACGCATCCCTATAAAATGTTAGTTTGGCCGTGTCATCCGCTCATCCAGGCAGAATCCCGTGGGTCACTGTATCGGTGGCAGAATTTTATAGAGAATTATAGATTTATGATTTCATTTTTTACACCCTGTATTTTAATTTTAAATCAATTGAAGATACCAGCCTATTTAGATGGAATCAGAACCCCAGTAATCAGCATTTGTTCACGTATTCATTAAAATTCCTTTGCCAGAATTTGAGTGTAAACTAACATAAAATGCAATGTTGCATAAGAAAATTTTTCAAATTTTGGCAATGGATAGCTGTAAAGTTTGGTGTGATATCTCTTGCTTTGTTACTATTAGAAACTTGTTTTCATATACTGACAAAAGGCAATTCTTTCCAGGTATCCCATGGTGGAGGTGGGGACGCTGAAAGGTAAGATATTTAGTTTAATAGAGGACTATGACTTACCAGTAACTATTCCTGTACCTTAAACAAGAGTTAAGGAATAAAATTTCCAAGCTATAAGCCATTCTGAAAACATTATTTTTACAGTGGCTATGTTGACATGTACATACCGGAAGTGCATAGCAAAAAAATTGCCGTAAGGGTTGTACGTTTCCAGTTGTATAAGGGAATAAATAATATTTTGCAGTTGTTTTAGTAAATATATCTCTCTGCAAGGAGTAAGATGGCTAGCGAGTTAACATAGTAAAGCACGTGATCCTATATTAGCAATTCCCAGCGCTTATCTTTGTTGGCAGACGCTGGTAAATCGCAATGAAAACAGGTCGTTACGAAAACGCAATCGGCGGCTTCTGCCAGTAGGTCACTTCTGCCCCATTTCGGCAGTCTTATGTACATTCAGACTAGCCGGGGTAAAGTCCTAATAGATTGCGTGGGTGACTAGGTGAAATTTTGTATTTTTACGTCTGTAAATTTGAATATTCGGTAGACTTTATTATAATAAATCGGAACTTTTACTTGCAGCAGCTGTTCTTATTTCGAAACGCAATACCTACTCCTATCAGACCAAACAATCAGGTTTCAGGAACTCATTCCAGCCCAAATTTCAAGAAGTACAGTAGTTTTCGAGGAGTTTTAGGTGATATTAGTAAACTATTAATCAACGCAGTCGGTAATTCTATGTCATACAAAATTACGTGGTGTCGGAGTCAAGAAATCATCATCCTTTAGAAAGAAATGACACAAATAATCAATAACCACTCGGCCAGATTATTTATAGTTGCTTTATCGACTGATGTTTGTCAGTAGGACAAGGGTGGTACGGATCCAATTTGTTTACATTTTCCGGGGAGACTTATACCCTGCCTCGCAGTTTGTCTACATTTTGCGCGCCACGAGCTTACCCAAGCCAGGGGTTAATGAATTTGAATTGGTCACTCTCTCCTGTTACGTCAAAGGTCATGTATACTGAGGAAAAACCACCTCTTCCTCGCAGTTTGTGTACATATTTCAAAGTATCTTCATCGAGCGGTAAATATTACGCCATACATTATGGCGGTGGGCATGTCGGCCATGGTGCGGAAGCTATCCATTAGTGCTTTGTATGCAGTCTATTTAATTTCGGAGTAGACTGTTTTAAATTACGACCTTGGAATCGGAGGATATGGTTTGCTATCCCATTTACCTTCTCAATATTGAATCCACAACACATTATCATGAACTGTTTGTTACCTACAGGCATTTGGCGGAATCTATTGCCATTAACTTTATATTCAGAGTTATATGGTGTCACGTCTTGGTACTTTTTAGCGTTTAGCTCAAAATGCCAGTATTCGCACCTTGCGATTATTTTTACATCGGCTCTTAACAAAGCGCAGATGTTTCTCACGATAAATAATAGTATCATCGGCAAATCGTCTTATTTTCTCTTCCATTACGTCGCACAAATCAGTGATGTATATGAGAAACAATAGGAAGCCTATCGCACTTCCTTGGCGAACCCCAGCCCTTACTGATTCAGTGATGAACGTTCACCGTCGAGAACAATAAAACACTACTTTCTACCCTTCAGGAAGTCGACAACACAGTTGCATATTTGTCTAGATACGCCATTGCTGTGAAGTTTCGTAAGTAACCTACAGTGCCGAAAGTTTTTTTTTTTTTTTTAAACAATAATAAAATTAACTCAACCTGAGGTCGCTCATCTATAATACGGCACAAGTTGTGAATCAAAAGTGCAAGTTACGCCTCGCAGCATCCTCCTTTTCTGAATCCATGTTCATTTGAATTTAATAACTCTCCTTCATCCAAAAAATGGTTGGCATTTGAATAGATGATATGTTCTAAAATTCTAGAAAATATTGAAGTTAACGAGATGGGCCTATAATCTTAAGGATCATTAATATTTCCACTCTTAAACATTGGACTTACAATGGCTGTCTTCCACTCAACTGACATGTTTTCTTTATCTAAGGAGGCGGTATATAATTTCATCAAATACGGAGCAATTTCCTTGCATATCTAGTGTAGAATCGAGTAGGAATTCCGTCTTGTCCGGGAGCCTCATCGCTTTTTACGTTCCTAAACAGTTTTGTTTATTCCATCGACGTCAAGAACGAGATCCTTCATAATTTTGTCGGTAAGAGTGATAAATATCGGGATCTCCTCTAAGTTTTCTCTTGTGAAAGCCTTGTTAAAATATTATTCAAAATTTCTGCTTTCTCTATACTAGTTCCGATAACTCCCCGTTTTCATTATTAAGTGAAGGCATAACCTTACGAGAGACTCGTGTTAGTTTGATATGCGATCAGAACTGTTTTAGACTAGTAATTGGATCTTCAAATTCCTGACTTGGATTTTTTTAATTCTTCTCGCATTACCTTACACACTTCCGCCCGCAACTGCACTAATTTAAAGCGAAAATATGAGACCTCCGATTTCTTTACTGTGGCTTATAAATACCTTTGCTTCTTGATCAAACATTTTACTTCCTGATTGAACCACGGAAAGTTTTTCCTAACCTTGACAAACTTCTTCGGAACAAATTGATTTATACCTGCCGATGTTATCCATAAAGTGTCACAAGTTTTGTATCCAGTGTGTAGGTTTCAAAGTTTTCCGTCAAGTGATAAGCCATACATGCATCGTTTACCTTATCGAAGCAATATATGAGTTTGCCTTTATCCTGTTTCACCCTCAGACTAAATTACCTTGTGATCGCGTTATACCATCTTCCATACTAACTGTATCAACAATATCCGGATTACTTGTTAGAAAAAAAATCCAAAATGAACGAGGCATCTTTGCCGCAAAGCGTTGCCTGTTCGGCCATCTGCTCAAGAAACTTTTCCGCGAATGATTGAAGGAATGTTTCGGTTATTTCTTTACTACCTGGCATGAACGTGCATGTGTCCCTCTTAACCGACGGGAGGTTAAAACCACCACCCAACATCAATATGTGTCCCTAAATTTTTTTAAAAATATGACTCACTATAATATTCCGCGTCGATCCAGAATCCGAAGGCAAATAAAATTATGCTATTATAAACTTCAAATTTCTGTCAATTTTATCTTCATCCATTTAATTCGCAGAAATTTCCTGTGTCAGTTACTACAGAGTAATTACAGTTATATTAACGGTCATAAACACACCTCCATCCATTGAGTCAGTTGTGTCTTTCCGAACAACATTAAAATGAGGAGCTCAGATTCAACCTCCGGCGTCAATCGGTTTTAAATCCCTAATATTATATCTGTATCATTAATCGAAACTGCAGCGTGGAAATCAGCTACTTTCTATTTAATACTCGTTATTAATTATCCATACACGTTTTGTATCATTATATCTGGACTTTAAATTCGCATTCCGAAGGGAAAAAGTTGCAATATTTGATTTATTGGCACCATCGCTGTCAGGACTAAGCAGTGCCGGATCTAGGGGGAGGCAAACAGGGGCTCTTACCCCGGGCGACAACTTCAGGGGGGCGCCAAAATCATGTTGTTGGTGGCATCTTTTTATAAGCGCCAGGGCGAAATATTCATGTGCTGCCGACCCTTTTTTTTTAGGTAAAGCGCCGTGGTACACTGACCACGGCGAAACTAGAAAGGACAGATAATTCATTGTTCTGTGACAGAGCGGCCTTAAAGCTCTATTCACGGAATGGAATTCATTCCGTCATTGTTAGCGGGAATTCCAGATATTCTTGGATTTATAAATTTTTCCATCTGATGTTCGCATTCTTGCAGCTGCGTTTGAGTGATTAGCTCAGTTTTGTTTTAATATCTACTTTTGTGCTGAACGAGTTTAAATATTTATTACTGGAAACGAACCATTAACAGGTAAGTAAGGAAGAATCTATCGTTATCAAATATCTCAGCGTTTCTCGTCCTTTGTCAATCCGATGACGATTAAAATGAAAAAAAAAAAAATTCGGATCATTAACGTATATGGGCCTTATTTCTTACCTCTGTATATATTAAGAACCAAACCTATCAATTGTTATTAGCAAATACCGCCGTTTCTCAAGACATATAGCTACAATAAAGCACTCATAAAACGTCGCTCTCCGAAAACGTATTTAGGGAATAGGCTGTTAAGCAGCCATATCCTGAAAATACCAGATTTTTTATGATAGTTGAAATATTGTTTTTTTAGAAAGTTTTGATTACTAGCTTACAGTCTTATGCAGGACGAGACGATATCCTTCTTTTTTTTGTATTTCACTAATATTTTTTTGATATGATACCCTTTGAGAGTCAAATTTTAAAATTCTACTTTCGGATAACTTGCACCATCTTCACATACCACAAATTGGAAACGCTGAAATATATTATAACGTTATTTCTTTCTGGCTCATTATTGTTTTTGTTAGTACTTAATCCACAATATAAAATAATGAAAATTTTGCCCACGCCTTGTCTCTTACATCAAATAAATTAGGATGATTGAATCTGGTATCGTTGGGAAGGGAATGACTTGAATTTATGCCTTTGGTAGTTTCAACTGTTTCTTAGTTTTCTCAGGAATTTGAAATATGTTTAAATTTTTCGCCAAAGACGACCGTTCTTTTTGTTTTCCTTCTTTAAATGAACTTATGATTTACTTTATCGATATATATTGCTGTTATTGAATAATAACATTATTTAAATTATAATCGCAATGTTTGTAACATTTTGGTTTGGAAACAGTGCTTATTGTTATAAAAGTAATCTACAGTGTTCATAGTATCGAATCGAGTTTATCTATTTCCCACAAAAACAATTCTTGTAAAAATAAGCAAAGTCTCGTGCTTGTTTAGTGACAAAAAGATATGAGATTTTGTTCTGAGCTAAGTCTACACTTTGCAATGTGTAGTCACTTTATTTTCTGAAATAGAATTGCCTTCCTTCGTGGCCACACGTTAGTAAATAAGTCCACAGAAGATCTCCAAAAAAATGGAGCCGTTCTAGCAAGTAGATACTCCAAGGACTTACACGCAATTGATTTCTGCCAAGAACTAGCTGTGTTAAAACAACAAGCTCCTTTCTTAATTGGGATCGATGAAACAACTAGTCCATTCCAACTGTTGCAACACCAGGGGCGTAGCTACTATGGGGCTAGACGGTGCAGTGCACCGGGGCCCCTACGCTCAGGGGGCCCCCAAGCATACCTCTGGGAGCCCCAAAGTGCACTTTTTTTTAAAAAGCTCTACAGCCGTCTAAGGGCACCCCCTGAGACACAAGAAGTCCCTCACTAAGGGCCCTCTCACTGCTCAGGGGGCCCCCAACCATTACTCAGGGGGCCTCTAAGCACAACTCATCAAAGAATCGATACCTACTCAAATTAGTAGTACTCAAATTATCTTACTATACTTACTCGTATGAGTACTGCAAAAGTATCGATACTTACTCATATCGATACTTTTAAAAAATTAATTTGGAAATATAAGAATATACGTGGCATTTTGCTTAATTATTTATTTTATTCGCCTAGTGTAATAAAATCAAATAAATTATAATAAAGCACACATAGTAAGTAAACTTTGAAGGTTTTGTTATACCTTTAAATATTTATTTATTATAATTTTAACACGTTTAAACAAAAAAAAGTTCGCTTTAGGAAGGTTTTGCTAAAAATCAATTATTCCAAATATTTTGGGGACATCTTGTTTTTGGTGTTTGTCATTGTTCCACACGCCTTAGAAAACAAACATTCACTGGGTACAGACGTTGCTTCAACAATAAGATACTGTTGTGCGTATTTGTACAGACAAGGAAATATAAGTTTCATTTCTTCCCATTCTGTAAATGAATTGGTTGTTGTTGGTTGTTTGTTGAGATGTTACAGTGTTTGACAAGGAAACGTCCATAAATTACATAGCTCGATCTATGGGGAAGGGAGAGGGATTTGCTGGAGAGCTATGTGGGAAAGGGGGGGGGGGGAGGGGGTCCGAGCCAGGCCACCTAGCTTTTCATTCATATTATTCGTCACAGTTAAAATGAGGTACAGAACACTCAACAGCATGTAAATATTTATTTACGTCATTTAATTACCTCCATATGTAATTTATGATAGTCTGACAAGAGAAAACAGCACAAAATGTCTTCTGGAATCAATAGCAAAAAAGCTGCGTGCTACATGGGGAATGGGGGAGGGTAGAGACAAAAGCCACGTCGGGCTACGTGGAGGGAGGGGGAACTCAAAGAGGTCAAAATGGAGCTACGTGGTTTATGAACGCTCCCCAAGTAGAGAGAGACTTTGTTACTACGGTGCGTTTTCTTTTTGTGATGTTTCCAAAAGTCGTATTCCTGTAAAAAGAGAGCTAAAGCAGCTTCTTCTTCCGATGCACAAGGGCTGCTTAGTTGCGCTGAACCACATCTTTTAGTTTTTGTGTGGGGCTGCGCAGGAGCGACCATAGGCCAGGCATAGCAGGGTACGACTTTATTACAATGGAGTAGGGGCCTAAAACAAACTCTTTGAGATTAGATTGTGGCAGTTGCCTAGTCTAAGATTGGTTTTGTTTGATTTTCAATGCTACCAACTTGAGGTCAGAGAGAAATTAATCTGGTAGCCGCGGTGGAGTGACGTAGAAGGGTTGCGTTTACAATTTAAAACCGGTTGTGTTTCGATACTTTGGACCCCGCGGGATAGAATAAACTCCTGATATTCTTAGGCCAAGATCGTCCTTCACCGAGTGTAGCTTATCCATAGCTAGGCACAGTTGATCCAAATCTTACCTTCATTAATCCGCTACTTAAAATGTTAACTTCCATAATCGTTACAAATTTAACGCAAGTTACAGTTATCGTTAACCATCAACAACCCATCTACACAATGTCCCTCTGGAAACTCAGTTCTTACAGGAATTAAACGTTTTAACCCTTTCCTCCCTTACGGTACTTAAGTACCACTGTATTTACCACCATATAATTCGACAATACCAGTGTCCACTGCATTGTTAAGACTGTTGATCTATTGTTGTATGATTAGGTCAGACAATGACAACATTTATTTTTAAATTCTGCGTGAAATTGCCGAGAAATTAATGTTCCAAGTTGGGGCTTGACAGCATACTGACCAGAGTAACAAGTGGTACATTACAATGAATTTTTAGATGATAATTTACTTGGTAAGTGTCAATTTCTGTTATTACTTTTTTAGTTTGAACAATTAACCATATATTTTTTACCTATAAAATATGTTTTTCTGGTTTCTTTACGAAATAATCTAGAAAAATACAGATTATTGGTCAATAGATTTAGCAAGTATACAATTGGTTTTATCATTGTTTTAGATATTTTGAAATGGATATTTGTATGAAATACGCTCTGACTGAAGCTCTTCTCTTAGAAGTTTATAATTTATCAAGGCAAAAATGAAGAAATGACTGGAATGTTCTCAGATTACTCATTAGGTCAAAGAGTGGTCTTAGAATTGACTGAAAAAATGGAGCAATGACGATGTTATCTAGTATTATCATTATTTTTCATCAGTTTCATTATTAAAAAACAAACAACTTTTATTTGTGGGAGAATCAGACCCTACTGCAAGGGACTTTCTAACAATCTGCTGATGGAAAACTAAAAAGAGGAGATTGTGACAGTGAATCTACAAACCTAGATATTTGCTATTAGAAATGGAAGGATAAAAAGGTCATACATTTAGTATCAAATTTTCATGGCAGTGGTGAAACTCCACTACACTGGTTGGGGTCAATGGCAACTTCAACAGATGAGCTCTCTCTTGGGTCGGATTGGTGACCTGGTGGATCTTGGACCAGAGGACCTCTCTGGCCGGTCATCGGGGGCCACCTCCGGCAGTAGGTCCCGTAGCATTTTGCCCATCCTGCCACCCTGTTGTTACACCACTAGTTATATGCAAAGAAAAAGATGGATTGAAGTCGACAATTTCATGCTCAGGAGTCGTCAAGGACTACAATACCTTCATGTACGGGGATGATACTGCTGATCAGCTGATGGCTTTGGGCAATGCTGACAGAAGATTACCAAAATCATGGTAAAGATTGTTTTTGGGAATGTTGTATTTGTCAATTCCTATAACATAAATAGTCCGATATTTGAAAAAAGTCTGTAAAATTTTTTAGAAGATCCTTTACACGAGGTATGATGACTATGAAGGATATCGGTAAGAAGAAAAGGTCATCTATATATATTTCACCAAGCCCTCATCCATTCAAACAACACAAGTCATACCATTCCACAATGAGAGATGTAAGATTAGGAAACGGAGGTATACACTGTCCCTAAATTGTAAAAATCAGATGAAGTATGTAAAATGAAGAAAATACAGTCAAAACATCATTCCAAATGTTTCACTGCAATGTATTTTGTGTCTGAATGAGCAAAAATATATATATTTTTTTAATATCTGACGCAAACATTTCATACCATTATGAACATAATCGATTTCAATTGCTATTTCTGTACATCCTGTGATACACAAAGCCCTGACGGTACTTATAAGTACCGGCTTAGTAATTAGCACATAGAGTTAAAAAAAAAATTGAAAAAAAATATGTGTGTTTAATTTCAAGTACCTTTATACAAATATATAATTGAAATTATAAATTTCCCTTTATTTCCAATAGCTGGTAGGAAAGGGTTAATCAGCTTCTCAAACATACCGTGTTCTACAACATCTAGTGAAACCATGTTGGCAACGAAAAAGTTCATAATGCATTGGTCCACACCAGCCTGAGATAGGAAGCTATCAGTAGCTACGATGCCAAAATATTCACCAATGCTTTGTTGACATAACCTTTTGTTAGCAGATGGTGATGGAAAAAAAAAGGCTTCTGCTGCTATCTACATCAGAAGAAACCACAGCACTTAAAGAAGGCTTTGCATTGTTTTTCCTTTCCCCACAAGCTGACCCAGTATTCATTTTTAATAAAAAAAAAACTAAATATTTGGATATTTGCTTCCTACTCGTATCTTGTTTAAGATTATTAAGGCTAGAAACAAGAGCCTTGATTGCAGTTTCACAACAAATCAAAAGAATTTTAACTATGTTCCAACTTGGAGCATTCCATAGTGTAGCTAGGTTTGCCTGGAGGAAAATCATAAAAAAACACACACACACAAAAATCTGGTTGATGATACAGGGACAGTAGTACTGTAAGCCAGGCAGGAAAATGTCTACCGCCAGCTAAGGACCATGGGAAAGCAGATGGTAGCCACACAGAATGGCCAGCAATGTATTACCAAATAATATATTCCATGTGTCTATCCAAAGAAACAGGAAGACAGCATGGGTGGGATAAGAATAGCAAGGACTTATCCTTACAGCAAAGATGTTACGTGAACATCAGTACACCTGAGGATCCAGATCAATTCACCCTTTCAATACCCGTATATACAGCACCCAACCCCAAACTAGACTGTTAATAGCCAGCTGAAACTTTCCTACATTGACTGAGCCTTATTATTCACTGTCTATGGTGACAAGTTAAAACTATTTTGCTCCATAATATCCAAGGTGTCTAATATCTTAATTCTATTTACTCTATTTGTTTTGCAACCTGCTGCCAATTCTGGCCATTGTGCTTTTCCTCCCCACTAAACTTACCATTATCCTCTCCAGGTGAGACTGAATGGCCCCCATTTTTCATACAGATATGAAATGTTCCTATCAGCCCTACAGTAGCATGGGAAAGCCTCATTTGCCTCCTATTTTTTCCATTACCACTACATTCCCCCAATAAAGCCACACCCATTATAGTTAACTCCCATTGCCACTGCCTCCTTCACAACCACCCCCCAAAAGTAAACTTTTTAATTAATTAGGCAAACATTTAAGCAACACAGATAGTTAAAAGGTATTTCTGTATCACAGATGAATCTTAAAAAATACTAGAAGCATACTGCACTGACTGATTACTTGTTTATGAACATCTGTTCTGGCTGTACAAATAACAGCATCATAGATTAAACAAACATGAGCTACTTTACAGGAAATAAATCTCAGAAAAAACTAGATGTCATTTAATCATTATACAGCTCCACTACATCCCTACATGGAGTAATCCCATTTCTAAAACTTAAGGTGCAGTTCAGGAGTTTGCTGCTCATTGTTTCAAGCAGCATTCTGAAATTGCTTAGATGGATTACATTTCTGCTTGAACTGTGCTCTTTTGAATAAATATCTGATGAACATTGAACAAGCAGCTTTTCCCCTTACAAGTAAGTGCATCCTGTCCACAAGGATCAGCAATGGACAAAATAGGCTCCATGCCAAGTGCATCAGTATGTACGATGAGGCCAGCAACTGTTTACAACAGCAAAACTGACAAAGGAATTTGCTGTTTCCCAGTTCTTCATGATGATGATGTTGTTATTGGGGGCTTAAGGGCACATTGATGGTGGGGTCATTAGTGCCCTACAAGTTCTTCATTTCAGTGGTCACCCCTGAAGAGCATTTTCACACACTATCCCCCACTAACAATTCTCTCTCTTTTCCTGTTACAAAATGTTTTGGTTCTCTTATTAATTGATAAACTAAAGAAAATTTAACAATTTTCATAACATACTTTCCACAGATGCTGACAACTAGAATATGCACATATGCAAACATCACCAGAGAGCTAGTATAAACTTCCTATCTCCATCTCAGGAACCACAAAATCAGACCCTTACCTTGTCTTCCTACTGTAACCATGACAAGTATCTGTATCTGAACTGCTATAAAAAGTAATAAAGTTTGAGCTGACATTTATTTGTAAACAGAAATACACACTAGCTGACATAGTGAATAAAAGTAAATTTAACATTGGTTTTACCCCCCCTTCACAAAACAGTTTCTAAATTTTGTTTCAGAATGCTCTAGTTTCCTCAAAAAATTCTTGTTCACATAATTTACAACAAAAATAAAAAGTCATACAGTTTGTCGAAATGTTTTCTTATGATGCTGAACAAGATCAATTTAATTATTCAGCCAAATACACTAAGAGAAGAATTTATTTTTTCCAACAATTTCCTGATCACAATGTGGTATACAATGCATATTTTCAGTGTCATTTGTTTTAAAAACAAATTAAGGATAAATAGTGTTAAACATCTGAAACAGTAATATGGCAGAATCACACCTCACTTTTCACAAATATTCCTTGTCTCAACCAACAGGCTGGATTGATTAAAGTACAGAGATAAAATTCTATAGAGGATTTTTTTTTGTTGATTAAAACAATATGTATCGAAAATATTAATGCAATACTAAAATTTATGTATGCTTACAGCTAAAACAGGATCACAATACAAGTTTCTTAAAAAAAAACAGTGTTTTACAAACAGCATTACAATGTAACTATATATTGTATTAATTAAATCCATAAACATTTATATTGTTACTTAATATATTTCCTTAGATCAAATTATTTTTTTCGTGGCAGCCTGTTAAAAATTGTTTGAATCTTTTTTCTAGATTAAACATCTATGATATACAACAGTAGACAAGACATTTCATCCTTTAATCCGTGACAGTCAAAATTATTCACATCAGTTAATTATAATTTAATCAGTGTCAGTCAAAATTATTCACATCAGTTAATTATAATTTAATCAGATTTTATCCAAATCATGAATGATAATTAAATGCAGAAGAATGGTAGAAGACACAGCATCTACAGCTATAGCTACCCTTTAATGTGAAGGAAAATGATGAAATGAACAGAATCATATAATCTTATTTGACGTAAAATCTTAATTAAAAAGATTTGTTAATCTGTAATGAGAATAATAATCTTTAATACAAAATTGTTTAGTCAGTCAACTGAAGGCTCTGCTGAGAAAAAAATTATAACCTCAGTGAATACAGAATTATTAAGAAACAGATGATCCTGTATTGGGTAAATCCAGTGTACTTACAGAAAACTGAACCAATTAACCATATTAATGTGGAAGGACACATTAATTTTTCAAATTTAACCTATACACAGGTGTTATGACATACAGGCTATCAAGGAGGTAATCCAGTTCTGCCCAAATATTTCCAGCTTCCACCCCCCCCCCCCCCCCCCACACACACACACACTTCATTAGGGATACATTCTTTCATTTTTTTCCCCCATCACTGCTGCACAAGTTATGGCAAATACAAAATAGCTTTGGCATACTCCTAACGTATTTCCATGCAAAAGAAACCTGTGCATTATCTACTTGACCCCACATTTTGATTACACAGTGTCACATTTACCAGCATGAGAATAGAAATATCTATTTTGCTGAAAAGGGGTGGGGAGGGGGGGGGGACAAGTCTGGTAGATGAACACTGAAGGTTTGGGCCCAGCTTTTGTGAGTGTGTGTCTTACAGAATGTTGTTTTTTTGAGTAAATACAAAAGTATTTATCACAAGTAAATTAACTTTTCAAGTGATAATTTTTTTCAGCTATTCATTTTGAAAATTCTTGTTTCATTTAACACAATCGATGCAAAAAAGTTAAAAAAATATTAATTCTAAAGGAAGAAAATAATTTCTATTCACCTCCAGGTTGAGATGGAGAGAGGAAACAAAAACATCCAGAAATTGTAATCTAGGGGCAGCCACCAATTTCTGACTCAAACCACATAGATCACAAACAGAGTAACAACTGCCATACAGAATGCAAATTACATGACTCAGACACTGGTGGTAACACTTGAATTCTCTATTAAACCTGTTAGGTATTAAATGCATCCTTCCAGAAACACTAACCGGCAGTGAGGGTTTTATGGAAGAACTCTATAAATCGGAGAAATTTTGCTCAGTAAGATTTTACCAGAATTTGTAATCTACAGTTATAATTTCATTAGGTTTTGTTACATGATAGTTTATTGTGGTATCAAGATAGATGGAAGCAAGGCCGGATTAAAACAGCGCAGGGGCCCGTAGCAAATGTGAAGAAGGGGCAGTAGTAGGGTTTCTTTTTTCTTTTTTTAAAAAAAGAAAAGAAAAAGAAAGGTCACCCTATCTAGAAGGCACGCCCCCCCCCCCCAGAAGATGCGGGGCCTGTAGCATTTACTAACTCCTGCTATGTGGCTAATCCGGTATTGGATGCAAGATAAAACAGCATAAACCTTGCAATGAGTTATTTTACTACATCATGTTGCACACTTTCAGATGTGGAAGAAGGCCCATTAACTTTCCCCATTTTATTGGATATATTCATATAAAAGTGGAAATTCCCACAATATTAAATAAATGGCACTTTAACCATACAATAATGTGAGCAGAAACTGAGCTTGACGAGTAAGTGGCTAACATTCAGGCCTGATATTTATTAAGGAAGGAGGGGTGGAAAGAAAGCAGGTTTGATCCCCCAATCTACCCATCCAAATAAGATTTAAAAGGTTTCCAAAAATCATTCCAGGTGAAAGCAGGGATGGTTCCTTCAAAAGGCAATGGGTGAATTCCTTCCCAAACCGCTCCCGGCTCTAATGACCTCAATGAGCTGTAAAGCCCTAAATAAAAAAGTGAGTAGGAAAAACTGTAAAGCATCCTGCAAACATATTTATTTTCTTTCCGACAGCTCTTTCTGTACTATGGAAAAGTTCTATTCTCGACTGCCCAATTTTCAGGATATATTTCCACTCCAGTAACTTGAAACAGGAATTGGCCAGATAATATCTGGTCGACTACTGCATGGTTAAAAATGAGTCAGTTAGTGTTCAAATATCATTAGGAAAACTAGTAGCCCTCAAGTGTCTAGAAAATTTTGGCACAGTATTTGTGATTGCTCATTTTTGTGCAAGATATGTTTCAGGGTGGTGCAACCTGTTTGCACGGATGAGGCTCTGTCGACTGAAAGATTCCCAGTATAAGGAGTCACCCACTGTTTGCCAACGGCCTCCGAAAGGAGGGCGGAAGAGCAGAGAGTGGTCCAGGCCACCCTCTTGCCCTTGGGGTTGGAAACAGCCCGTAAAGGAGGATGAATCAGAAATGGTCAACGGCATGGAGATACAGAAGGCAACGGGAAACCACTGCATTCATGACCCAAAGGGTATCCTGAGGACATATAATCCTCTCAAATTACATATATCTTGATGTCTTCTTCCTGGGTAAAATATTCCAGAGGTAAAATAGTCCCCCAATCGGATCTCCGGGTGGGGACTGCTCAGGGAGGAATCATCAGAATGGATAGAAACATTCTACGAGTCAGAGCATGGAATGTTAGAAGTCCGAATAGGCCAGGTAGGCTAGAAAATCTAAAAAGGGAGATGGAAGACCTTAAGTTAGATGTTGCTGGGATTAGCGAGATTAAATGGAAGGACGCATAGGATTTAACACAGGATAATTAGCACACAAGCTGTTAATGGAGTCACTGGTGTAGGATTTGTAATTAACAAGAGAGTAGGGAAACGGGCGAGTTATTATGAACAGTTTAGTGACAGAATTATTTTGGTGAGGTTAGAAACTAAGTCCGCCCCAACCACGTCAGTTCAAGTGTATATTCCAATGTCACAGGAAGATGACGAAGAAATAGAAAAAATATACACCGAAATTGAAGAATTAATCCAATATTTGAAGGGAGAGGAAAATCTAATAATCATGGGTGATTGGAATGCGACAGTGGGAGAAGGAAAAGAGGGGAATACTGTAGGAAGTTTTAGTCTCGGAGAAAGAAATGAGCGAGGAAGCAGGTTGTTAGAATTTTGTGAAAGATATAAGCTAGTAGTGGCACTGTTTAAGAACCATGCAAGAAGGATATACACCTGGAAACGTACTGGGGATACAGGCAGATACCAGCTAGATTATATCATGGTCAAACAGAGATTCAGGAATCAAATTCTAAACTGTAAAGCATACCCAGGAGCAGACATAGACTCTGACAATAATTTGACAGTAATGGAGTGCAGGCTGAAATTCAAGTGAATAAGGAAGCAGCATAAGCAGAACAGACTGAAAGTGAATAAACTGAAACAATCTAGTACGAGAAAAAAATTTGCAGAAATGGTAGACTTAGGTCTAAGAAATAACTCTGAAAGGAGCTCAACCGAGGACGAATGGAGCGCATTAAAGACTGAAATAATGAAAGCTGGTAAAGAAACATTAGGCTTTAGGGAACAAGCTGCCCGAAAACCTTGGATCACAGAAGAAATTTTGGAACTGATGGATGGATCAGAGGAGAAGGTACAAAAATGCTCAGAATGCTTAGAAATCAAATAAACAGGAAATGCAAAAAAGCAAAAGAAAAATGGCTAGAAGAAAAGTGTGAAGGAGTAGAAAAGGAAATGGTCATAGGTAAAGTAGATGTTGCATATAGGAAGATCAAACAGAATTTTGGAGAAACGAAGAAAAGAGGTGTGAACATTAAAGCCGCCGCTGGGAAACCTCTTTTTAGCTCAGACGATAGAGCTAACCGATGTAAGGAATACACTGAGAAATTGTATGATGGGGATGACTTGAACAATAGTGTAATAGAAAAGGAAGGTGATGTCAACATTGATGACTTAGGAGATCCTGTTTTGAGGACAGAATTTAATAAAGCTCTGATTGACTTGAAAGCAAATAAGGCAGTTGGAATTGATAAGATCCTTGCAGAAATTCTTAAATCCCTAGGAGAAGAAGGAATCGAAAGATTATTCAAGCTGATATCAAAAAGTTATGAAACAGGAGAAATTCCAACTGATTTTAATAAAAATATCATCTTCACACTTCCAAAGAAAGCACAAGCTGACAAATGTGAGAATTATCGCACAATTAGTCTAACATCACATGCTTCAAAATTACTGACCAGAATAATATACAGAAAGATGGAAAGGGTTGTAGAAGAGATAGTAGGTGAAGATCAGTTTGGGTTTAGGAAAAATCGCGGTACAAGGGAAGCAATTCTGTCTTTAAGACTAATACTTGAAGGGCGGATCAAGAAAAACAAAGATACTTTTATGGCATTTGTTGATTTAGAAAAAGCTTTTGATAATGTTAGGTGGGATAAGATGTTCAAAATTTTAAAGAAGTCAGGTCTAAAGTATCGAGATAGAAGAATACTTTATAAACTATATAAGAATCAAGTGGCTGTAATAAAAGTAGGGAATCATGAGAGACAAGCATCAGTTAAAAAGGGTGTGAGACAAGGTTGTAGTCTATCCCCATTAATATTCAACTTGTATGTAGAGGAAGCAATAATGAAAGTAAAAGAAAAATTTCCATGTGGCATAAGTGTTCAGGGAGAAAAAATCAGTATGCTACGATTTGCTGATGACTGTCTTGTTAGCAGAAAGGGCTGAGGATATTGAGAAATTACTGAATGGCATGAACAAAATACTGAAGGAAGATTTTGGCCTGAATATAAATCAAAGCAAGACTAAAGTGATGAAATGTAACAGGAATGATACAAATACTAGCAGATTAAATACAAAAATAGGATCGGATGCAATTGGAGAAGTAAGTGAATTCTGTTATTTGGAAAGCAAAATTACAACCGATGGCTGAAGCAGGAATGATGTTAAAAGCAGAATAGCACTAGCAAAAAGAGCCTTCATGAAAGAGAGAAATCTATTAGTTTCAAATATTGATCTAGGAATTAGAAAAAACTTTTTAAAACTCTATGTGTGGAGCACAGCACTTTACGGTAGTGAAACATGGACGTTAGGAATACCGGAAAGAAGGAAAATTGTAGCTTTTGAAATGTGGTGCTACAGAAGAATGCTGAAAATTAAGTGGACAGACAAAATAAGAAATGAATGAGTTTTGGAAATGATGGGTGAGGAAAGAAGTTTGTGGAAGAAGCTTACAGAAAGAAGAGACAGGTTGGTAGGTCGTATTTTGAGACATGCTGGATTGGTTAATTTGCTGGTGGAGGGAATGGTCGAAGGTAAGAACTGTAGAGGAAGACAAAGATTAGAATATGTAAAGCAGATAATTGAGGATGTGAGTTGTAAGGGATATGTAGAGATGAAGAAGTTAGCACAAGATAGGAAAGGATGGAGGATTGCATCAAGCCAGTCGAAAGACCGATGACAGGAAAAAAAATATGTTTCGGAAGTTATGATAAAATCTTACAAGGTTCTGTCTGATCCATTAACCAACAACCTTAATGTTTTGCAACTCTAATTGCATCTGGTAAATATAAAAGGAAAGGTTCATGTGGTTGTAATGACCTGGTGACAGCGTTTTTATTGGCTAAGCAATCTGCCGTTGTAGCTGCCTTAATCCAACCTGGTAATCCTACCGGGTATAGGGGACACACAGTTTAAAGTTGTATCTGTACTGTGGAAGAGGTCTGGTGTACTTCACAAAATACAGAAAGCTGTGTCACAGGTGAAGGTCAAGTTAAGCGCCTCTGAAAATCCCAGCTACGACCGGGACTTGAACCGGGTACCTTTCACTTGCCAATCAAATATTTCCACTGAGCCACCAGACTGCTCCTGCATCTGGTTAAGGTACTTCCCTTGCAGTTTATCCTTTGTTCTAAATAAAGCGTAGCTAAACACAATCCAATTAGGATCCTTTTCTACATTACACAGTGGTGAATACTGACCTGAAGTACAATAATTTGGCCAGATTTTTTCTGACTAATACTCATACACCAGCTAGCAGGTGAGAAATTTTCCCCCCATCCATAGGGAAGTGTCCATAAACTACGCGGCTACATCTAGGGGGCTAGGGGGGGGGGTTTGCTGGAGCTACGCTGAACTATGTTGGGGGGGGGGTTTCCAAGCCAAGCCGCATAGCTTCTCATTCATATTATTACTAACAGTTAAAATAAGGTACAGAAAACACAACAGCATGTGAATATTTATTTCTGTTATTTAACTACCTCTGTACGTAATGTACCATAGTTTGACAAGAGAAAACAGTATAAAATACATTCTGGAATCAATAAGGAAAAAAATATGTGCTACATGGTGGGAGGGGGGGTAGAGGCAAAAGCCGTATCTGGCTACAGGGGCGGGGGGGGGGGGGGGGATTTCACAGGAGGCCAAAATGGAGCTACGTGGTTTATGGACTCCCTAGGTGTGATACATTCTGAACAGACCTCATAGCAGTAATCAAACAATTATAGCATTGACACCTTAATTTCTGTTAGCAGATAATAACATTTTTCAACAAAAAAGAGAGAAAATATAAAAACAACCTTTATCTTTAACAAAATCTGTAGAAATCTTCTTTTTAATAATAAACGTTACTAAAGTTTCATAGTTGCTTACAAATACTTACCCCCCTCCTTCCTCCCCCAATCAGAAGAGAGAACAGGATGGGAACAATAATATATTTAAATAGTTTTTAATTAGGCAATATATTTTTGTCACTGATAGAGAAAGAAATAACCCTTTTTAAAAAAACACAGAATGTTATTCAAATGCAGTCTGCCTGTTAGTGAATCGACATTGAATTTAAATTTGTGCCCAATTTATGGAAACTATTCTTCACTGCCAGTTAAGATTTTCTCACTCCCTCATTCATCAGGCTCTTTTGTTTTTTTTTTTTGTTTAAGCTTCTTATGATTTCTGGTTGTTTCTGAAGCAGAACATTTGGCTGATAGAAACTGGATTTGAATCATGGTTCAGTTAAATTCTCTGTCAGTACACCAAACACAACAATGCTATGAAAGGTATTAGAGTTTCAGACTTCCAAATGAGCATCCCTACTTCCTTTGAATGTCACCATACTTTTCAGCATATACAGTGTTGATTTCTGTGATTCAAAGAAAACAGATAAACACTAAGCTTACTGAATGCCTTACCAATTAGAATTTCCATAACCACTAATTTGTCAAGTAACTGGTCTATTTCTGATCAGAAATCTGTTTGGGAATTAAAACTGAATAACTCAAAACTGAAGATTAGAACTCAAGATGAAAATTAGTCAATACACGAGAATAATTTGGCAGCTGGCGTGACTCCAAATCACTTGGTTCATACTGATGGCCTTGTTGGTCAAAGCAATAATAGTTTGCTTATTTGTGAATGTCACGATCCACATAGCTTACAAGGAGAGATCTTCAGTGTGGACTTGGGGATCACAGAGTGAACAATAGTATGACACGTCAGGTATGAAATTTTACGCGCTCTGTGTGTAGCTGTAGAGAAGCCACTGAAACGAAAGCAATCAAATAGCTGTGTTGTTTGTTGTTAATATGCAAAGGGTCATGGATGCAATCCCTGTTTGAAAATATATATATATATTTTCTGCATGTATTTTTCACTGATATCTGCTTGTAGCAAAGAAGAACAATTTTTACAGATATACACCAAAATATTAATTTGAATGTCTTTGAAGTATTCACAGATTTCTGGATGATAAGCCACATTAAAAAATTTGAAGCACAAAATTTACACCAGGAAAGTTTCATGAAAGATATGCTTCCAGTCACAAACACTTTTTATCATTTAAGTGGGGAAGCATATTTCAGGCACAGTTCTAAATTCACACTTTATTCCATTGATTTGAAACATACTTTACCATTTCAGATAACACACACAATGTGGTGAATAATGGAATGTATTTTAGCAGCAGCATCATGTGTAGAAATTTCACACTTATATTGCAACAATTGGGGACAACTCTGAAGACCATTTATTGAAATTTTTACCCGAGAAATTGTACATTATTTGGCCAACATAAATGCACCTATTTCAGCAGTATTACTTTTATTGTGTTAGTACTTTTCGTTTGCAAAAAAAAACAAAAACAAAACTTTTATTCAGTGTGCAGTTAATTACCAGTTTCATTTTTGAAGAATTTATCATATAGTACTGTATCAACTTAGCCACGTCATGAAGCGATTTATAATAAATGTGTATCATTCCCAATTCGCGTTTTATTAACAACACTTACCATTGTAGGTAAGTACAAAATTTTTCTAATTGGAGATGCCATTCAAGTGAATTCTATTACTCACCACATTTTGTGAGTGCCTGTATTTTCTGACATCATAAAGTAGTAAAGCCTGAATTTCAGGAATGGCAGAAAGAAAGAAAATTGAAGGATTTGAAATTTGCTATACATGAATGCTGTAGATTAAATGCACAGATAAAATATGTAAAGAATTTGTTTCATAAATGATGAGGAAAGAAGTCTGTGGAAGAGTCTCGCAGAAAGAAGAGGTAGGACAGTGGGCCACAATTTAACATATGTGGAACTGGAAACTATTTAATGGAGGGAACAGTCACAGGAAGGAACTGTGAAACAAGGCAAAGATTAGAATATATGAAGCAGATAATTGAGAACATAATGGGTACTGGTATGGTGAGATGAAGGGGTTAGCTCAAGCTAGGAAGAGATGGAGAACTGTTCCAAACCAGTCAAAAGTTTGATGAGAAGAAAACAGTATCTCTGGTTATCTTCATCAACAGTTTCCAAGTACTGGCCGGGTCTGCTTTGCACACAGGCCTCTCCAGTTTCTTCTCCATCCTTTCCTGCAGAAGTTCCTCTTCTACAGTGACCTATTCATTCCTTCTACTGTCCATTCTAGCCCTATCCATTATTGGTATGGTAAATGAAATTTGCTTCCTCATTTGTATAGCAAAAAGTGTGGAATGATACCTTTCATCAAGTTTTCCTGGTGTGCAAGCAATTTATATTTAAAATGTTTAAATTACTCTTAATGTACAAAAATTTATTAATCCCTCAAATAAAACAAATTAATATTTTGGGGAATTTTTGAAAAGAAAAAGCTATCAACAGCAAATAGTAGTTGGAAAAAATGCACATGGAAATATATATGTATATATATATATAAAACTTAACTTAGTCTACAACCCGAAGGTTGGTTGGATCCTCCCAAAGGAGGCATACTAAGCCATTGTGTCAGAGGTAGGACAGCCAGTTCCTTCCCTCTGGGACCTACAGTTTAACATGGAATCCGAACCACGGAGCATCCTGGCATAGCTCATATGATCAAACACAACTCTCAAAATTCCTGCACCTGCCAGGATTCGAACTCGGGACCGGAGAAGTGAATGCTTTGAAAGCAAGCGCCTTAACCACTGAGCTACCAGAACACTCATATATATATATATATAAGTCAGGTGTAAACCGCATCATCACAGACAACCCACTGGATCAATTGAGGCCACATTCACACGCAATGTTATTGAGGTGGTGCGAAGGATTGTTTTCTTTATATATAATTCATTCTGATAGATGGTGCTGAAGTGCACTTCCCATATTTCCAATTAGATTATGTTGATCACGATTCAACTGATAACTCCGTATTTGAGAAGCATTGCTCACAAAAGTTTGCACAACTACTGTTTCGATTGTTTTTTTTTTTTTTTTTTTTTTAGTAGGGGTATTTATTTAATAAGTTTGGTTAAATGTAATAGCTGCAACAATTAAGTTTCCCACATTGGCATTGGTTCTTTCCGGCTAAAAAAAGTCGCCCATAAATTGCTAGGGCCGAATTTAAGCATCCACAGCCGGAGGCAGCTCCTGATGATGACCGGTCAGAGGGGCCAACTGCCCTACAGGTAGGCCCGCACCACATTTATAGCCTAGGATCCCACAAAGCCTAAATGTGACCCTGTCTAGTGGCTATGCTTGACATTCTTTAGGGATTCACGATAATCGGTATTCTTGACTCTAAGAGGAATCATCAGTTACTGTTATAAAATTGTTGCCAAATAATAATATATGACCCACCATTGTGGCTGTGAATGTTAGGGCACCATCACACTGGACTGGGGAGGTACAAACAGAATCAGGATCGAGTCCCGGTGCCGGTGTAATGGCCATCCTCATTGCGGTTTTTAGCCAGTTTCGTGTAATCATCAAGGAGACTATTGGGATAGTCCCCAAACACATTTCACAAACTAAAATACACTTATCACACAGTACATAGTTACACCCCAGTCCTCCAATAAAGTAAATGCTCCGGATCTACCATGGGTAGGTCATACATCTTCGCATGCACACACTTACACAATAGACGCATGTGCACAGGTGCCAATGTCTCGTCGTCCACCAGGGCTGATATGAAATATATATTTCTCAATGGGGGATTGATTCCATAACCTATCATCTACCAACAAGATGGCTCAATCCATGAGGCTATCTAAATGCTTTTGCTTCAATGGCTCCTCTAAAGCTATAGATTGATCAGTTTAACAGTTTTTTAATCCTTTATTTCTCATAAATGAAGGTCCAACAGAACAAATGGCATTACGGTGAGAAACCTGAAGTGGTGAACTACATATCCACCTTTTTCATACCTTGACCCCTATTTATGAACTGATGACCTCTCCTTGTTAATTGGTAAAGCTTTTGACTACAAGACTACTAAATGACCAGGGCTTGATCCTCAAAAAGCTGAGGACTTTTCTTCAAAGCTGAACATCTGGAATGGTCTCCCAGGCACACTGCCTGATATCAAATGAACACCAAGGAGGAAAAGTTTTAAATGACCAGTGTTTGTAGCTGACCACTCCACCTTCCTTCTATTTCCATTGGATCAAGAAATAATATAGAACTCTACTTCGATAAATCCTCCAAAGGCTCCATAAAGAGAGCTAGTTTCTTCTTTCTTCTATTTCTTAATGAGCTTCTGTCTGCAAGTATCAGATGAATATGTCCCTTCAAATAAAACCTTTTCAAGAAACTAGAAGAATGGTTCCACACATAAATTTGACTCTTCAGCAATCAATTCCTCAGTCACCATTTTCAACTGATGATAAAATTTCTGTCACCTCTGTCAAATGACTGTAATTACAATAACATTAACATTAATTGAAGTAAAGTTTTACAACAAAATTAACACTAATACAGAAATATTCCTAATCAAAGGATCTTCCATGTCTTAAATAAAAAATCTAACTACATTTCAGAAATTCTTATCCCTTGTCTTCAATTCATGACCATATTGTTCGAATTCATTATCACATTTCTTAAAATAATTACTTTCCCTGCCAGTAGTATACTGATAACTCAGAACTTTTTTACTGTTTTGCGTATTAATGCAAGCCTCTGCTTGTGTGCCTCTGTAACAGCAGCTCTTTTGTAAGTTCTAAGTTCTTCCATTCCAAATCCTGGTTGCCAAAGATTCCAGTGCCTCTCTGAAAAATGTAAGTACAGTAAAATTATATGTCTGAATATGTTACTTTTCAAAAAAAAAAAAAAAAATTAAAAAATATATACTTCAACATGTTTGAATCCTGACAAATTAACCACTGAGATATACTTTTGAATATTATTTTACCAAATTTCCTTGATTCTACCATTTTCAGTATTTTTGTTTAGTAGCAACTTGCATCTTGCATGGAAGGGTTCTTTTAACCATAATGCCACTATCAAAGTCACAACAGGCACAATTAATCTAAATTATATCAACAAACTCAACAATTCAAAACATAGTTACAAGAGAAAATAAAAATGCACAGAAAAAGTTTAACACTTTGTCATGAGAATTATAAAAGATAACTACATCACACGATGCGCAACTAGACAAGGTGTGCAAAAATGTCCAAAGTAGTGATCAGGAAGAACAGAGATATCCCTGAAGAAAGAAATATAAACACAATTTCTGATTCTGATTTGGATACTGATAAATGCAATAGTGACAGTAGATTTTGTGTAGATGATTTGAATTAAATTTTACTAGAATCAGAGGGAATTTAGAGGACAGCAAGTTTATTTTTCATTTACTGACACAAATTGTCTGTTCAAGCAACCATTTGATACTATACAAAATGGTGAAAAAGAATAATCCAAATATCAGTCTGTTCTGAGAATTTTTAGTTTCAAAATTGTTAGAGCTACCTGCAGATATAAAACAATCACATATTCATTCATGATTTAATTGTAATAATAATGTGATTGGAAAATGCAGTTCTGGTCAGATCATTAAATTTGCATCAAAACTAAAGTTGGGAGAAAGTTTGTTGTTTCAGTTACACAGCTGCATACATAATGTTCCATAACTTCAAAATATCTGTTTTAAATAAAACTATATGTAGTTACATCATATATTCTTTGTTGTGATTTATTAGTCTGGTATAATCTATTAACTATCCTTCCAACACACTGTGTTCTTCCCTTCAAACAGTTTGCAACCCAGTCACATAGCTATACCATAACTATGAAGTTTTGCAAGTAATCTTGTGATAGGCACAGTGTCGAAGGCTTTTTTAAAATCTAATAGAACTAAGTCAACCTGTGATTGCTTATCTATAACTTGGCACAAGTCGTGAATCAAAAGTGCAAGTTGTGTCTCGCAGCATTGGCCTTTTCTGAATCTACATTTGCTTGTTTGAAAAGGTCCCCTTTATCCAAAAACCATTTTTTTTTTTTTTTTTTTTTTGTAACAGTTTAACGTCCCTTTTTAACAACGTGGTCTTTAGAGACGGGAAAGGATGGGGGCAAGGAATGGGAAGGAATTCGGCCATGGCCTTTTTGAAGGAAGCATCCCGGCATTCACCTGGAGTGATTTGGGGAAACCGTGGAAAACCCAAATCTGGATGCCCGGACGGGGATTCGAACCGCCGTCCTCCCGAATGCGAGGCCAGAACGCTATCCGTTACACCACCACGCTCGGTCAATCCAAAAACCACATGACATTTGAACAGGTAATATGTTCTAAAATCCTGCAAAACATTGAAATTATTGAGATCAGTCTATAATTTCGAGGATCATTAACATTCCCACTTTTAAATACTGGACTTATGATGGTTGTCTTCCACTAAGTGGGTATGTTTCCTAGAACCAAGGAGGCGGTATATAATTTCATCAAATATGGTGCAATTTCCTTATGTAATATACTCAATATTAAAGAAAAATATAATTGTTAAAAGATATTTAGCTGTAGCCTGTGTATTGCCTACGCTGTGTTGGCCACACGTGTTGGACAGCCAAGCGGGCAGACGCGTTGGGGTGCAACGGTCATTTGGAATCAATAGACCGTATAGGAAGGCGCGCTGCAGATAGGGTCAGATACAGAGCATGGTCTGTTGGGGATAAATAGACCTTATAGGAAGGCACGCTACCGTCAGGGTCAGATGGAAAAGGAGTATCATGTAAATAAGAGTTTGTGTCACCCATTGGTTTTGCTTACAACCACACTGGTCGAGCAGGCGTGCTGCTGTTCATGGTTAAATAAGATTCAGCCGAGTGACACGAGGTTAATTGTTTTGACCTAGTATAAAGGATCACGGAGACCACAGGGGGGGGGGCCAGTACCATCAAGTTGCTACGTAGTGCTGTACAGTTTGCATCGCTGTACTGCTGCGTATTAATGCTGCCGTAGTTGACCAGCGGATCTGACTTGGGGAAGCAGTAACTTTCTCTCCCGCACCTAGCATTTCCTAACAACCTATTTCAAACTGTCTGTAGACTAGTTTGAAGTTATTAAACTCCAATGTTCTGGAATTGGCTTTGTCATTTCTAGCGTGAGTTTGCCTGCCTACTTTCCATCCAAAATCCTTTGGCGAGAGCCGCTCCTTGCCTCAGGTATCGAACCCGTGTCCTCAATATTTCAGGTTGTGGCCAAAAGTTAAGTGGCTTCCAATCTGGGATAGGACATAAAACTTAAATGGTGTCAGGTGTGTGTGGGGTTAGTCTGTTTAAAATAAAATAGACACCCAAAGTTTGTGCTAGCATTAGCACACGTAGGTATTCCCTTTGGCTAATTTTCGCCACGACTGGCGACAGCCACTGTTAGGTTGAAGTTCTGCGGTACCCAGTCAGGACTGGCCATCCAGTTGATTGCTACGGCTACTAGCTGTCGATACAACTCGTCGAAAAGTCACAACCTGTGAGAGGTTGGCTGCAAGATACGTTCACAACCTTGGGAAGGTTGGCTGCAAATATACGCTCACAGCCTGTGGGAGGCTGGCTGCAAACAATTGGAGAGCCTGGAGAGCCGGTCGCTGCCAGAGTTGAGGTGAACCGGGCGCAGATCACAGTCGCCTTCGGAAAATCGACTTCGGTCCAGTGGACAAGACGACGTCAGCGGGAAGACACCGAGGCAGACACAGCAGCAACTCGACGAGACAGCTAAAAGTAAGTCTCAGTTAGTTGGAACTGTTTGATATTTGTTTGTCTAACCTTTTGGTAGTTGCTTTTTAACCCTCTTTCAAAATGAGTGTTGACACAAGTGAAGGGTCAAACGAAGGGCCAGAGGAAGTGTCGTACATTAGTGTGTCAGAAGCTCTTAAATTAATTTCTCAGCCGTTTGATGGCGACAAACGGAAGTTAAGGGAATTTATTGACAATGTTGATGTGGCTTTTGAGTCTGTGTGTAAGGCAGATCAAGGATTGCTTTTGCGATTTGTTAAAGCTAAAATTACAGGGGATGCGCGTTCCAGGCTTATGGTTAGGGATGCAACTAATACATGGCCTGAGGTAAAAGAAATTTTAGAGGAAAATTACTCCAGTAAAAGAACAATTGACTTTTATGCTTGCAAAATGTTTCAAGCTAGACAGGGAAAATCTGAAAGTGTAGCTTCGTGGGGTAGTCGTATAGACGAAATGCAGCGCGATTTTAGAGAAGCTGTCAGAAGGGTCTGCAGTGATGATATGTTAGCGGGGGCAGTAAACCTCGTGTATTTGCTTGGTAGGGCGTGCTTTATTCAGGGACTATCAAACGATCGTATTCAGACAATTGTGAGAAGTCGAGGAGAGAGTATTCGCCTACCGGAAGCGATTGAGTTAGCTCTTCAAGAAGAGAGCGCGATTTTGTCTATGGCTGAAAGAAGTTATAGGCGGACGGAGGAACCACGAAAGGTTGCCGACCGTGTGTTGAAATGTTTCAGTTGTGGAAAAATAGGGCACTCACAAAGAGAGTGTAGGAAGAAGGAAAATAAGGTACGTCGAGTACCAGTTGTTGATGAGGAATATTGTAAAAAGTGTCACAAGCGTGGGCACACAGAGGAAAAATGTAGGTCACGGGACGTGAGCCACATTATCTGTTTTAAGTGTCAGAAAAAGGGGCACTATGCGAACGAATGTCGCACTAAAGCTGCAAGTAGTTCGGTGGGAAGCCGATCGGGAAACTGTTAGCGGACGAACAATGGCGGTTAGTCCACGTCCGTATGGGTCCAAAGCTGGCCGTAAACCGCCAAATAAAAAATGAAGTTTTAAATTTACCCTGTGACGAATGCTTACATAATAAGGTTAAGTTATTAGTGGATACTGGAGCTCAAACAAGTCTTATTCTTAAAGATTACTTAAAAGATAATGTGCCGTTAAATAAAAATGAAAAGGTAAATATAAAAGGTATAGCTGAAGAAGTGGTCACTACATTTGGAACAGTAAATCTAAGTTTAACCATTGGAAAAATTAATATTGAGCATAAATTTCATGTTATAAGAATGGATTTAGACATTCCATATAATGGGTTAGTGGGAAGAGATTTCTTTAGAAAACAGAAGGCAATTTTGAACTATAAGAATATGTCCCTAAGTATACAGAAAGAAACGGTTGCTATGTCTGCAGAGGATGAACCTAGCTTACAGATAAATGAAAGGACAAAGGTGGGTCCAAGGGAAGAAAGAATTCTTAGGTTACTGGTAGATAGTGAACCAGGCTTAACCGAAGGAACAGTGTATAAAACAGAACTAGTACCAAATATTTATATACCAGATGCTCTTGTAAGTATAGAGAATGGATCTTGTCTAATTAGCGTAACTAATACTTCAGAAAATGAGGTTACACTTGAGGGTGCTAAAATTAAAGTTGAAACAGTCCCAGAAGGTACAACAGTGGACACATACAAAGTAAGAACAATGAAACAAAAACCACAGTTAGAGTTTGATTCAAGGGTTAAAGAACTTAAGAAGCAATTGCGAACAGAGCATTTGAATCCGGAAGAAAAATCCGAGTTGTTTAAAATTTGTGCAGAGTTTAATGATATATTTTTTCTGCCAGGAGATAAACTTACGCATACAGACGTCATAAAACATGAGATACCTATAGTACCGGAAGCACAAGGGAGAATTATCAATACAAGGCCATACCGAATACCAGAAGCGCAGCGGGTGATCTTGCAAGAACAAATTGACAAAATGTTAGATGATGATATAATAGTACCGAGTAAAAGTGCTTGGAATTCACCATTGTTACTTATACCCAAGAAACTAGATGCTAGTGGGAAACAAAAATGGAGAGTTGTCGTAGACTATAGGAAATTAAACGAGATTACAGTAGGAGATGCATTTCCTCTTCCTAACATTTCGGATATTCTAGATCGTCTAGGCAAAGCTAAATATTTCTCAACACTCGATTTAGCTAGTGGTTATTATCAGATTCTTATGGATGAGAAAGACAGGGAGAAAAACCGCCTTTAGCTCAAATTTCAATCATTACGAATACAGAAGAATGCCTATGGGATTAAAGGGAGCACCAGGATGTTTCCAAAGGCTGATGAATAGTATATTAACAGGTTTGCAAGGTATCAAATGCTTTATATATCTTGACGATGTAATCGTTTTCGCAACAACATTGAAAGGAACACAATGAGAGACTTACCGAGATTTTCCAAAGGTTAAGGGAAAACAATTTGAAACTTCAATTGGATAAGTGCGAGTTTCTTAGGACGCAGGTTGCGTACTTAGGACACATAATCACAGATGAGGGTATAAAACCGGATCCAGTTAAAGTCGAGAAAGTGAAGAATTTTCCACAGCCAAAGACTACGAAGGAGCTTAAGGGATTTCTAGGGTTATCAGGATATTACCGACGTTTCATGCCTAATTACAGTAAAATTGCAAAACCTTTACATGAATTACTAGTTAAAGGGCAAGATTATATTTGGGAAGAATCCCAGGAAAAGGCTTTTCAGGAATTAAAGGATTTATTAATCAATCCTCCATTACTGCAATATCCAGATTTTGGATCTCCGTTCATAGTTACCACAGACGCAAGTAAATTTGCAATTGGAGCTGTGTTATCGCAAGGTAAATCAATTGGAAAAGATTTGCCAATAGCATACGCATCTAGAACATTAAACAAAGCAGAACAGAATTACTCAACGACGGAAAAAGAATTGTTAGCAATTGTCTGGGCAGTTAAACAATTTAGACCATACGTGTATGGTAGAAAATTCACTATTGTAACAGATCATCAACCCCTTACGTGGATATTCAGTGTTAAAGATCCGAGTTCTAGGTTAATAAAATGGAGACTTAAACTCGAAGAGTACGAATACACTGTGGTGTATAAACGAGGAAAGTTAAATACGAATGCCGATGCGCTAAGCCGTATACGGGAAGTTAATGTACAGAGTCAGGAGAATGAAGTAGTAGGTCAAAATTCCGATGAAAGTAAATTTAAAGAGACACCAGCTGAAATTAGTTTGGAGGAAAAAGAGCAGATTTTAAAGGAGAGTCATGACGTGCCTTTAGGTGGTCATCAGGGAATGACGAGGACGTACGAGAAGGTGAAAGAGTATAAGCAATGGCCGGGAATGAAACGAGACATTGAAAATTATATCAGACACTGTGAGACTTGTCAAAAGAATAAGATTACACAGAACAAAACCAAAATGCCGCTAGAGATAACTCGCACACCTGAGCATGTATTTGAAAAATGTTGTATGGACATAGTCGGTCCTCTAAGTATTAGCGATAAGGGTAATAGATACATTCTAACTTTTCAAGATGAATTGTCTAAGTATACCTTAGCAGTACCAATTGAACAGCAAGATGCTGATACCGTTGCACGAAAGTTTGTGGAAGAAATAATTCTTAGGATACGGGATACCGTCTGTTCTTTTGACAGATCAGGGTTCGAATTTCATGAGTGACGTATTTAAAAGGGTTTGTAAAATCTTGAAGATTCAGAAAATCAAAACTAGTGCGTACCATCCGGAAAGTAACGGTGCTCTTGAAAGAAGTCACAGAACATTAGTAGAATATCTGCGACATTTCATTGCTAAAGATCAAAGAAATTGGGATGATTGGATTCAGTATTCAATTTTCGTATTCAACACAACACCTCATAGTAGTACGGGATTCACACCTCATGAACTTTTGTTTGGGAGAAAGGCAAATATTCCAGGTATATTACAAAAAGAACCTACAGAAGTTTTGTATTGTTATGATGACTATGTTAAAGAGTTAAAGAGTAAAATGCAATCGTTACATGAAATAGCTAGGGAACATCTACACAAGAGTAAGGAGACGAATAAAAAGTACTATGACAGAAATGAAAACTCAAAATTGTTTAAACCAGGTGATAAGGTTTTATTGCATGACGAGTCTGTAAGAAGAGGGCGTTCAAAGAAGTTAGATTCACAATGGATAGGGCCTTACGAAGTTTTGAAAACAGAAGGACCAAATGTTATTCTTAAGACAAAAAGAAATAAGATAATGAAAGTACACGCAAATAGATTAAAAGAATTTTTCTAATTGCAGGCCATGGTACTCATGAAGATTGTGTTGGGACTTTTAATAATACTAACGGGAAGTTCAGCATGGGAAGATTTCCATGTGCAGAAGATAAGTTCTTCTCCGGGTTTATATTATGATAATTTGGGTAAGGCTAGATTGTACAGTACCACATGGAAGGTTGTAAGTTACGTGAAACTGGAAGATATAATGAAAAAGTTCATACAGGCAGAGACCTATGCACAATTGTCGATAGAATTTTGTCGAAGTAAATTGTTCCACCTAAACATAAGTAATGAAGAATGTGTTAGAATCGAACAACACATTGATAGGCATGTAGCTAGAATAAAAGACGCACAAAGTTTAATATCTCAGTTGACTAGACATGAAAGTAGGAAAAAGAGAGGTCTTTTCGATTTTGTCGGAGAAATCAGCAAGGTACTTTTTGGAACACTAAGTGCAGCAGACGCAACGTATTTCAAATCAAAAATAGATGACATGGAGGGCAAGCAAATGCAACTATTGAAATTAACGAAGGAACAGGTAGCTGTTGTAAAAACTACTTTGAATGGGATTAATAATACGATGTCTAGTGTCGTCCAAAATGAAAAGATACTAGCAGAAGGGATGAAAAAGATAGAGCGTTATGTTCTCGACTATGTGCAAACTAATGACGCAACAATCCAGCGTATAGCGACTCTATTAGCAATTAATGAACACTTGATCCAGCTTACTTTAATTTTCGAAGAAATTGAAAGGGATTATGAATTAGTGATAACTGCCATTGTAAATGCACAGAAAGGAATCCTTGAGCCACACATCATAAACCCAGTTCAAATTGTGAATTACTTAAAGTTGATTCGTGATGATCTAAGAGATCTAAAATTTCCAGTTCCACTAACTGAGGCCTATGGATATTTATTACTTAAGCTTATTGACTTAGACGTATTTTTATCGGGAAACGTCCTTGGTTACGTTATTCATGTACCTTTAATAGATAATAATATTTTTAATTTGTACAAGGTAATTCCATTGCCAATGGAGATAAAGACCTCACCAGGCAGTTATGTCTATATTCAACCAGAAAAAGAATTATTGTTCATTGATGATGCTAAGAGACATTATGCTAAGTTAAATTTTGATAAATTGGAGTGCAAACTGTTGGATCAGGACAATCGTATTTGTAAACAAACATTCATTTTGCTATCTACTTATGATCACGAAGAATGCGAAGCTAAGCTGTTACAACCAGTCAGAGAAATACCGACTGATTGTATAAAGAAAGTAGTGCATTTAAATCAAAGCTTATGGACGCATCTCGGGCATAATGAATGGTTGTATCTGACTCCCAGAGAAGAAGGTCTTACAGTTCTGTGTGGAGGAGGTGCTCCAACAGACATTGTCTTAAAAGGTTTAGGAAAGATAAAGTTTTATACACAATGCAAAGGCTATGGTACCAGAGTATTTATACAATCAGAATATGTAATCAGAACTAATGTCAGTAGCAAGGACGTTATCCCAAATTTAACTATAGATATAGATTGTTGTATAATAAATGATAAAAAACACAATGTATCTGAATTGTTACAAGTTAAATTACCTTTAGAACGTGTGGCAATGCAGTTAGATGACTTAAAGATTGCGGGTCATAAAATAAAGGACTTGGAAATAGAAATAGAGAGGCAAGAAAAAGAGGCAAGAGAACCTTTTGCTTTTGGTGTATCTTTTGTATCTTATGCAGGATGTATAATTGTATTCATTTTAGTAACTTGTTGTTGTTGCCGCTACTGCAAGTGTTGCAGAGAGTGTTTCAGGTATACTAAAAAGTATATGGATGACGACTGTTGTGGGAAAGTTTGTGTCAGAACTACAATAGTAAATAATTGTAGAGAGTCACGACTCAGTGGTAGTCGAAGATCAAACTCTAGTATGGAGGATGAAAGAGTTATTTTCAGTAGAACTAAAAAAGGTGACGAAAGCATTGCCATCACGAATTTTTCAAAAGAAGATACAACCATAGCTAAAAGAAGTGACAAAAGGTGAATAGTACTGTCAAAACATAAATGTATTTTATTATAGCTTAGTAAAGGTAACGTAAATTAGTATTAATTATAATGATGTAGTGAAGTGAGGATTTAATGAATTTAAGGTTCAATAATATCTTAGAATCAGCTGATAATGTGAATAGTTAAGATTGAATTTAATTAATGAGAAATTTCACCTATATGATATCAGTAAAATTATGTAGTAACTGAATTGTGAAATGAGGAAACAATATGTTAATGAAAAATACTTATCTATTGAATTTATTTGTTGAAAATATGCATAAAAATGATGTAATGATGTCAACTAACATAGACATAGGAATGGAGAGGAAGTTAAAGACAGTCAGATCCAGAATAGCAAAAATTGCTGCAACTGGTATGTTGCATCAATTTCTCCGGGAAGGGAGGTGTAATATACTCAATATTAAAGAAAAATATAATTGTTAAAAGATATTTAGCTGTAGCCTGTGTATTGCCTACGCTGTGTTGGCCACACGTGTTGGACAGCCAAGCGGGCAGACGCGTTGGGGTGCAACGGTCATTTGGAATCAATAGACCGTATAGGAAGGCGCGCTGCAGATAGGGTCAGATACAGAGCATGGTCTGTTGGGGATAAATAGACCTTATAGGAAGGCACGCTACCGTCAGGGTCAGATGGAAAAGGAGTATCATGTAAATAAGAGTTTGTGTCACCCATTGGTTTTGCTTACAACCACACTGGTCGAGCAGGCGTGCTGCTGTTCATGGTTAAATAAGATTCAGCCGAGTGACACGAGGTTAATTGTTTTGACCTAGTATAAAGGATCACGGAGACCACAGGGGGGGGGGCCAGTACCATCAAGTTGCTACGTAGTGCTGTACAGTTTGCATCGCTGTACTGCTGCGTATTAATGCTGCCGTAGTTGACCAGCGGATCTGACTTGGGGAAGCAGTAACTTTCTCTCCCGCACCTAGCATTTCCTAACAACCTATTTCAAACTAGTCTGTAGACTAGTTTGAAGTTATTAAACTCCAATGTTCTGGAATTGGCTTTGTCATTTCTAGCGTGAGTTTGCCTGCCTACTTTCCATCCAAAACCCTTTGGCGAGAGCCGCTCCTTGCCTCAGGTATCGAACCCGTGTCCTCAATATTTCAGGTTGTGGCCAAAAGTTAAGTGGCTTCCAATCTGGGATAGGACACTTAGTGTACCTAGAATAGAATCTAGTAGGAATACCGTCTGGTCTGGGAGCCTTATTGTTTTTTTTATCTGGGGAAGACGTTAGGAAGTCATACAAAAGTATAAAATTTGGGCAGTGTTGCCATATTCATAATTTAGAATGATAAAAAGATCATTATCGGCCAAGCCAAGATAATCCCTTTTTTGTTGTTAAAATGTGATGTACTGACAGAGAGAGATAGGTAACAAGCCTCACTCTCTGGTTGTGTTATCTCGTTAAAATAAAAGTGCCAGAGTAAGCTGTAAGAGCCATTTATGACACAAGTGAGAAGCATTTCATTTCTCCCCAATGGTTGTAATGTGCAATCCAACAGATGGTTTGATCAGCCATTGCTTATAATGGTGCACTTCTATCCACTCTGACAAAAAGTATTAACCTACATCCTCAACACTAATTATGTTATGGTTCTAAGGTCTGACAAGATCAGACGTAACAAAATTACGTTGTCACGGAATTTCTGAGAACTTGTGCCTTTTCCCTAATAATCACATGACTGGGGACACAACATTATATAATCTCCTTCAATTTCTTCCCAAACTGACATGATTGTTTGGTCAGTCTTGGGCATCTCAGTGGTGATGAACTGTATGATGGCAGGGCATTTGCAAGATTATAGATAAATGTGTCACACTGCATAGTCATTGCTACAGCAGTTACAATGTTCAGTAACCATAGGAAAAACAACAAATCATTATCTCTCTTCTCTGAATTAGATCTGGAAAACATGCAAAACTGGGTCCTCTAGAAAGCGCTCCTAACATACAGCCACTTCAACTTCATTTGGTGGCACTTTTGCTGTAAGCATCATTATCAGTTTTAGTTTGGAACATACCCAAATGAAGCTGGACATCTTTGACTTCTATTGTATTGGATTTTCGGTGTTTGGCCAGTAAACAAGCAGCTGAAACTGTAGCTTCCACAAAGTCATCAGCAAGTTGTAGCAGTACATCCTCCACTTCTTCATCAAATTGTGTATTGGGATCCAGATCTTTGACAAGGTCGTACAGCCGCGGTCTTGTTAGCAACTAGAGGGAAAAAAATTGAAACACTTTTTATTTAGTTCAAGGGACATTCTAGATGAAAATGTATGATATCTGCCAAAACCTTCCACCAATTGTAATTTTCTCCTAAATTGTCCCCCTTAAATTAAAATAAAAACAAACTTATATCACCTATGCTTAATTTATTAGATTCAACTCAGAATGGCCAAAAGTTGTAAGGCTTCAAACATGCATTTTTCTGACACAGACCATCAGAAGATAGTGTTTCAATGTTTCTTTCACAGCCTTGAAGATTTCACTTTAAGTATAATTAAAATTTGCTGTATATATCAGTTTAATATAATGTTCTCGGGTGACTAGCCACGTTAACGGGGTGTTTGCAAACACATCTTTAATTCGACTAGTCACTTGAGAACATTATACTAACTCTAAATGCTGAGAAAAACTTCGTTCTTATGAATACATCATTTACTTATATTAAAAAACTTTTTTTTTTTGAGATGCTGAAAAAAGACTGATGGGTCCTCATTGTTCTGTATAAAAGTAATTATGGCCCGCCTTTAATTAATATCCAAATAACTATAAAACATTTTAAATCAACACAACAATTCACCCTCAATACTTGTTTTATGAAGCAATTTGTATCTTGTAATAGAACATTTTTAGACACTTTGTATGGGAAACACAGCAACTATAAAAGTGACTCAACACCTGTTAATCCAGGTGTCCTGGTTTGTCTTCCTCTACACTCCCCCAATATACACAAAACAATCATCATTATTATCAACAGTTTTCAGCTACTGCACAGGTATACTTTGCACATAAGCCTCTCAAGTTTCTTCTCTCTTCCCACCAATTATCAATCACCATCATGGTCCCATCCTCTCATCTCTTCAGCACACAATCTACCACTCCTCCCAGCCATTTATCCCTTGATCTTCCACTGTGTCATTTACTTTGTATCTTCTATTTTCATTAGTATTCTCTGCTATTCCATTCTCTTAACATGCCCATACCATCTTAGTCTTGTTTTCTCTATCATTCCCTGCAGGGGTTCCTATTTTACTGTGTCCCTAATCATTTCATTCATTATCTTGTACATTCTTGTAACTCCTATACAAGACATCCGAGGTCTGAAATGGCCAATTATTATGCCAGCTGGATAGCCATTAGTTCTTGTTCCATTCCATGTCCTAATATAATGATTAATCTAGTTGGGGAACTAGTGCAAAAAAATTATGAATAACTATAGCAAAGGCTGTTGAAGTAAAAAACCTAATTTCAACACTCTGGAAGAGAACCTGGGTCTACAAATTAAAAAATCAATGTACTGTAGAATAACTGCCTTGAAATTACTTAATAACTAACTGTTCTCTTTACAAAGCACCCCTCTTCCCCACTAAATTCGGAGATGGTTTGCATTTTCTCTGAACGGGACTTGAAAGAAGACATTGTAACTTCAGTCACAGTACAGATGTTTCACCATTTCTTGAATTATTTATGTTCTTTGCGATTGATGTAAATATTTTGCAAATTTAAGAAACTGGCATTTATGACATTTGAAGAAAAAAGAAAAAAAAAAGAAGCTATTATTCTGCCAGCCTAAAACAAATTTTTAAAAAGTTTTAAGGATGAGCAGGAGCATCTGCCTACCCATATTCATGTTTGTATATATTAATAAAATTATTTAATTTAAATTATTTTATAACAGAAAATTCACTTGAATTATAAATTTTGATTGAATTTAAAGCCCAAATTTAAACAGCATATAACTGGCATCTCCAAATGTGTTCAGAATTATACATCACTTGCTAATAAATAAATAATTAGTCAAACAAATTATAATTCTTATTTCATGTGGCGGGCTCGGATGTGACCACATCTTTCCCCCTGCCATATGTCTCGCCTCCTACATGAGTAAGACTGAAAAGTCGAAATATTGTGTAATTCTTTTGTTTTTGTGTTTTTACGTGTTTCGCCCTCCTGCCTTCATCTGTGGTAAGTGACGGGTAACTGTTTATTTTCCCTATCCTATCTTATTTTCATTGCCTCGCGGCAGTTTCTTTGTTTCCTTTATCCAATAATTCTTATTTAGTAATTTATGCCATTTAACATGCCAAGATTTTAAAGATAAATAATGGTATAGCAACTAACTGAATAGATTACAACATTTAAACAGTTACCTTATTTGAAGCGAGCCAAACAACTATTTGATTTAGAGACTAAAAAGATTACCATTTTTTTTCTTTCTACAATAGGCCTTGTTCTTACAAAAAAATGTACACAAAAACGAATAACACATGATGCAGAGGCCAGTGTATAATTTTTTGCCAATATCTGAATCCTAATACTTGTTTTAACCAACTTCATGTAGCTTTCACAATTGCGTGCACAGTGACAGCTTTTGAACATTTGTTTGCCTTCTAGACCAATCTTAGTTCCCTATTAAAGTACACATTATAAATTTATTTTTAAAAAGGATTACCTGTAAATACTCTTCCATGGCAGGAGACTGATTTTTTGTCTGAGGAAGGTGAAAAGGTGCCATAGCTGAAGGCACAGTTGCTCCAGCTATGCCGGACAAATTTGTTTTGAAGCTTCCAAGTCCAATAACAGATTGCAAATTTCCTAGTCCAGAAGTTGCACCACAGTTTGATGGTGTTCCTAGGTCAATCTAAATAACAAAAAGAAAATTAACCTATAGAATGAACCCATAAGAACTTTAAGAATTGCACAGGAAGTCCTACAGATAATGGTGACAGTGAAACTGTCATTATTTACCTAGTTTTTCCCTAGCTTTTCTTATTTACAGTAAGGCATATGCAAAACTAATTTGCTGAGCACTTATAATTTAATTGTCACTAGATGAAATGATATATGTTGTTAGTTACAGATATGTTAACAGAAAAAGGGAGGGGGGAACACACTAAAGCATGAAGAAAAAAAGACATTAAATATATATATATGTTTAAACATAAGGATGATATTTGATTGATTAACTCAATAAACTTTCAATAGTAATTTATTACCATTCTGAATCTCAATCCTCAAAATGTAACAAATGTTTCTACTTCACATAGGACTAATTCAAGTAATATAACTGAGACCATTTGACAACCTCGCAGATAGTATGACAACTCAAGGAGCCAACAATAGCTCTTCTGAGAACATTTCAGCATGGGACCGCAAGGTTGAACCTCGACAGGGCCGGTGATAGGAATTTCGGGCCCGGGGTAAAATGGGTGACCTTTTTTTTAGCTCTACAAAATGGCCAGGAGACAATGGGCAAATTCTTGGCTTCATGGCCTTAGGGCCCCTATTGTCTGTGATCGGGCCCCCGTCAGCCGGCGGGGCCCGGGTACTTTTGACCCGCTTACTCCCCCCTAACGCCGGCCCTGAACCTCGAGCACCACTCTGTGCTCCAACACAGGAAGTTGAAGCCAGAAGACAAACAGACGGACCCATGGCAGTATTACCCTACGTCCACGGTGTGACGGATAGAATCGGCCATCTTTTAAAGAAGAAAAATATCCGTCCAATATACAGAGTGCCTAGGAAGATTTCTGAAGTGCTTTTAAAGGTTAAAGGCCAGAGGGAGAAGTTGCAGACAGTGGGCGTATACCAAATACCCTGTAGCTGTGGCCAAGAGTATATCGGTGAAACTGGACGGACGGTCAAGGAAAGACTGTGTGAACACATAAGACATCTTAAAAATAACAACATCAGGAAATTATCTGTAGCACAACATTCTGCTGACAGTGGGCACACAGTTTTATTCAGTGACACTAGTGTATTGGTTTAGGAAAATAGAGGGTGGCCCAGGCATGTCAGAAGACTTGGAAATCAAAAAAAGACCAGATAATATGAACGCAGATGGCGAGCTACAACTTGACCAAATATGGCCAAGCATGACTAGGAAAACATTGGACGCTGGCCCCCATTGTACTAGTAGCTTGTGTGACGTCACTCAAAACGGGTTAGTGCGTTCTTCAGGAGCTATATATAGGCGGCAGCAGCTCCAGCGGTGACAGTCCTCTGAAGGACACAAAATGATGGCCAAAACGTTAGGTCTCGATAAATTGACAAGGTTCAACCCGGACAACCAAGATAACACACATAATCTTACATATTATGTAACATACATGTTTGATATGGCTAGAACCTATTTTACATTTAAAATGTTGTCTTAACTTAGATCAAGATATTTTTCTTATACTTTCATTAAAATCTCATATCAATTGATGGAAATTAAATACATCCATAAATATTAATACACTTGCATGTATGAAACTAAGGAAAAAGGAAACGGCTTAAGGGAATATAAATTACAAGTCAAGGGAAAATTACTCATCACCCACCAAAGTTGAAGGCTGTGCCGAAAGAAAAATATATGTGACGAACACAAGAATACAATATTTTGGTTGTACACCTTAGTCATGCTGTAGGAAATGAGTCATGTGGTTCAGGTGATGTGCACATGCCGAAGTTTAACACATGACTGAGTGCAATAACGATATGATGGGAGAGACCGAGATGTTGTATGTAAATATGTATATCGCAGATGTGATAGAATTAGTAATATACCAAAAGGGGACGGAATTTAGGAACTAGTGCAGTGGCAGCAAGTTAGCTGGTATATGATGTGTGTTGTGGAGCATATGACATGTCCGATGATGGGGAAGTTTTCCCCTGTAGTAGGGGCGCAAAATGTGGTATTGGGAGGATCAGGGCCGGCGTTAGGGGGGGTAAGCGGGTCAAAAGTACCCGGGCCCCGCCGGCTGATGGGGGCCTGATCACCAACTTAGGGGCCCTCAGGCCAAGAATACATCCATTGTCGCCTGGCCATTTTGTAGAGCTAAAAAAAAAAAAAGTCGCCCATTTTACCCCGGGCCCGAAATTCCTAGCGCCAGCCCTGGGGAGGATGCATGTTGAAGATTTTGCAGTGAGGTCTAGTACAAGGAAAACATCCATATGGTGTTTTTGGAGATTCTGGTGGAGGGTATTTGTGAACCATGATGTTTTTGAGGTTAGGTGGTCTGCTAATACATGTACGGGGGTGATTTGTTTATGTACAAGATCTGTCAGGAAATAACGGTAGCTCTAAAATCCAACCATAGCCCTGTCTTTGTCACCCAGTTCTCGCCTGGCCTTGAATCCATCAATTGAATCCTACAACGGGCATGACTTCCTTCGCTCCTTACCAGAAATGCGCACACTCTCCCCAAAAATTCTGCCAACTGTCCCCCGTACGTTTTAGCAGACCACGTGACCTCAAAAACATCTTGGTTCACAAATACCCTCCATCTGACTCTCCAAAAACACCTTATGGACCTTTTCCTTGTAATAGACCTCGCTGAAAAATCTGCAACATGCATCCCCCACTACTAAATATTGCAACCCTGTCACAGGGGAAACCTTCCGCATCACTGGACATGCCACATGCTCTACAACGCACAACATATACCAGCAAACTTGCCACCACTGCACTGGTTCCTATGTAGGCCTGACAACACAACAACTCTCAACCAGAATGAATGGTCACAGACAAACAGTCCACACCCTCAATTTATATCTTCCAATAGCAGAACATGCTAACTACCACAATTCTAACAACCTTAATGACTGTTTCACCGTGAGAGCAATCAGAGTTTTCCCCGAAACCACCGTCGCTTCAGAACTTCGGAGATGGGAACTTGCGTGCCAAAATATCCTAGATATCAGACACCCACCTAGCCTCAACCACCGATAAAATTCCATTTTTTGATGCTTCACCCATTATTATTAGTATTATCATTTAACTAGTTAATTAAAAAAATTAATTTGTTTAATTTTTTTGTTTTAACATTCTGTCCCCTTTTGGTATATTACTAATTCTATTACCATCTTCGATATACATATAACATCTCAGTCTCTCCCGACATATCGATAATGCACTCAGTCATGTGTTAAACTTTGTCGTGTGCACACCTCCCGAACCACATGACTCATTTCCTAAAGCATGAATAAGGTGTAAAACTGAAATATTGTGCATTCTTGTGTTTTTCATATACATTTTTCTTTTGTTGCAGTGTTCAACTTTGGTGAGTGATAAGTCATTTTCCCTTCCCTTGTAATTAAATACTTGCACGTATGCAATATTGGGTTTTTTTTTTTTTTTTGGGGTTTACATGCACAAGACCATAGTATTTTGCATTAATTTAAGCACAATTATTATATGTCTGTTCTTTTTTCTTTTAAAAAAAGACAACAACAACAACAATCCTACAGATTCAGTAAAGGTCTCTAGTGCTCTGACCTTTCATTCACAATCATGAGTGCAGATTTTAGAACTTGTGTTTGATTTCTGTTTAGTTAGATTCCAGGGGGACCTAGGCATGGGGTACTTTTGCTGTGCTTACCCCCCCCCCCCTCCTCCTCCTCCCAATACCAGCCCTGTGTGCAGCTACCTTAATACTGTTTATGAAGGGATATAAACCCGATAATTCCAACACTCGCTGTGTTTGTGTGTCTATCCATATTTCGATGCCACTCCAGCTTTCAATTTTGGTAAGCAGTGGTTATTCTATCCAAATGTTTAATTTAGCCTGCTTTACAGCACCTTTGTTTCCTAACTATATATAGAAACCATGAAATGTCTCCCGAAACACCCACCCTCCACAATGCTCTTTAGTTGACAAAGGGCTGAATCCCAAAAGTTCATGTTTTTTCTGTTTTGTGTGTTCATACCCCACAACCATCATCTAAGGTAAGAAGTGGTTCATTTCCCTATTCTGATTTGTAATTCCTTTTCACTACTTAGCATATATTTTTTCATATGTACAAAGCAATCAAACTAAAGATAGAGAAATAAAACCCTGGTGGCAGGGAATGACAAACATATGTATATATCTTTTTTTAACTTACTTTCATTACTGTCATTATGTACATCCACTTCTAGTGAACATACGTTACCATAGGTATCGATTGATAATTACCCCTCCCATCCCCCACTTCTCAATGGCCATCTCTGAGTTTAGCCATGTGGTATGCGCACATCCAATACCACTGTTGCATGTCTTGTCTATTCACATGTATAATGTTTCATACCAAAATATTGTATAATGTGATTGCTACCTTCATCTACCGTTCAATATTTTTATTGCGTAAAAGCATTTTCCTTCTCATTACCATCATAAATATACATAAATGTGGACAGCACCTGAACAAAAATTGAAAGTGTAAAAACAGTTATGCCAACCAAATAAAAGACGTTACCACAATATAACAAGAAAGAATAGATGGCAGAGGAAAAGAGAAATATCCACACCCCACAAAACAATAAGAATACTAGCATATTTGATAGGACATCAATGTTTCTATCACTAACCAGAGTAGCTACCAGCAAGTATCTCCCCCCCCCCCTTTTTCAACGAACCGTGTCCATCAGTAGGCACAAGAGTTATTCTTCACAAAGCTGATATGAAATATTGAGATTATTGGTGAGATAATAGTAATGAAGGTGCATTATTAGAAACTACCCTCCCCCTCTACAACTTCAACCCACATGGCCCCAATAACCTGTTTGCTGATCAGACTTATCCTATGCATTTTACTGAAGCTACATCACTGGATAGCTTTAACTAAAGACGACATAAAAAATCATTGGGAAGTACCTGCTTTAGAGATGTGTGTGCCTAATTAAGCATAATATGATTAAGCAACTGCTATCTAACATCCATTACATAATAATTTTATCAAGGTTTAGATCAAGATTTAGGAGGCAGGAAAAATAAACTTGGAGGACTCATTGTTGGGGGAACCAGAACTGAATTTCTTCAAAGAATCAGTTGCTTCATCAACAGTTATAAACAACCACACATAGCTGTTTGTGCCCAGTTTTAACATTATATAGCATTTTTATTTTTTGGGGGGAAATTTTGGTTTTATTTCCATACTTTTTCTTTCTTAAAAACATTTTTGGTTAAGTATGATTATAAATTAACTGCCGAAGACTAAGTTGAAGCCTTGCTTTCCAGAAAGGAATGTATGGAACAAATAAATAAAAAACTGATAAAGAAGGCAATAAGAGACTAGTTCAGGAATAAAACAAAACTTTCAGATTTTTTTTTTTCAAATATCATTTGATATATTCAAAATAGCAAGAATCAAATAGATATCATTAAAAAACTGAAATATGTAGCATAAGTTACAAACCAAAAGAAAGTAAATAAAAATAATTTAGAACCTAAATATTAAAAACTGTTCAGAATTTTGAGACAGACTGTTTGTTAGGAACAGAAATAATATCTCTTCTGCGAAGAACCATGGAATTTCCTAAATCATTCATACTAAAAATACTTGCACAAAATAAAACAATGCAACTTATTTGTGGATATTTCATTCCCTTGAGGGGAATTTACTTACATCCATACTGTTTCAGTTTCCAATCTGAATTTATTATTAAAAAAAGTTGTTTTGTATGATATGCAAATGGTGCTTAAGACCAAGATATTTTAAATTTTGTATTCAAGTACTGTATCTCTCCACAGTGAGAGAAATGTATCCAAACATCCTAAGCCTACAGGGTCAAATGAACCAATGACTATTCCAGATTGGAGTTCAAAATTCACAGTTTGACTCTGGATTTTTCACTAGTTACTGGCTTTGTTTAGCTAATTATTTGTGCTTTAATGCACAGTTTCTAGAAATCATAAGCTCTCAACAAATGGGAAAATACAAATCTTACTAGCTTATAAACGAAAATGGTTGTTATTGCAATAAACAATAGTTAATAGTAATGCAGAAGTACAACATATGGTTTTATTGTTTATACACATACACACTGATCTACTGATGAGTTGCAGAAGTATCTGTGTTCTTTTCCGGGTTAGTTGTTAGCAATGTTTAAAGCATCTACTTGGTATAATGCATATTCTACAGGATTAAATGGCTTTGAGGTAACTAATGGCTCAACTGAAACAACAGATAGATGTAAGAGAAAAATTTGAAGGACTACTACTACATGGAATCACATTCTATGCTACAGATATATCTTCTTCTTTAGTGCCCTTAAGCGAAGTTGCTGAATATAAATATTTGTGCTTAATGAGCAATATAGAAGCCATGTGACAGTTTCTACTCTTGCTAGCACTGGAATTTACATTTTACTCAAATTACAGACTTCACCATATTCCCAGGTATACCAGAGAATATGTCCCTTAAAAAAACATTTTACTCGGCAGCTTCAGCATGCATTCTAAAAAATTCATCAAAGGAGTCTCGTGGCGGTACAGTTCCGCAACTCCCAGACTCACCACTGTTAAATTCCAGTTGCTTCAGGATGCCACATCATGCACAAGCATGTGGCCAACAGCACTGTTGGCTCTCTTCCACTTGCACGCTTCCCTCTGACCAGGGACCCAACAATGCCTACAAACACAATAGGGACTTCGAGAATTCTTTTCTGTAGCCTATAAGCTTCCAGACACAAGCAGCTTACCAACAAATAATGTCTGTAATGTTTCGCAGGACCAACAGTAGCGTCACAGCTATAACACTGAATTCAATTAATGATGCTTTTGCAACTGATAACTAACAAGGGGAGGGCACGACCTTGGGATTTTATTTTGGGACGAGACTTTGCGTAATAATTGTATCCCTTTAGGATGTTTACCTCCTGCAATCGTAAGACGCAATGCTCAATAGATTCGGAGAAAACGGCCTTTGAAAATTCAAGCCCAGCTTATATACTAGTGAAATTCCAGTCAGGCCAGCAGCGGAACAGCCCAGTCAGAAATGAGCCTGCGTCATACCTGGGCGATCTGGGTTCGAATCTCAATTTCATCTATTTTTTTAATTTTAATTTTTTTAAATTTTTTTAATATCAGCTACCCTTTAACTTAAAATACTATAAAACTATAATAGTTACAATATTTTATTGTTTAAAATAAACTGTTATGAATGGTTATAGTAATAATATTTATTTGTAAGTAAAAAACTTTCATCTTTTTTTTTATTATTGATTTTATTTAACATACATTTTTTATTACAAACGTCAGATGGGATGATGATCATCATAAAAACATTTAAAACAATAATTTTTTCAAGCACAATTATTGAAAGTGGATTTTTTACAAGAACAACGGTAATATACGAAATAAAACTTATAACAGTGTTAATAAAATAACTTAAAATTTAATTATGTTTAAAGAATATTGTAACTATTATAGTTTTAAAGTATTCTAAGTAAGTTATTGAGTAGTTAATATACTTATATCATTATTTAAAATTTAAATTAAATAATCAATAACAATAAATAAAAACTTATTTAATTGTAAAAAAAAAAAAAAAAAAAAAAAAAAAAAGACAAAACCGAGATTTGAACCCAGATTGCCCAAGCATGCTGCAGGCTCGTTACTGACTGAGCTGTTCCGCTGCTGGCCTGACCGGAATTTCACTAGTATATAAGCTGGGCTTGAATTTTTAAAGGCAGTTTTCTCCGAATCTATTGAGTGTTGCGTCTTACGAATGCAGGAGGTAAACATCCTAAAGGGGTACAATTATTACGCAAAGTCTCTTCCCAAAATAAAATCCCAAGGTTGTGCCCTCCCCTTGTAAGCTAAATTCCATAATTTACTTATTTTTTCTTTTCAACAAATATGGTGGCAAGTTCTTCAAGTCACAAACAGAACTACATTCAAGAACTGTTCTTCATATCTACTTATGTATATGCAATGTTCATTAATATAGAAGACAGACATTTTTATTCCATTTTATGGACTTAATAGAGTGCAGTTAATATTGCAACAAAAACCTAAAGACAAGAAGGGTTCCCACAGATATTCATAAATATATCATCATCCTGCTCCAAAAGAAAGAGATGACAAAACATGATATCTACTTTGTCAACAGTTTGATATCATGTGCTGAAAAATATTAACTACAATCTGGACACTTTACTTCCCTGAACTTGCCCTGGTATTATATTAAAGAAAATCAGGTGGTTGTGGAGGTGGGTGACATCTGTTTGTTTAGCTTCAAGAGAAAATTCTCAGCTGCATTGGGATCCAAAACCGATCCATCCAGTTCATAGTCACTCAACAGACAGCAACGATAGTCAAGCAACAGTGAAAAAATGTCACTGAAATAATGATTTGAGAAGGAATAATATAATTTTCCCAAATTGTACTATCAGGTGATAAACGTGAAGATACAGTGGAAACACTGAAAAAGATTTAAAAAATGGAATGAAATTTGAAATAAGTATCAACACAAGCAAAATTAAAATGACAGCAATAATGACAGGTCAACATCATAATTGGAACAGACACATCAGAAGTAAAAGATAATTTTGTAATTTAGGATGTAATGCTGCAATAGAGAGGCTATGCAAACTGGTTTCAGCAGCATTTTAGCTCCAGCAAAATGAGCATTCATCAATAACAAAACTGGGACTTTGAGCATAGCACGAAAATTCAAACACTGTGAAGCCACAAACGGGAAAACAGAAGTTATAAAAATGTTGTGTTGATGCAGAAAGATAGGCCCTATTGGGTATAAAGCAGACTGAGAGCACAGAATGAACACATTTTGGAAATAAAAAGGTAAAGGCTTATGGCATTGTTGGCCGGGAGATCCGGAAGCATTGTTCGGCCGCCATGTGACAGTTTCGATTAGCCGCGCAGGTGCCTCTGTCATGGTTGCCCTACCCTGATAATCTTACTGGGGAAAGGGGACCTACAGCTTTACATGGAATCCGAACCATGGAGCATCCTAGCGTGCTTCACATGAACTGCCAGAGGTGAAAGTCAGTTTTAGGGCTTGTAAAAATTCCAGCCAAGACCGGGATTCAAAGCGGGGACCTTCCATTCCCCAACCACACACCTTAAACAACTGAGCCACCAGACCGCTCATTTTGGAAATAGGTGAAAGAAGGAATATTGAAAAAGAACTGATATGAAAAGACAGGCCAACTAAATTGGTTTGTGTGTTAATAGTGGGAGCACAAATTGTACCAGAAGACAAAGATTACAATATGAGGAGCAGATAACTGGTAGTGTAGTGTAGTGTAGTGTAGGTTGGGTATTTCAAGATGATGAGTCTGGCATAAGATAGGGAAAAAAACCATATAAATATACTGATGAAAAAGAAAAAAGTTTTTGTACATTCTGTGGAGAAGCATTACCAACCTTTAGCAATATCACAGTATGACAGCAAAACACTCCACACGGCAGACAAACTCGCCCTCTCCTGGTCATTCTAACTAACAGCTGAAGCTGTACCAAAAATAAAGAAACTCCAGTTATTGGCTCTAGTGCTGTTTCATTTTTCTAGCATACCTACAGCATTGTTACTGATATAAACAGCAGATAGAAGTAACACAATGAAGATTAAAATGAGAAACTAAACATGTTTAAGATATTTCTGTGCAAGGTGAATGTGAAATAAAGTCATAAAATATATTATTTTCAGTTACTCTTTTACTTTTATTTTGATCCATATTTAAGTACATATATCTGACTTTGATATTACGTAAAATCTGATCTTTTATCTCTCAACTTAATGGCAATCTCTACCTGATCATCTCCTTGTTCACCAATTTCTTGTTTAACCATATTCCTTATGGGTCTGATCTTCATGAAGCTGCCACTGAAAGTAGCAGCAATTTACATTCCATGAATTTTTCAGTAGTTTTAATATTTTGCAAAGCAGCTGTTATAATACTAAGTTCAGATATACTACATATATGTAGTTCTCGACAGTTTTTATTTTTTTTAATCTAATGCAAAATTTTAAATTCTTCAGTGATACCCAATTGACTGTCTCTTGGAAATGGAAAATACAAGCTTTTTTTCACTTTTGTTATCGTAAGTTTTTAAATAATATGTTAGTCTTGAGTTAGAAGCTATGTTATTGCAGACATTGTCATGCAAGTAGTTGTAATATTATTGGAAAAATAAATGGTGGTTAGTTGAGCATCATGGCCTGGCAGTCCATTTAAAACATTATCTGTCAAAGTACTTTCATAAAAAAAACTGTTATAAAAGCTTTCAAATTTTATTTAGAATCAGGTTTTAATAAAACAAATATGATAAGAAATTAATATTAGAATCAACATACAGAAATATTTGCAAGACAATAGGTGCAACTACAAATACCCTAACACACCGCCAACACTAGTTCACAAAATCAAATTTAGTGAAGGTGTTTGCAAATGCAGCCAAAGCAATATCAAAATGGAGTGGGAGGAGATAATGAGCAAACAAAAGCTTTATGACTGTTTGCTATATTACCATCTGAGTTGTTTTGGTTAGTGACAATGTAGGCTACAGTTCATGAACTAAAGAACATAATCTGAACTTTTTTTAGAGTGTACTTTATAGCCTAAAATAAGGAGGTTTATTGGTTATCTAATGTGTGCAGGAAAAGTTCACAGCTCACAGAAGATAATTATATCAACCTCTATCTGCTGTGGCAGCACTATTTGTACATTTGATTGTAAAAATACGCACTGAACACAAGATTTCACATTATTTAACACAGTCATTAAGCATGCTAATTATAGTAAAATGTGTGGAGCAAAAAATCCAAAAGGAAAATTTCATTATGTGCCTCCAAAAAAGCCATAGTACAAAAAAGTACTGTGTTTTTCAAATTGCTACAGAATGACTGAAATACTGTCATTGGACATTGTGCAAGTACTAATAAAGTAGACTTTTTCTTTGCTCCGGATTTTTTTTCACATACACTGCACATACTATACAACCTAAAGGCAAGGTTCACAAACTATACAACAGTCTACAAGGTTGAATATGACATTTTGAACCAAACATTCAATCTGCATAAAATTCCTATTAATTTCTTGGAGGGATATGACAACTATTTTGGGGTTTAACAAGGATCACCATACTTCTTTCTGCTGTGCAAGGTAATGACGTCATGATAATGTGATAGCAAACCGTAATACATATAATTTTCAAGTAGTAATTAGGTTCGAATACACACTGGAGCAACTGGACACCGCTGGAACTACTTCAGAAAGCAGCTTTAACGGGATTGTACTGCTCCAGTGTGTATTCCAACCTCATTACTACTTGAAAATAAATTATGTTGCAACTGACTACCACAATATTATGAGGTGCAGCTCATGCAGCAGAAAGTAGGTCTACATCACGATCACCAATAATCCTGTAATAAAAGAGCTAACAAAAGTTGTTTTTGACTACAAGAAGTAGGATGAGTTAATAATCAAGCATTTAATCTGAATTAGTTTCACTGTCATATGCCATGTTCATTAGGGCTAAGGATAGTTCACCATACATCTTATGAAGGTATTATTACTTTTAGTAACTAATTTTTAAAAAAAATAAAAGTAATCACCAGTTTTCCCAAAGATAGGTTTGATTCTAATTCAAACTGCCACTATTATTTTTCCATTAATATACAAAAGATTTTAATATCATCATGAAGGACAAAAATAATTGCTCTCAGGGCAGTGCAGATTGACAAATACAGAGATTCTGAGGTCAATTGAATTTTCAGGAGTAGGCTAATTACTCCACAGGAATAACAACATGAAGTACATTAAAGAAAAGCTAGTGAGAAACTAATTTTTTAATGGCAACTGGGATGGTGATGCGTGGAGAATAAACTAAAAAAAAAAATGACAGAAGAACATAAAGAAGGTGTGCCAAGTTTATTGAAGAATATGATTTAGTAGTTTATTTAAGGGTAAAAAAAAAAAAGAGGGCAGAAATTGTAGCTGACAGAGAACTCTAATGGAACAGACAGTGAAGCATGAACTGAAACAGTTGGGGTGGTATGCACAGTGAAATGATGGTCAGAATTATGAGAAAATTCTCTTTGGGGTAATTCATCCCAAATAACAGTGATTAATAATATGACACATACAGAAGCAGGAAACTTGTTACAATTAAATGGCCTCAAATGTGGCATGTGCTACGGCTGGAAAATTTCCTCAGTTTGTGACAGCAGTAAATGCTATGGATGCAGCACCCACATACAGATAGATTTACACTATAACCATTTTCAAGAGAAATAGCCATGTGATTGTCTTGTTGAACAAGGAGATTTTTATTTGTGGAATGGAATGCAGGTCGTTCATAAGGCCTTAGAAAAAGGTAAAATAATAATAATATGTAGATTTTTTATTTTTCAATGTAATCTCCTTCTATACACTTTTCCAAACATTTCTTGAACTTCTCTATGCCCGCCAAAAAGAATGGTTTTGGAAGTTCTGCAAAATAAGCATCTGTTTGGGCGATGACCACCTCGTTCGATGTGAAAAGCTGTCTGTCAAGCAATTTTCCTATGCTTACTTTCCTTTATCTGACACAACATGTCTCCAACAGCAAAATCCTTCTCCTAACAATATCACCCAAAAATACACTCTGTGCTCCATGCATAAAACTATCGGTCACTAATTCTCAAAAAACTCATTTCTCACCAGTCTAACATCATGGCAAACAAATTCTTAATATTAATCATATCCTGTCATAAAATACTGTTGTTCTTCCCATCATATTTTGACACTGCAGTTCTTAAAGAAGTGCATGCCAATATTATAGACGCCTTCATCATTAGTTACTGGCTTAGATAGCGTATGAGTGATACAGTGCTTCTTGACAAATCCTTTGTGGTGAACCCTGACTAGCTACTCTAAAGCATTAAAAAATCAGATTAGATAAACCGTGTAGATATTAAGAATAGAGTAGCAAACTTGGGATCTAATTGATGAAGATGGCTAACTTTGGTGCACACTAAATCTACATCTCTTGATCATACTGAACATTAATGGTGGACACATAAGGAATTCAACCAGCTAACATGGAAGCTCTACTGTCAACAACTATGTCCACCCCAAGCTGTTCAGTGTAATTTGCATGGTTGCATGTTTCATATAAAGGTTGATCTATTCAGCCAACAGAAACGTGTCCAAAAACTGTCCTAGTGGGAAGTCGGTTGGGGGAAAAGTTTAGTCGCAGCTGATAAAAAACATTGCTTCCAAACCTTGTATTTCCAACTTCATCAACATTAATCACTCAACCAATTTACAACACATTCCTACTATTCCTGCTCTCAATCACTTCAGTGCCCACACTCGGGCATGAATGTGCCCATGATCATCCTTAGTGTCCCAACTCTCTACTAGAATGTTCACATCACAGCTTGCATACCTGCCTTTGACAACTGTACCTAATAGAAGAGTCTACTTGAGCTCATTGATACTGAGGTTGTTAGAACCATCAGAGGATTGGGGCAAGGAATTTGGTCACGGCTTGTTGAAGGAACTATCCCAGCATTCACCTGGAGTGATTTCAGGAAACCACGGAAAATTGAAATAATGGACTGACAGACTGAGGATCAAACTTACATGCTCCGGAATTCCAAGCCTAGTGGTTAACTGCTGACCTACCATTTTGCCAAACCCACTGTTACTGCAGCCACATCCACTGAAGTAGGACGGTGAGGCAAGATGACAATAAACCCAGCCTATTTAAATTCTAGACAATCCCAGTTCGATCCATTGCCTTTCCACATCAATCATTTCAATACTTCCGAGTCCTGCCCCAGTCAACTTCCTTACAACTACAGCAGCAGTATTGCTCAGTCCTTTGTCAGCTGTCTGATCCCAGCAGCTACCACTGTCCTGTTTCTGATAAAGACCACTTGGGCTATGGCTATGGCTGAATGATTTACAGGTGGATCCTAAACCAAACTGCAGAGTTTCTCTCTAAGATATGTCATAGTTCACCACTTTTTATATATGCCTACGACATTGCATCCTATTTGCATTCTAACCTGCTATACGGGTCAACAAAACTACATAAATACTAACATCATAATTTATTAACTAATAAAAATGGCAATGCAACTGTTAGAATTTTTGTTTATCATCGCCGCATTTCACCTCTCATCGAGATATTATTAAGTGAGATGGAACTCATGCCTGGGCGGCGATTTCCCTACGCACCAACACACAATTCATACATATTATCTGTTTAAATTCATCTGCAGCCTGAAGTATATTAGTCATTACCTCCACACATAATCTTTTTGACCCTCATTCCCCTATCTACAAACAAAAAATTTTCTGTTCCCTTATGCCTGAAACCAACTGCTAATTTATTATTATGGTCCTCATCACTTCTGCATCATCGTCCTGAGCAGCTTCCAGCCACTGGCCAGTTATGCTTGGAAAAAAGGCCTCTCCAAAGCTTCCTGTCCATTCACCATCTCTCTTCTACTGTCTGCCAATTTCCACCTCTTTCTTCAACACATTTTTTTGACATCTATTTCCCATCTTGTCTTCCTCTGGGCCTCTTCCCTTTCAACTCCATGTGCTGCATCTTCCTCGGTATCTGTCGTGGATTAAATCATATAAACAAACACTAGTGTTTCACTGTTTTACTATCTCTCTCTCTCTTTTTTACTTATGCTTTATGCCTTTTCGGGGTCATTAGAGGTGGGATTATCTTTCTGGCTCCCACATTGACATACTCTAGTGGCCAGGAATGTAACTACAAGCTAATTACAAACTAAGTCCACACATGATGCATAAGTGCTCTTAATCCCCAACATCCTCCCCACCCTGGTCTATCTCCAAGGGAATGACCAGTTGAGCAAGTCTGGTAATGAATCTTTCTTCTGATGTGGAAAGAACAGCAGTTTGAAATGGCTTCAGCTCACAAATTCTTGCTTTTCTCAACATGACATGGTTGCATTGAAGTTGGACATCATCTCCTACTTTGAAGTCTGCTGGTTTCTTTCTATGATTTCCCACTTTTTAGAAGCTTTGAAGGAGCAACAAGTACTCCTCACTCCACCAATTGCTGTTTCAATCTAAACTCCTTTACAGGTGTGTTTGTTGCGGGTTCTGGTTCAGAGGGCAGTGATGTGAGTCACCCTCCGACTGGAGTAAGTATGTCTCCGCTTTCCTAGTCTTGCATCAGGGGTCTGGAGTTAAGTGTGGCTTCCACGACGGTCAGTACTGTCTACAATCCATCTATGTCCATCATGGAGCATTCAACCACCTTTTGCAGGCAGTGTTTAGTGCAGCCAACAATTCGCTCCTAATATCTTCCCCACCAAGCCACATGTGATACAACAAATTTCCACGATTCCTTGCTGGCAAGGTGCTGATAAGTTTTCTTTGCCCCTTATCCGCCAGCTCCTTACTGGCAGAAAGGCAAGAGCATTATCACTGTATATTGTGTGTGGTATGCCATGTCTTGCAACAAATCTCTCCAGTGCTTGTAGAAATCTTTGAGTGCACCTGTCACTACATAATTCCAGATGTAGGGCTCTTGTCACAAATGTAAAAGGAACGATAAAGGACTTTCTTGTACTGTAATCTGCTTTAATGAAAAGTGGCCTTGTGAAATCAATTCCTAGTCTATTTTTGTTCCAAACCAGCTGAACTATAGCTATGCCATTAATTGCTGACACCAACGTATGCCCTAAGTTGATTCCTCTGCACCAGGTATCTCTGAACATTATTTTTCCAGTAATGGAAATCGGAGATACTAGGCAAAAGTCATCAAAGTGTGGCCATTGTCTGCAACAGGTTTCTCTTCATTGAGGGCCTCTCCATTACTTTATCTGTAAGAACTTTGTGGTTGAAGAGGAATGCATCAGTTGTATTCCAGTTGAGTCATAATACTTGAGTTTCTATACTGATTTCTTGGCCCTCAGTTGTCCAAATTCCTTGTAACTGGTGAATTTGTGTCATCGTCTGCTAGCGTGAAGTCATTTAGTCATATGTGGCTCACCATGTTGGTGATGTGGTTGTTGGCGGTCAGTTCTCCCAGCCATTTGTTCTCTCTGCCTCAGTCTATCGTTGTCAAGGTCCTCGTCTTCCTCCTCTTTCTCTGGCCTTCTTCCTCCCGTGTCCTGCTTCATGTCTACTTGAAGGGAAGCAGCTGTGGAAGGAAACAATGTTGTGGTCTCCTATTATCTTGTGAGCTGTCATGGCTCCCTCCACCTTGTCATTCAGAAATTCCATAAGTGTTGTGATGTGGTTTTCAGGAACTCTTTGACGCCTGGAGTAAATAATCCAGTGTAGGATTATGTCAACACGGAAGGCACGTAAAGTCTTTGGAGCTAACATTCTCCCATAGTTTTCAACCTTTTATCCCAAGTCACACAAGGCTTGAATTCTTCAATTACATTCAATGACTCAGGGGAATCATGTAACATAGGTTTTAGACTTTCAAGGTACTCAAGATGGGCTTGTGTGATACGATTCTTGCCTTATAACATGAAGCAAGAATTCTTTTTGTTTCCTCATAAGCTTCAGCAGTTACTGGAATGCATTTGACTAAGTTCTTAGGCTTGTTTTCTAAGTATTTGTGCAGGAAGACATGTTTGTCGATTATAGAAACTGATGGGTTGGTATCTATGGAGCACTGAAATTGTTCCCAGAACCTTTACCATGTCTCTAAATCACCAGAGAATGATTCCAGTCAAATGGTTGGAAGCTTTACAGTGTTGTAATATGTCGAAATGGAAACTATGCTGCAGGCCTTGCAGATATGACAGGCGAAACATTCCGTTTTATTTCAACCTTTCACCTATTTTGAGATCCGCACTCTTAGCAATGTTCACGTATTCTTCACATTGTATGACATCCTCATAGGACTGAAAGTCACGTATTTTGTCGTCAAGGAAAGTAAGATCACGCAACACTTCTTGAAGTCGTGTGAGACTTTAATCATAGTCATCTTTGAAGGTATCAACATTAATGTCGCCCATTTGCATTTCAAATTGTGTAGTTGGTGCCATGCCTCATCAGACATGGCAACTGCTGTTTATTATGTTTGCCCTAAAACTCCTGCAGATTGTCATAATATGGGGCTGGCACACTTCTACAGATAGTTACAACATGGTGTTGAGTAGGTAATGTAGAGTTCTGCAATATTGCATTGGCTTGATACTGTTCACAAATTGGCTGCAAGGATAACACTAGCATTGTAGTGATTCAAATTTCATGTAAATGATTGTTGTTAAATGTTTATAATCTCAAATCATACACATTTAACACTTTCGCAACCAAGCCCGAGCATAGGTCGGGCAACAAGACTGTTTTGAAAAGACCGCGTCTGAGCATAGGTCGGACGACTGTTTCTCAGAACTCGCATGCCTGTTTCCTACCCGGAAGTGGGCCGGCTAGAGCTGCGTGTAACAGCTGTCTATTTTCTCCTTGACTGGTGCTGCCCTCTCTGATGTGCTTATGGATTTACTTTGAAAGAAACAGTAAGTGGTGCCAGACAGCTTCAGCTATGCGATTGTGTATTTGCGTTGTCGAGAGTTTTGCAAGTTCTCATTTCTTTCTCTCAAATATGTTGCGCTTTTTGAATGAGCAAGAAATTTTTGAAGCCATAGATGAAGAACTGAATGATTCTGGATCAGAGGGGGAAATTTCTCTGCATGCCAGAACGCTTGAAAATCTGAGAATTACCTGTGAAATAATACAAAAACTGAAAACGCAATTTTTTTTTTAAACAAAAATTATACCTTTTGTGTTTTTCATTGACATTGTTGTTACCAACTAAGAGAATTAAAATAAATATATAAAATAAACCTTGAAGATTGTTCTTTTATCATAAGAGTTTCTCTTTAAAATATGTCAAATACAAACATGTTAGTGACATCTTAAAGAATGCCATAAATGGCTGGTTTTCTGGGCCAAGAATGTACCTAACCTGCTGGTCCTTAAAGTGTTAAGATGCAAATCGGTTTACCATCCACTCTAGCATTTTCCCCATGCAGCTTGTCAGGGTGATGCTATGATAGCTACATCGCAACAACTTGTCCTTTCCAGGTTTTAAAATAGGGCTTAGTGGTGCATCTTTCCTCGAGTCAGGGAAGTGTCTTCCGGTCCAAATATCCTTAAAAAATATCTAGATGTAACTCCTCAGCATCCGGTAATGGATCAGGTCTGGCACTGGTGCTGTTTAATGCAGATTCTAGTTCCCAGAATGTAAATGGGCTATTGTACACCTCTCTATCCAATATATCAAAGCGCAGGACGCGTGTTTTGATAGCAATTCTTCATTCCAAATTGGTGACGAAGTGATGGCAGCAAAGTACTCTGTCATCAGCTGCGCTATGCTTTCTGTCAGTAACTACATGTGCCTGATCCAGTAATCCAGATACTGGTGGGCGGGAGTACCTTCCAGTAATACGGCATATAGACTCGCACACTTTTGACAATGTTGTGGAACTGTTAATGGTGCTCACGAAATTCTGCCATGACCTTTTCTTGCTCTCCTTAATTACATGACGCACCTTAGCTCTTGCAATTTGGGACACTGCTAAGCTGTTGGATGTTGGGTACCACCTAAAATGATGCAAAACCCATCTGTGACACTGAATAGCTGAACGACATTTGTCGTTCCATCAGGGGACAGATGTCCTTTTCATTATTCCTGAGCTTTTCAGCATGGAAACATCAGCTGCCTGGTGATTCACTTCTGTGAAGTCAGGATAAAAACTTCCTCTTGCTTTATCAAACACTCAGCCCCCGGGGCAATCGGTGATCTAACCCCACAATGCATTATGGGCATTGAAATCGCACCAGCAGAAATGGAACAGTAAGTTGCCACAAAATAACTGTCAGCTCATTGTAAATAGATGTTCTGGGTGGCAAATAAATGAGCACACGGACAGTTGGATGTGACCGTGTATTCTCATTGTAGCAGCTTATAAAGGAGAGCTATGTGGAAGTTGTTTTCAACAAACATGGCCACTCCTCCACTCGCTCGATCACCCTCAGTTGCGTCCTTCCTTCGTAACCTCTTAGCAATGGCTGGTTTGTGGGTCTAAAGAAGGGGTGGCCAACCCGCGGCCTTGAACATTTTTCTGGCCTGCGAGATTCATCACGCTTTTACAAAATATTTTTTATATTTCATTTTTAGTGTTAAATATTTCTTTACAATGTGTGTTTAGTATCATCATTACTACATTATCAAAGTTTACATTTAAGTATAATAGTAAACACAATAATAACTTATGTTTCAATGTTTCACTCTAAAAAAATGTCTCTAGTGGGGACATATAAGTTATTTTCGGCCCGCGTAGTTATGAAGCACTTCCAAAGTGGCCCGCAGGATCATTTCGGTTGGCCACCCCTGGTCTAAAGTATGTCTCCTAAACACAGAGACACTAGTTTAGACCATGCCAATAGCTGTACTTCCTCTTTGTGAGCCTGAAAGCTGTTGATGTTCCACTGAAGTATGGGATCCATCCTACATATTTAATTTCACCCTTCCCAGTTCAGGTGGGTCCTCATTTGGTGACTGTTGAGTGACGGGATCAGGTTCATCCACTAGCATTTCTATCTCTTCGGGACCCAAAGAGGAATCAGAATGAGATAAGGCCTCAGAGGTTTGTGGATCTTTTTTCCACCGAGGCCAGCTTAAGTTTCAGAGCCCGAACTTTCTTCGCCACCCATTACTAGCTCATGACATTGCTTGTACTGCTTCTGCTACAAGTACTGATAGCTGTTTCTGCTGGTGGAACTGAATCTGCTGTCTTTGCGGTCAAGGTGACAGATGTTTTGCTACTGACATCTGCGGTCTTTGGTGTTATGACCTTATTGGGTATGGTGCCACAATTGCATTGACACAAGCTTGCTGTGCCCATGTCAGCAATGGATGTCTGGGTAGCAACACTTCCTTTCCTGACGAGAGTTGAAGGAGTCTTAGCAAAGCTAGTTGCGAAGATGGGAGGCCAAGTGCCTTGTACCACTTCCTCATTTACATAACCTCTTCTAAATTCATGCTGCTGACTTACAAACGACTTCTTACAGATTTTCCTAATGTAATGATACAGTGCTGGATTGCTGAGGATACATCGTCCAGATGCAAACACATCTAAAGTAAGCAAAAATTCCAACAGTTGCATTGTATTTTTTCAATAAATAATAGTTTATTATTTTAGCAAGCGCAGAATAAACGGCCTACAATAATTATGTCCTATCACACATTTGGCTGCTTTAAGGCTTGGGTGTCAGAAAAAGGAAATTATAGTGGATTGTTATGAAAGAACAGAAAGGAAATTGGCAGCAACCTCTATAAGTGAAAATTTAGAATTTTCAATCAAACTTTCAAGAAACCACGAAAATTACAAATCTGTGCCCACTTATAAGGATTTGAAAATTAGTTTTCCACAATTCCAGTCTGCAGGTCTGATGTACTACATAGTTCATTGATACATGACATGAAGGTATTTTTTTTATTTACTCACATGTACATTGGCTTGGATTTAATATGTATTGTGACAAAACAATATAAATTTCCTAGTAAGATACAAAATTATTTTACAAGCAATGATAATGGGGTTAAAAGCTGCTAAAATATCACTCCATTACATTATTTCAAAAATGCTATCAATTCATTTGAAACACACATTATATATTGAGAAACCATGAAAAATTTATCAGATTATGTACAGGAGTGTTTGACAGATTACTCCTTTTATTTGTAGTTTAAAAATAACTCTGTTCACTAATATCATGAACCTGTATGCACCAGGAAATGAAGCATTTTCCACTATGAAACCTGGAAACTCAAATTATCTGCTGCAGTGCTGTGGCATACTGTGTCAACATTAAATATACCATAGGCCATAAATAAATTGTTGCATCACATAATGATATCTGGCATTAATTTGGGGCAGGACTGACTGACATAAGCCAATTCACCATTGCTAATAATCATGTGAATGCATTAAATTAACTTCCTTGTTTGGTGTGTGTAATAAAAAAAAATGTGCAATTGTAATCACCAAAAAAGTAAAATTCTTATAATTTCTTTTACATAAAGCTTAAAAAATTGTAATACTAATAATGATCATACACAAAAATATTTTAAAAATAAAATATTTTAGGATCTACTCTGCAAGTTAAATAACGTATTTGCAAATAGCTCTTAAACCTGTGATTAGCCAAACTGAATAATGATAAACATTACATATGGCACATATTTCTGAATATTTATTTCTGGACAAATATGTCATTTATCATTTCAAATTGTGGCTGTGTGTCACCAACTGTAGTAGCCACAAGATTTCAATGTATCCACATTCAAAACTACTGTCAAATCAAAATAAGTTCTAAACTGATTGTGTTCAGATACTGTGCTGTGTCTGTCACAAGCTCATCATGTTGTGAACTGTCCTATAGCTGGTACAAAGGAATCTGCTCTTGTATAGTAGGCATTTCATTGAGAAGTTACAGATTTTTGCCAATTTATAACAAAGAGTTGCTAATTCATTAGTGTTGTATTTACCATGAGGTGCAACTATCATAAACTGTTTTCTAAAAAGGAAAGCATGTGCCTATGTTACATCCATAAAGTAAGTTACTTTATTGCACTCTCTTAATATAATTTAACCATAACTGCCTCTGAAACTGATTTCATAATAGCTTGGCTGTTTAGTATCATTAGATTTTGTTACGCATGCTTTCTTTTCAGTTGTGTTCTTCAGTTCCAAAAAAATTAAAACTAAAATTAATGGTTCTGCCTGCATCAACCAAACAGCACATCACAATAAAATTCAGGTATATTAAGTATTCACCCAAGAAATTTTTTTAACTCAAGTAGTGTTTGTGATACTGAGTAACAGCCTCATTCAGTAAAGTGGTCCACACATTCCAAAATTAGGTGTTCCCATATCATTCATACGGCCATATCCAGTAAAAGTTAACTTCAAAAAATCCATAGTAATACTTACCTGAAAAACTAATAACTATAAAATTCAGTGAAGTCTGAACATACACTCATGAAATATTGGTTGTAGAAAACTGCAGATTCAAAAAAGTTACCCTCTGTCCTCAGATGATGGTTCTTACAGCTTTAAAATGAGCCTTTCCTCCTAGTAACTTAAACAAAACCTATAATACCTTTCTAATTCCATGCCAAACTAAGCACTCTTTTTTTGTTAATTGTGTTTAGCAATAATTTATCAATTATATTTTTAAAGATGGCAGAATGAATCAGCAAATCAGTTATTTAACCTTCAGTAAAAGAATAAACAACTATGAACTGTGCTTAGGTGGTTAAAGGTAGGTCTATTGAAGATCAAGATATCCTAGAAAAACTTTGTGCTACATGAGGTAATGACACCATAATACTGTGTCAATCAATAGATGTATTATTTCAAACATTAATTTGGTTGGAATTCACCTTGGGGCAGTGTCATGCTGGTCCAGGGTGAATTACAAACTAATTACTGCTTGAAAATAATACATTGACTACTACAATTTTATGAAATTATCTCATATGGCAGGTGGTTATTCTAGCAACATCATCAGTAACCCCATTAATGAATAAAATTTTCTCGGGTAACTAGCCGAGAAAATCTCCAGTCCAACCCCATTAATGTTACTTGTAGAATTATTGTTATATCAGCACCACTAACAATACTTCAGTCATTCTTGAGTGCAAATAAATAATGATTCTACAATAGTGTACTCTATGACATTGTATGGATTTATCTTTAGTTGATTATAAGAATGTATTATAGGTCAGTAATATGTTTGTTGGTTAATGCTTGTAAATGTTTCCTCTATGTTTACTCATTTGCACATCTTTTATACCACTGATTCAAATTAAATTTTTCTCTCCACATTGTTGAATATTGTCAAATTATTTTACATTAATGATTTAGAAGTCAATGGCACTACAATTATATATAGGCCTAAATCATTATTCACAGAGCTTAACAAAAATTGATTTTAATTTTCATTATTAGTCTCATGGATGGGAACAGTGATTCCTGGGGTTACAATAATGTTCTTAGTTCAATTAACTTTCAGGTAATCATCTTCACAATCATTAGTACATCCCGGCACTAGTATGGGGATAAAACACTTTAAATTTGTTTGGTAAAATTAAACGCACAGCTGACTTCTGATTACTGATCAAACCAACATGTAACAATTGGATTGTGATGGAGCATCTGATCTGATGGCAATTTCCCTACACAGCTACTTTTGCATTTTACAAAGTTTAAGTTAAAACTCTTTCAATGTTTGCAGTAAATAATTCACCATATACCCCAGTAATTTATTACATTTACTAACTCCCTTTCCAACAAAAGAAAACTTATATGCTCCCTCATCCCAGACATAAAAAGCAAGTATATGATCATTGTTGTCCTTACCCTTCCACATGCTATTACTAATCTTTCTACCATTACCCACCCAGGCCTCAACATATACCTTATACATCCCCAGAACACTCTTAATCCATCTCCTGCCTTCTAATGAATTCCAACCCAACTCCTATATCACTTCAAATACTGTGTTGTGTGCCAATTTCTGCAAACAAATATAGTTGTGATCTTCTGCACACACTGTAACTCCTGTATTTGATAACCATAATGTGTGGCCTTTACTAACACAACAAACTCAAGCAGTGATCTAAGTTTTGTAACCCAATGCCCTAACTGCCTTTGAATATCCCCTCACTATCAGTTCCAGTAAATGTAGAACCTCTGCCTACCATATGCTCAATGTATCTTGCCCAATATAGTTTATCATCAAATGATATTCCAAGATACTTGCACTGCATCCATTCAGTCAGCAATTCCTTTCACACCTTATAATCATACAAAACCTTAGTATCTATCTACCTAATAAGTTGTAACGTTTCCTTAATTATTCTAACTTTATGCTGGCCAACCAAACTAGATATACTGTCAAGATCACCCTGTAGCTGTTAATAATCCTTTCTCTTATTAATCCTATTATATAGCATTAAGCCATCTGCAAAAAACTAAATTACTGACTGAAAAACAACCAACACAATAATTCGTCAGAAGTCTCTTCACCTAGAGATAAGTAATTAAAAAATATTACTATTTTAGAGTACTCTGAATAGAAAGGAGCAGGGAAAACGTATGAATTATATCTTGTTTCTCACGAATATAGGTACAACTGATGAGTATATGTTTTGTTAATTTTCTTAATCAGTTGCTGCAAAAGAACCAAATGATAATCATTTTGTTAGTTACAATAAATTCATAAACAAACTTACTGTCTGTGTTACGCTGTCAATGTCCATGTCGGGAAATCAATTCAAACTGCTAAACGGGCTGATCCATTGAAAAGAATACAATTAAAAAAAGGGAAGATTTTTAACGGCAAAACCCGTACACATTACTTGACGAAGCAACCTTTATGAAAATCATACCAGTTTTATTTAATTGACATGGCGCTCGCTCAGTTGCCAATTTCCCGATACAGTAGACGGCATCCTTTCACAGATATTAGAGATCTTCAGTGTCTATCAGAAATCTTCGAGATTCTGTAAAACCAACCTGTAGTACGTAAAATTAAGGAATTCGTGAGAAATACAGGATACTGGAGGATCAACTGAAAAACTACAGAAGATTAACTTGAAAAGTTTAACGTAATATAAAAACAGCCTATCATTCTTCTTTAATTACATTAAATGTAATGGAGCAAACAATCCTCTCTTTCGAAATTCAAGAATTTTTGTCGTAAATTCCTTCTCTGCAAATCGTTGAGCATTTCCCTCGGTAATTTATTTCGATCCCTGACCCTCCAATCTCTAATCTACAAAAGAACATTTTCCCACTGCATTACTTCCGAAATAAAGTGCTAGTTTGGGATCATGTTCTTGTCTTCGCTTCCACGTAATACCGCTAATTCTACTGTCAGATTTCATCCTGTCCTCATCACCAATAAAATATGCCTTATATATTACCAGCACTCTCGTCACCCTTCCCCCGATTTCTAATGACTGCCAGTTAGTTACTGACAGTTCTGCATCGTAAGTTCCGTAAGCAAATCTTGCTGCCAATACCGGGTTAGCCGCGTAGCAGGAGTTAGCAAATGCTACGGGCCCCGCGCCTTCCAGGGAGCTCTGCGGTTTATAGGAAGATCGGCCTAGTGTTCTTTGGAGCCTCGCCCCCCTTTTTTTTAGCTCTACTACTGCCCCGGACGGCGAAAACTAAGGGCCCCTTCTTCACATTTGTTACGGGCCCCGCGCAGTTTTAATCCGGCCCTGCTTGCTGCCCTTTTTTGCATCCCCTCCAACTCCTGTATTTGATACCCATAATGTGGGTCCCATACCACCCAACCAAACTTAACCAATAGTCTGACAATAGTGTTCCAATATTAATCTGGTAATAGGCCATATTTCCGCAGTTGTTGAACAAGAATTTTATAAATAATTCCGTCAAAAACAACTGTTTTGGTGAATTTTATTTTATTTTATTCCCCAGACGTGTTTCGCGAATGTGGTGTAGGGCATCATCAGTGGTTGTAAATGTGTTTTAACATTGTGTAATATAATGACTATCTATAGCACAAATCTTTATATACTTTTATATACATATGTACACACTTTACTCACAGATATAGTGTTAATCCTCACTGTAAATAAATAGTAAACAGATGTATAAATTAGCAAAATGTTCACTTTAACAAGTGCAACGTGCAAACAACCGACGAATTAATGTTCAAATTGAACTTTAGTGATACAGTGCTGGAAAAGTGTATGAAGTGCTGTTCCAGACCGGCATGTGACGATTAGCCACTATATCTGTGAGTACAATGTATACATATGTATATAAAAAATATAAAGATTGTACTGTAGATAGTAATTATATTAATACACATGTAAAAATATATTTACAGCCACTGGTGATGCCCTACTCCACATGGACGAAACGCGTCTGGGAAATAAAATAAAATTTACCAAAACAGTTGTTTTTGACGGAATTATTTATAAAATTATAGTATTCCAATTCCCTCACTTCCCTGGTACAACCACCTGCTCACAGTGTCCTGGACCAGTTGTATTTATTATCAAAAGATACGTCAACTTTTTTTTTACATGTTGTGTCTTCGAGGAGTAATTATTCCTCCACCTTATAATATTTCTTTTTCTTTTGCTGTCATGTCTCTCGACTGGTTTTATGCAATCCTTCATTCCTTCTTATCTTGCGCTAACTTCTTCATCTTACATACCCCTTACAACTCACGTCCACAATTATCTGCTTCATATATTCTAATCTCTGTCTTCCTCTATAGTTCTTACCTTCGACTGTTCAGTTGTTCACTCCCCTATCACTACACTATCTGTAAGACTCTTCCACAATCTTCTTACCTCACCCATCATTTCCAAAATTCGTTCATTTAGTGCTTTATCCGTCAACTTAATTTTCAGCATCCTATAACATCACATTTCAAATGCTTCAATTTTCCTTCTTTCTGGCATTATTAATGTCCATGCTTCGCTACCATAAAGTGTTGTGTTCCACATATAGTTTTAAAAAGTTCTTTCTTAGTCCTACATCAATATTTGAAACTGAAATATTTCTTTTTTTCATGAAGGCTCTTTCTGCAAGTGTAACATTCCTGATTCGGCCATCTGTTATAATTTTACTTCCTAACTAGCAGAATTCACTTTCTTCTCCTGTAACATGCGATCCTATTTTAATATTCAATCTACTATTATCGATATCATTTCTGCTACATTTCATCACAATTTTTCGTTTTTTTACCTGACTCTTTTTGGCAGTTATCTCCAATTCATCTTGACTTTAATACCTAGATTTCCTGTCCAGACCACAAACCTATCTCGCTTTAATTGTATCATATAAAATTATTTCATCTGAAAATCACCTAACTTTTGAATGCATACCATTAGAATAATGAATAACAACGGTCCCAATACACTAGCCTGTGGAACTTCCATTTTCACTTTCATCTCTTTTGATACTGCATTTACTACTATTACTGTTTGTTTCTAACCTTTTTAAGAATTCCTCTAAACAAGCCAATTTTCATCCACTTAGCTTTTTTCTTTGACCATTTTACGGCTCGTTCTGTCAAATGGCTATGTTAGGCCGAATATAATACTATAAATGTAGTCTCGCTTGTCAGTTTAATCCGAAATAACTTTCACGTACCTTATCCACTAACTGAGAGTCACATAAATATCTTGTTACAATTTTACAAACTACTTCTGTTTATGAAGTGCGGCCGCGTAGCTCAGGCGGTAGAACGTCTGACTACGATGCGGACGATTCCTAATGAAGCCTTGGTTATTTTCTTCGAAGCTGAACGTCCTGAACGGCTGACCAGACCCATTCAGCCTGCTATAAAAATGATTACCGTGAAGGAAACTCCGCGAGAAGTTAAAGAATGGCTGTAGCGTGGCGCTGACTCCGTCGCATCATTCTAGTGGCGATAGTTGTTAATGGGAAACTCGAATTCTAGGGAAAGAGGCAACTACCTGCAGAATCCCCATCACATGTTTCTCATGAAAGGCATTTCTGAAGTAGTTGCGTATCTAGGTTTTAATGAAATTACCTACCAATAAGATCAAACTAACGGGATTGTAATTTTCAACCTCATTTGCCTACCCTCCTTTATGAGCCGGTACTACTGTGCAACTTTTCCAGTCCTTTCGTAACCAGTATGACTTCAGACATAATCTAAATAATATTTCAAGGCATGGTACAATGGCGTATCCCCGTATCCTTAATAGATCTGTAGCTATATTACCCATACCGGTCATCTTATGGTTTTTGAACCTACTTAGTTCCCTCATAATATCCTCAAGATATATTTGTAATTTCCTAATATGCTGATTTATACTTTTGTGTAGAAGCTCTTGCTCTGATCCTTCTCTCCTATTCCTTGATAATACTCCTTAATAGTCTCATTAATCCAGTTACTCAATAACTCTGCTTTCTTCGTATGCTCGGTACCTTTTTCCACAACCTTTTCTGTAAGGCTGGCATTACACTGTAAAAGATCTTTGTCAAAAAAAAAATTCTTTTATAGTCCTAAAAAAACTTCGGTAACTTTGCTTGCACCATTTTCTTTGTTTACTTTGAAATCTTTTATAAAGTGTAATGCCAACGTATTACATTTTATAAAATAAATCTGTTCTGAAATATGTCCCATTAAACTGTAAAATATTTTATAAAACATCTTTTATAAAAGATTTAATCATATTAATTCTATAAAAGATATATTATGATATTTTATCAGACCCATTGCACTACATAAAAGTTTTCATCATATTAATTCTATAAAAGATATATTATGATATTTTATCAGACCCGTTGCACTGCATAAAAGTTTTCATCATAGTTCTCTGAAATAAATGAAGTAAACTTGTATGCTTGTGCAGCCGCAGTACGTCCAGCTGTCAAAATAAGTGTTTTATTGAAGAAAAAGAAGAGAAGTAAAAGTATTTAGGTTAGATCGTGGATTGCAAGACTTGATATGAAAGGAATTCATCAAAGTTTAGCGAAACAGCTGTAATGTGAGGACGTGACATATGATAAAAAGTTTGGTCGGTGCTACAGCTTAGGTCCAATAAATTCTTACCGCAATATTTTCAAAAATTTCTATAACATAATAATTACCCCCGAACTTAAGGATACATATTATTGGATGTCAATTTTTTGCGGCGAATGTGCAATAGGTTGTACTCAATTGCTGGTGGCGGATCTACACCATTCTGCAGTAACGCACCTTTATTGCTCAGCTATTATTCTAGAAACCTGTCAAGTACTAGCTTCTTACCCTATTAATTTTCTTTTTCACGTCATCGATAGCATAGCCTTCTTTCATAGAACGAATTACCTTGACAGTCTTTCGTAAGTGTCGCCTTTTTATTCCTATTCTTATAGTCTATATATTTCTGATTGTACAACATTTTCTTCCGTTTATACTCAGAAAGCAAGATTTTCATGGATTAGGCAGTCCTAACAAACTTCTGTAACTTTGCTTGTATCAATTTCTTTGCTTACTTTGAAATCTTTTATAAAGTATTATATTTTATAAAAGAAATTTTTAGAAAATATGTCCCATTACACGGTAAAATATTTTATAATATATCTTTTATCAAAGATCTTTGACAAAAATCTTTTACAGTGTAATGCCGGCCTAACCATGGAGGAAGGAATCCATGGTCCTAACTGTCTGCATACCTTTTCTTCCCCACAGCTTTCAAACATAATTAAAAAAATTTCTAGACTTGTTATTCAATGGTTCCTCTCCAGTTATAATATTCGTCATAATTTCATCGTTGGCTTCCAACCTTGCCGAAATTAATTCCTTGTTCAGTTGTTTAAAGTGTTCCTTACTGGCTTGCTGCTTTCTAACTCTACTGTGTCCTTTTCTCACCAAACCTTTGAACCTTCTAGCCTTCTCACCTCTCTGTTACAATATGTTGGTTCTGCGCTTTGCTTAAATTTTTTGGTACAGAATAAACATTTTTCTCCAATTCTTATTATCTTTTTGAAGCGTTCCCACTTCACCACTGTAATGATGCCTTCCATACATACAATGAACCTTCCTTTGAAGTATCTCTTCAATTCTGAAGTATCTCTTCAATTCTGAAATATATGCCTTTTTATAATTTTACTACAATAAACTCCAATTTTGGCCACTGGTTTACTAAATCCTCTTACATCCATCTGAACTGCTTCATTATCATATATTCATCATGTAACCTGAGACCCCACAATGTTTTCATCGGGCGTTATTAGGAATATTTCCTGTAGGCCATGTTTCCTTTTGCTCTGCTCTATAGCTTGTGTTAACCTTCTTTCCCTTACTACCCTTTTGTGTCATTAATCTATTTCAGTTTTAGTCCACAACCAGGTACTTTAAGTCCCAACTATAATGACCTTCGTCGGTTCACTTCTGAATTCTGTATATGAATTTAATTTCTCCTCTAGGATCTCACTAATCTTCCAGAACGACAAACAGCGAAGTCCCCTTATTTTTTTCATTTGTGTCTCTACAGAAATTTACCTCCAGTAACTCATGACTAAGATAAATGAATACCAGCGAACTGTAGTAATCACTACTAATCAGTAACATGGAGGAAGGAATAATATGGAGACGACGCAAGAGACCTTTACCACGCATGGGAGTGAAGCAGGCCGGCGGAGGAGTGGGGGGGCATGGCCGGAGTGGTGGGGGCTTGACCGCTTCCCAACAAACACGGGGAATATGTACAAACACCTCAAGGGGACTCTAGGATAAACGTGACGCCGCAATCTGGTGATGGATTATTATGTAACTCAATGAGACAAATAAAAAATGAAGAATAAAATTTTTTGATATCTTGCTTAGTTTTCGAGATATTCTGTCTCAAATGTGAAATGGTTTTGGTTGAAATTCAGAAGAAAAAATTATTCAAAGTCAAATTTTATGATGAATTTTTATTTAAAAAGACGAGACAAATAAAAAATAAAGAGTAAAATTTTTCGATATTTCACCTAGTTCTCGAGATATACTGTCTTAAAAGTGAGGTGTCTTGAGTTGAAATGCAGAAGAAATTTCGCAAAAGTCAAATTTAATGATGGATTCTTATGTAACACGACGAAAAAACTCGATAATAAGGAATAAATGTTTTCGATATCTTGCTTAGTTTGGGGGATATACAACATCCAAATTGAGGGGTTTAGGTTTGGATGCAGGCTGGACCAAAAATTAATTCTGTCAAAGCCACAATGATTACATGGTTGACATGCAGAATGGATATTTCAGTTTTATTACTACCACTTGTGGTTAGTCTGAAATGTGTCCTAGACCAGAAAAAAAGTAAGAGGACCCACTCTAGGGATGAGCAACCCAGATATTTTGTAGGCTGGTACCAGAAATAAAATGTTTATTCAGTCACCTTAATGAACATTCTCTTGATCAAGATGTGTTGTCTAATTTCACAACCCTACTTATTAGGACAATTGTAAAAAAATTATCTCTCAGTTAGATTTAGATACGGGGGGGGGAGAATGTTGTACAAAAAAAAGAGACTAAATTAGAAACACATTCCCCAAATTGATTTTGTTCAAAGGCCAATAACTTCTTTATTTATGAAGCCCATTTTTATTTCTTCATGAACCTGTTTCGACATAAATAGATGAGAAAGATTTCAAAATCGGTAAAAATAGGTATAGACGTATTTACAAACAGAAACAAGTCTTATATGAAGCTTTAAAAATAACCTAAGTCAATGGCCTGAAATAGCTATTTAAAAAATTAATAAAACTCACAGCTTCTCACATAACAGTGAATTTCATCATCCATTGTCAGTATAATCAGCAACGTGACGAAAGAAATCGTAATAGTAAATTCACTGAATCGCGAAGTAAAACACGCCCCTTTAAATCTCATTTTAAACACTCGTTAAAAAGTAATGCTAGTCTATTATGTGCAAAATAGCAAGTTTGCTGATTTTCTACACTACACCAAGAAAAATTTGAGAACAAAGTCATCCCATTGAGAGCTATGACTAAATATTCATAGACGTGCTGCAAAGTTTGCGGTGTCTACCGCTCACTTCAACAACGATAATTACAATTCAACTTACTTATGAAATGATATTCCAGGTTCTTTCCTGTCTGGCCTATTTGTGCAACCGTACGCAACACAAGCTGGCATTTTTAAACACTTATACACAATACTAAATGAAATAATCACTGCATCTACCACAATGTGAACACCTTAATTGTTGGGAAGCGCCATATGGTCGCTGCCGGTGCTGCCACCATGCGGGAGAGTTTAGTGCTTGCTTCACCGATTTAACGTCACTTCTCCTCCATATAATTCCTTCCTCCATGATCAGTAAGGGGGAAAAATCCCTTTCTATATCTGTGGAACAGAGCGTTCCACAGATATAGAAAGATAAAGAAACCTCATTGTATAGCACTCCTTACTTTAACCAAAACTCTACCCCTATAACTATTTGTGGACTAAGCCTTTCCATTGAGTTACCAAATTCCATCAACGTGTTAATTATATTCCAACAGTTTACTGGTCGGAATCTTGTAAGTGAATTTGTCATAAATTCGTCATTACTATTTCTATCCATTTATGTGGTCTTCCTTTTAAAAATTTTCATCAGTTTTAGCTATTTTCTGGTATTTATGATTTGTCATATTGTGCATCTGTATTCAGTATCTCTTTAGCCGCTTATTAATATCCTCTCACCAGCAGCCTCTAACCTAAAAAAAACACATAATTGAAAAATGATCTCTCTTACAATTTTAGCTAACAATTCGGAAAGTACCTCCTTCTCATTTTGATTTAGGTATATAACGTACCTAGCGACCCCCTAATTGGTTTCCACAGGCACAACTTCCTTGACAGATCTCAAATCTTACTCAAGCAGGACCTCCGTCTCTAGGTTTACCGTCTCATAGTTGGGTCCAACTATGGCCGATTATGACGGCTCAGGACCCGTATCATGCTACTTTGCCTCCTCCACCACCTTCCTCAGGTCACTCTCAATATTATAACATACTGTACACACACTGAGGCGCCAAAAGCCATGGGATATTTCCTAATACCGTATGAGACCGCGTTTTTCCCGCCGAAGTACTTCGACCTGATGTCGTAATATTGAGTCAACAAGTAATCGGAAGTAGGGATATTCACTAAACATCGATGCATCGCATCCATTCGATGTTTATCATACGATAAATCGGTTTGATTCGATGTTTTGACAAAGAATTTTTCTGTTCGATGCATCGATTTTTTTAAATAAAAACATCGAATCATAAAAAAGCTGACTCTGGCTAATAATGACAAAAATAATACAAATAAATGTTAAGACTACTAAATTTGTTGAAGATTAAATTAAATTATTTCAATTTAAAGTAATTGTTAATTACAGATCATGACACCTCTGAGCAATTAGCGGGATATAACGGTGAAAATGAATTTCCCTTGCGGTTGGTTATCCTGTCCGTATCAGTGAATGAATAAAATCAATTTCTTAGGTTCACTCATACTGTTTGCTGTGAATCGAAATAAGATATTATTACTCTAAAACAACTAAGTATAACCTAATACTACTCATTATTTAGATAGGGTTGGGACAACACCTGATTGACTATTGTCAGGACTAGCATCCGAAAGTTTATTTTCAAAGGCTGCTCAAATAGTCAGTCAGCAAAGGAACAGAATGAAAGGAAAACGATTGAGTAAACGTTTCTTTCTGCAAAGTTTGGTGTTTAGTGGTTAAAGACTTAATATTATTTTTAGGCAGATTTAGACTTTAGTATTTAATGTCTGGTTTTTTGTTGTATAGGTCTGGTATCGTAAAAAAATATTTCTGTTTATTTGTAGTCTCTGTTTCACCCACAAAGCTATACCACACTCATACAACACTACTTAACCAATACACAAGACCATAAAATTAATTTTTTAATGTTGGGTGAAAGGTAACACTCTAGCCTCGCATTCGGGAGGACGCGGGTTCGAATCCCCGTCCTGGCATCTAGATTTGGGTTTTCCACGACTTCCCCAAGCTACTCCAGGTGAATGCTTCAAAAGGAATTGGCTGAATTCCTTACCGTTCTTGCTCCCAGTCCTTTCCCGCCTCTAATGACCTCTACGAGGCGTAAAGCCATAAACAAGAAAATGCATAAAATTAAACACATCATTACAGCTACAGCACTATACTGCTGGTATAGTGTTACTCTGTGTTCACACGGACCAAACGAAATCCAATGAACTATCTGCGTTCAACTGGAAATGGTGAATATCGAACTAGTGTCACATTTTGTCTTTGCGATTTTAAAGGCACAGGTAAGAGAGAAATGAAACGAAAATTGTTTGTTTGTATTTGTTGAGCTAAGAAGAACATAAAGTATTCGATGTTGATAAAACATCGATGTTTTTAAGCGATGCATCGAAAAACATCGATGAAGGTTCCGATGTTTTACATCGAATAAAAACATCGATGTACTTTCTAAGTGGACACCCCTAATCGGAAGTCCCTTTAAGAAGTATTTTCCCATATAGCCGTCCATAATTGGGAAAGAATTGCCGATGCAGGACCTTTCGATCATGTCCCAGATATATTCGATTGGAATCATGTCTGGCGTTCTACGTGGCATTGAGTATTGCTGTTTGACGCAGTGTTGACCATCGCTGGACTCGGTCATTTAGTAGACGTGGTCGGCTACTGCATTGTCCTTGGCGCAATGTAATGCCGGAAACTACATTCACTGCACATTCTTGACACTGGGGACCGAGAAATGTTGAATTCACGATCTTTTTCCGAAATGAAATGCCACATGCGTCTAGCACAAACTACCATTCCGCGTTCAAATTCAGTTAATTCACGACATGCAGTCATAATAATAATAATAATTCCGTGTGGTTGCAATGACGTGGTGACAGGGTTTCTATTGGCTGCGCATTCCGCCCCTGTCGTAGCCACCTTACCCTAACCCGGCAATCCTACCGGGACAGGGGAGCAACAGTTTAACACGGAACCACGGAAGCGTTTTGTCGTACTTCACATTGCACAGCAAGCTGAGCCAGATGTGAAGGTCGGCTTCGAGGCCTATAAACATCCCCGCCGAGACAGGGATTCGAACCGGGGTCCTTTCGATCCTGAGTCTACATCTAAATCTATACTCTGCAAATCACAAATACTGTGGGTGGCAGAGGGTGCTAAACACCAATCCTAATTCAGTGCATTCCAATCCCGAACAGAACGAGGGAAGAAGGAATAAATAAATGTATCAGTACGGTATCTTATTTCTCTAATCTTATCCCTCCTGTCATTGCGACCTAAATAGGTTGGCGGAAGAAGTATTTCGTTGCATACGTAAATTAAAGATTTTCGCATATTCTCCAACAAATTCAAACGAAAACGACGTTGTCTGTCCGCCAAACAATCCCATCCCAACCCGCGTATCAGCTCTGTGACACTTACGTAAGGACTGTAACTAGCAGTCACGAATCGAGCGGCTCTCCTCTGTACTTTCTGTAACGTGTCAATCAATCCCTTGCGATACGGATCCCGAATTCCACAACAGTATTCCAAATGCGGACGCACTACTGTATTGTACGCTATTTCCTTTGTATGAGCATTACAACTTCTCAAAATACGACCTATAAATCGTAGATTAGAATTAGCTTTGCCTACGACGGAAGTTATTTGCAAGTCCCATGTCATGTTGCTCTGTAATGTTACGCCTAGATACTTCAGGGAATCCATAGTGTCAACAACTGAATTGTTAACTTTGTACTCGTGAGCAAACGGGGTCCTTTTATTACTTATTTGAATTGCCTTGCACTTTTTGCAGTTAAGTGTAAGCTGCCATTTACGGCACCATTCCGAAATAACATCCATGATCGTGCTGAATTTCTAAGCAATCGTCAGAGCACCTTACTTCCCTATAAATAAGTGCATCATCAGCAAAAAATCGCATCCTGCAATTAACGTTGTCACCGAGATCGTTTATAAAAATTAAGAAAAGAATTGGTCCTATTACACTTCCTTGAGGAACGCACGAAGTAACATCTAGCTTAGAAGAGACTTCCCCGTCATCAGCGACATACTGTGACCGACCAGTTAGAAAATCGCGTATCCATTCACAAATCTGATCAGATATACCGTTCGCTCGAATCTTCGCTAAAAGTCGGTTGTGTGGTACAGAGTCAAAAGCTTTCTAAGAATCCAAGAAAATAGCATGAACTTGTGATCCTGCATCAATAACTTTCATTACGTCATGCGCAAATCAAACGATCGGTTCTTCCGAAATCCGTGTTGGTTTGCTGTAAGTAACTCCTTTTCATCTAGAAACTTCATAACGTTAGAGGATATGACATGCTCCAGAATTCTGCTGCAAACAGATGTTACAATATAATACAATACATTCATTTTCCATTGATCCCAATATAAGAGACTGGCTCTGTGGGATGTGGAAAGTTGTCAATTTACAGATAAACAGTTGCATAACAAAATAATAAGTACACCACTAGATATACAGTCATAGTATACATGGTACATTAAACACTTCCATTACAAAATAATACATAAACCAGAAGATGTACAGTCATAGCATATATGGTACATTAAAAAAAATCCATAACAAAATAATACATACACCACAAGATGTACAGTCATAACATATATGGTACCGTAAACAATTACGTAACAAACTAAATACATACACCAGGAGATGTACAGTCATAGCATATATGGTAAATTAATTATGTGAACTATATTTACACAAGATACTGGCAGTTATTTTTTAGATACCTTAGAAATAAATTCTTCGACAGAGTAGAAGGAGTTGTCAATTAAAAATTCTTTCAATTTTTTCCTGAATTTATTCTATCATCTACTAGACATTTAATATGTGTTGGGAGCATATTGAAGATATGTATCCCTGAATATCGGACCCCTTTTTGAACAAATGACAATGACTTGTAAGTCTTGTGAAGATAATTTTTACTTCTAGTGCCATAATTGTGTATTTTACTATTTGTTGCAAACAAAGTATAATTTGTGACTACAAAGGATATTAATGTGTATATATACTCAGATGCTAATGTTAAAATCCCTAAGTTCTTGAACAGCTCTCTACATGAAGTTCTATTGCTAATCCCACACATAATTCTTATTACACGCTTTTGGGCTCTGAACACTTTGTCTCTATGGGTAGAATTACCCCAGAATATTATTCCATATGACAATAAGGAGTGAAAATAAGCAAAATAAACTAGCTGCCTCATACGGAGATCACCTAAAGCTGAAATTGTACAAATTGCAAATGTGGCTGCTCAAACATGTACCTTCTAATTTAAATTATGATCAATATACAAACCTAGAAATTTCACACTCTCTACCTCTTGAATGGACTGGCCTGCAAATTTTATGTCTATATCAGGTGTTAATCTGTGTGATGTACTGAATTGCATATACTGAGTTTTATCAAAGTTTAAAGACAAGCCATTAGCTGTAAACCATTTATTAATCAGTTCAAAGACATAATTTGAAATATATTCTGTAGATAAATTTAGAGTGTTTTTAATTCCTATGTTTGTGTCATCTGCAAATTGGAAAATTTTTGAGTTTTTAGATGAAACACAGGGTAGATCATTTATATATATTATAAACAATAGTGGCCCCAATATAGAACCCTGAGGTACTCCACATCTGATTAATTTCCACTCAGAAAAGTGTGGACCTCTTAAGGCAGCCTTAAAATTCTCCATTGAAACTTTCTGTTTTCTATTTAGAAATATGGGTCGATAATTCCTAGGATCTCTCCGATTTCCTTTCTTGAAAACGGGAATCTCCTGCGCTATTTTCCAGTCAGAAGGTACTTTTCTTTCTTCTAAAGATTTACGAAATATATATGACAGAAATGGTTCTATTTCTTCTGCGTATTCCGAAAATATTCTTACCGGTATACCATTGGGACCCGGCGCTTTCCCCCACTTCAGGAGCTTTAATTGCTTTATAATTCCCACACTATCAATTTGTACTGGATCCATCTCAAATTCTACACGCCGTGGAAAAAACGGGAATGTTTTCTATGTGTTCGTCAGTGAAAGAATTTTTAAATTCGGTGTTAAATACTGTAGTCTTGTCGCGGCTGTCATCAACTTCCCTACCGTCTTGTAGTAAAACTGGCATATTGTTGTCACAACCACTTACTTTTTTTATATACGACCAAAATTTCTTTCGATTTTCGATGAGGCTCTTGGAAAATGAGTTGCAACGAAAGACATTAAAGGCCTCGCGCATCGCATTCTTGACATGTCCTCTTGTAACAGCTAACTTTTCTAAATCACTCCTATACATCGTCCTTCTTGAGCGTGCTTGTATCTTCCTTTGCTTTTTAAGTAACCTTTTAACATCACGTGTATACCACAGGGGATCGTTCCCATCCCTGATTGTCCTTTTCGTTATATGCATATGCAAGTCCATACCTTCCCTGACTATATTCATGAATCGAAGCCACCAGGTACCAGACCGCTCACATGCGGCCAGAATCACGTCAGAAAACCTTTCACACTACTCACGAAAGTACAAATGAAAGAGCCTACACTGCACGGCACATTTATATGTCTCTTTCGCGGTCCTTCCGCCACCTGGATATTTGAATCTACTTATCTCATGACTTTTAGCACTTCACTGTACAATGCATATTGGTGATAAGGCTTGGAAAGAAATTGGTGGAAGAATTAAGAGCAGTGCATGGGAGGGAAAAGATGACCATGACCAGAAGCGTGCACTTGGTTTCAGGCATAAGGGATTGGGAAAATTTTATTTTGTAGTTAAAGGAGTCAGGGAGTGGAATGGATTACCAAGGGAAGTGATGAATAATTTACAAAAAACACTGACAAAACTGAAAATTCGTAGAGGACAAAAGTACACTGGTACAAGAAAAAGGAAAATTGGGGGAAATTGTCACCGGAGCGGCCGCTCCATCGTCATTATATTTAAATTACTCGCATTTCTATGAATCTTATTTCCCGTAACTCCCACTATCACTGTCAAAAAGTTATTTCCTACACCTCTCTCTGTTACTATCCTACACGTAAATCTAATTACACGATTCACCAATATATCAGAAAAATATTGGCACATCGATATTTGTGAAATGTGAGCCAGGTTTTCCAAGTACATAAAGACTGTTGTTACTGCGAAAATATTGCACGTGGATTTTAGATTGCTTATCTTACTCTGCTAGCGGATTATGGAAGACCAATGATGCAGTGAGAAATTCCATATAACCTCGAAAGGCTGCTTTTGAAGAAGAATCATGGTACCAGACAACGTCTTGATCACGACAGTGCGAAGAAAAATTCAACAAGAATCAGAAAATTGTTTGGCTCTTAAATGAGAGTACTATAGCCCATTTCCGTTAATCAAAGTGAAATTGGGACAGACAAACAAATCAAAGAAAATGTAAACTAGAAGGTGACAAGCTGGTGCATCCCGGCTCTAGCACGGGACTCTAACTATGTAAAATTAAGGCGTAGAGGAAAGTAAAACAAGCATGTGAATATGAAAATTCCCACAGTAAACATATTGGATGCCCTCAGTGATACATAAGAAAGGCAAGATCAAGAATGAATAGAAGGTGTCAATGACAAGACAGCAACAAAAGGAAATTCGCTCTTGGCAGCGATATTTCAGAGGAAAGGATGTTAAAATTCGTAAATGGCAGAAGCAGGTGGATCTTGAAATGCACTGAAAGAATTTAAGATTAAAAAGAAATTATCAAACGGGAAAGTATGTTTGTGGAGAAGTTGCCACCGGAGCACGTGCTTCATTGCAATTGAATTAACAAGAGAAAGCGGCCACGGGAGAAAGCGGTAGGTGACATGTTGAAAAAGTTTCAGGGCTACAACCACTTAATTATTTTTTTAATAAAACATGATTAACTATTATCCACACCAGAAACTAGCAGACTGATCGGTACAAGTGGTAATAAAACGCGCGCCCCCAGGATATCAGCATGAAAAGATCAAAGAAACTTTAATCTCAAAGGAATATGACGACAAACCATTGCACGAACTTAAGAAATGGAAGAACAAATTCGAGCGTTAATCCCACCTGCGACATTCCAAATCACACTAAACTATGGATCAAAGACACCCCAAATGTGCAATGCGAAGACAATATTGCACACACGCATAATGTTAGACATGCACAGTTAACAGAGTGCTAAGTTCTGGACCACATGACGCATTACTGCCACCTTCCAGTTAGGTATGTCGAGTTCGCCTCTTCGTAGTAACTCGCAAGATTGGCATCTTTTAAAAACACAAATAACAAAATATGTCGTTATCAAAGGAAGTCACGTGGCATACTAGAGGGGAAACAAGTAATATCATGATAAATTAAATAAAAAAAGCCAAACAAAATATAGGAACAATGAAAACAGATGAGTAAATGTAAGACGCATAAACAAAGTTTTATTAAATAGGACAAAAAAAAAATACCGGTTCAGCAGTAGCAGATAATTCAGAAAACAAAGAACAAAAAGTCAAACACTTATGTAGTTGGAAGAAACACGAACCAAAGTAGCAGATACCATAAGTAGGAGGACGAATTGTCAGTTGAGGACTCTGATGACTTTGCATAACTAGGGGATCCGACAATAGCTTTCATAAGATTAAAAAAATTGGAACAAACAGTCCATAGACAATCTGAAACCAGCCAATGATGTAACTTGATTTATAATACGACTTCCAAAGATCAGCAACAAGAAATAAAATATAAAAGCAGGACGTATTACTACCATACATTTCGGAATCTATTAAGAAAGTTTTTCCAAATACCAGATAATGTTGTCTACGAGGCTCTAGAATTAACCCAGCCATTATATCTTCAGAAGAAAAAATCTCAAAGATAAGAGATTTTTGTGTTAATACTCTGTCTCAATTGGCTTGTGAGGTAGCATTGCTGGCAGACGTCACTACCCACTAACTGCACATTGTTGTGTGGTATTCAGTTTCATGGATTCGAATCCAAACAGATTATGTAATATCTTGGCTATTCAGTTCATACAGAATGTTTTTTTTAATGTCCTTTGAATAAATAAGAGATGCTCATGGTTCAACAAATTTAGCATATTATCATGTTTTCTAATTCTCAGAAGATTTCTGGGCAAAATTGAAAGGAGAAGGGGGAAAAAAATGTATTCATAACAACTGTATCGTAACTGCAAATTTCCTATAATTTTCGTTCAAAAATATTAATGACACTTCGATGTTGAGCCCGAAACAATTCATTTCAGCCTCGGGAAATTTATTTTTTCAGCTTCCTTTCCGACGCTACACTAGCACTTCTTCTCGAAACTGCCACATACGCACACTTTGCGCCCTTCGCCATAAAACTTCTTCAGACGTTCTTTCAGCGCCTTTTTCATGCTTCGCTCCCTGTGTGTCATCCTTTTAACTTACGCGTAACGACTGTTTCTGTCGAGGAATAAGGAAAAACAACTGGCACTCCACGTGAAAACCGCTATTCCACCGCGACTCTATCGCTCACGATCTGGTGAAAAACTTCCCCTCCCTACAATTTTCGGGTCTATTTATACCTTCACCTAACGTGGCTACGCCGTTGGTCAGGCCCGTAATTACCGCCGGGCACTGCCCCGGGGCCCACAAGGCCGAGGGGCCCCAAACTGATGGTTAACAAATTATTGTATTTTAATATCTAATCTAATTTCCTATAAAATACCCAACACCTAGCTAAAATTTAGTCTAATAATAATTTTAAAAAATCCATCAAAGTGCTAGAGTAAATGTTTTTGCGTGTCCGTTTATATTCTCCATACGCTTCGCATGCAAAAGCAACTTTAGAGCAGACAGCAGAATGTCGAGTCGAATGTGTCATGTCGCGCCAGGTGCCTGCCGAGTGATGAGTCAAGTGCAGGCTGGGACGTGCTGTGAGCTAGTGCTATTCATGATGATTCATTGTTTTGGTAACTGCTCATCAGTATCGGACTGTCAGTGCAGTTGAGAGTCGCATAGTAGTGTAGTTTATTACTTAGTCTTACTTTGCTTGTGTTGAGATAATAGTTGATATTATAAAACGAATTCGGCACCAGCCAAGTGGAAATAAAAAAAGTCAGACTCTAAAAAGAAGAATCTTGGAGGTTGCAAGAATTGATTCAGCGTCCGCAAGAGACTGGGAAATACCTCAGTCCTAAAATTCAGAATAATCTTATAAACCTATTAGCCTTAGAAATCAAAAATGATATTACCATTAAGCTTAAAGCTGCTTTTTTTTTCATTGATTTTGATACCACTCAGGACATTGCTAAAATTGATCAGTTAAGTGAAGTTTACAGGTATGTCAAACTAGTTAACGATGAAGAAGGGACACCTATAGATATCAAAATATGTGAAACTTTTGTATCCTTTAGAGAGGTAAAATATCAGTCTGCCCAAGGTCTTGCAGAAGAAATATTTACTTCATTGGAAGGGAAAAACTAGGATTTGACCAAAGGTCGTGGACAAGTCTACGACGGGGAAGCAGTCATGAGTGGGGTATACAGTGGAGTGCAGCACCTTATTAAAGAAAAAGCCTCACATGTATACTTTGTGCACTGCGCTGCACATAACCTTAATTTAGTATTAAAGGATGCTGTGGAAGCAAACCGAGTGGTCTGCCAGTTTTTTTGAAACCATTCATAGTGTGTGTTGCTATTTTGGTCACAGTATTTTGCGCTGGCAAAACTTGAAGTCATGCTCAGATTGATTCACTGAATTCGAAAGTAACACTGAAAACTCTTAATCCAACTCGCTGGGCTGGTAGGCATGAGGCAGTGTATGCACTGAAACACAGGTTTTGTGACGTGTTTAAAAGCCTTACCCGCATAACTTTGATTTCTAGGAAAAGCAAGGAAAGAAATGAAGCACAGCAGCTAAAGAACAAACTTTAAAGTTTTGATTTTGTATTGCTTTTGGTTTTGCAGTGTGAAGTTTTAGTCTTTCAACCTCGTATCAAAATCCTTACAATCTGAAAACATGGACCTGTTGTATGCATATTAGTTATTGGGTAATTTATTGTTAAGGATAACCGAAATACGTGGAAAGTTTGAAGAACTTGTTTCTGAAGCATCAGACGTTTATAGTCGATGGGGAACAAACAAAGAATTTCGCCAGAATAGACTAATGAAAGTGAAAAAACGCTTTGATGAGTTGAGTGAAGACGAGAGATTAATAGACCCAAAATCTTGTTTCCGAGTCACTGTGTTCTATCCAACGGTAGACACACTTTGTACTCAACTTGATCACCGTTTTGAAGAGATGAAAGCTGTTCTTGACACTTATCAAGTAATACCACCTGATATTTTAGTCAATGCAATTGAAATTGATATTCACAAAATAGCAGTTGATTTCGTTAATAAGTTTCCAAATGATGTGAGTCCATCCTTTCCTTCACAATTATGTTCAGTGAAAAATTCGTTTCAAAACAAAGTTGAAAAAAAGGAAAAGTGTTAAGCAATTTGGTAATTATATAATAGTAGACCACAGTTCCCTTTCATCAAGCTATCCAGATGTTTGCACAGCGTTCATCATGTATTTGAATGTTCCTGTGACAGTATCTAAAGCTGAACGGTCATTTTTAAACTGAAATTGATCAAAAATCACTTGAGAAGTACAATGGTTCAAGAAAGACTCAGCAGCTTAGCTTTGCTTTCAATTGAGAATGATCGATCTCAACAAATCAACTTTGACAAAATAATTGACGAATTCGCTTGTTTGAAAGATAGGAAACAAATGTTTAAGAAATAATCAAATATAGCTAATATTAATTTTTTTCAGTCTACTCTACTTTTCATGCATCAGTTACTGATTCCTTGACTTTTAAGCAAAGTATGCATTTTAACTAACTTAATTTACATCCGCTGTAACTATATCTTTAATCTACCTTAAACTTTTATTTAAAGAAGTCATATTTTAAATTATAAATTAAAAGATTTCCGCTAGTTTAAGCTTATTAAAAGTTACTGTATAAGTTTTTTTTTAAGGTCAACAGTGTAGCAAATGTTTTACCATGTATTTTTAATGTTTGATAATATGAATTTTTAATAAATATACCCTATTTTTTAGAAATTGTACATTTGTCAGTATTTTGCTTTTACATTATTCACCTTATTCTTTTTACAACCAAACGCACTGAATATTAATCTCCAAAACTTGTATCATAAAAATAATCCATTTAATAATTTGTTAATTGTATAAACTAGATAAATACTTGAACATTTGTCTTAGTGAACCTTTTGTAGCTAGTTTTGTTACCATTGCATGGACCAATAGATAAAAATATTTTTTTGTCAAACTGATGTAAACCCCATGCAAAAAAATAAACTTTGAGATGTCTCACAATGAAGTTTTGCCCCTGGTCTCCAAGTTTATAGTTACGGCTCTGCCGTTGGTTCCATGACTGTCGCAGCTTCAAAAAGTCATTATCAGAAAATAGTTTCTGAGTGATGCCACTGAAGTGATGCGTCAACCATTTTATACGTGTTGTAATGTTTTCGAGCAAGTGCAGCTCTCAAAATTTCCAAGTGACGAGAATCTATACATTTCATCATTCTAGTATTTGTATTGTTCAGTATTTCCAGGTAATCAATAGGTTACACCATATGCTGAAAAATTTCTAATGATTCATATTTAATAAAACCCATGTACCGTCAAAAGATGGTTTACGCTAAAAACATAATAGTTTTACCAGTTTCTAAAGAAGACGTAAGTAGAGCAGACAATATGCTCAAGAGGAATTAATCCCTTGATTCTGACGGTATAACTGCAAAGGGATGCAGGGCTTGTAGCCGATAGGTCGGTTGGGGGGGATTAATTGCTTACCTTGCATAATTTAAATCGCCACCTTCCACTACCTTCTGCAAAGCGTATATATTAATGTCAGGAAACAGAGGTGAAACCATTTCTTCTATGATTAATATTTTAAAAGATCCTAAAATTATGGTTTACTTGGTACTCATGAATGCTTACCGGCAGAGGTATATTTATCATTAATCTGAAACATCTGTTTGTGCAAAATACAATTCAATGCAATACCTCGTCTTACAGATGCGAAATAGCAAACAAACAATTATTGTTATTTGAAGCTAAGAAATTGCAATACATGTATGTTACAAAGAGTTACAAATTCCATATACTCTCTTACGCATAGTGTGAGTGATTCTTGTATTACAACGATAACAAGAAAACATCAGATTTAACTGGATTACATAGGGCGCCAGGGAGTTAATTTGTTCCCACAAATAATAGTTATTGAAAGTTTACAAACATGGAAGTCAGTCTTTCAATTCAAACTGGATAGAGAAAACCAAAAAGCACTTAGCTTTTAGACACAACTAGCTCAGGAATTAATGTCCGGCGGCATAAGAACTCACACTCATCAGGCCGTTAAAGGGCTATCTCAATGATTCGTCTGAGTACACACTGTTTCTGGAGGTATAATTACCGTGTCTGTCTGGCTGCACGAAGCGTCGCAACAGCGCACCGATTCAGACAATGCTAGGCACTTGTCACGTCAACCAGCACAAGTGACAATATCGACCGGACTTGGCACTCAGTCATCCAAGCCTCCAGGATGGAACCATCAATACTGCTCTGGCTAGCAGTGACCAGAGCGATCGTTCCAGACGAAGTGACCTCTTCTCGCCTCTCAGAGCTCGTCTCTCCTCACCTCCTTGGCGAGCATCATGGAAAACACAGAATTTGTAAATTTCCAATCACGTGAGGAAATAAACATATCGGATTGGTTTCGCAAAAGTCTGCCCTCTATGCTGGCTAATACATTGCCCCTCATTTGCTAAGAGTCTTTGGGTTTTGTCGGGATTGTTCGGGAGGATACGTGGGAATAACTTTTTCTCACGATACCGTGCAAACGCCCATTCAAGGATTCTATCCGCAAAATTCCCAGCGTCCAGGCTTTCTCACCGGTATCAGCGTCCGAGATAATCCCCTCATTGTCTCGACCTACCGGACACTTCCGGCTTAAGTCAGAGTGTCGCTCACGCTAATACAACCCTTAGCTAGACGCGGATTTCTGTCTCCAACTAAAAAAAATAGAATATCCATTCGTTTCTTATATTTATTAAATCAAACAATAATTAATCTAAATTGTACGAGATGACCCATCTAGTCATCTTGTTACAATACTCTCCCTAGTAGATAAAATAAATTTTTTTGATTGTCTTAAAGCTAACAATTTTTTATTTACAATCAACATTCCCTTATGTATATGGTTCATAGCTTTATGGCTTATCTATGTTTAGTATTAACTGAAGTTATAGATTTCACATTAAAATTCAAGGATGATTGACCTGATAGTTTCACCCCGTTTCTTGCATTTGATTGTATAACACAATTAAATTTTGGCAAAAAATTTTCCGCGATGATAATTTGATCTGTTAAACAAGTAATAAAAGCCTTGGCCATTTTCTCACAAATGTATCCGCTTAATCACCTGATTTAGCGTTCAATCCTTTTGCGAAACCAATTGTTAAACACTAACATACATCACTCTAATTACTAAACTTAGAACAAAAACAAAATATTTATAAACATGGTAAAATCACAAAAACGATATGTACATCCAGCCGTATGTGACCCAGCTTAAACATAATGCACAAACAACCTTGTATATTCTGGCACAGAGATATTTTAAGACATCTTTAAGGTCTCATGCGATCCATCATTTATTTAAATATTTGTCATGCCATGAGTTTTAACCAAACAGGGGTGCAACAAAAATAAAAAAAACCTAACATTTCGCTATCAAAATTTGCTGAAATTTAGCAACAACTTTACATGATACAAGCACAAAAATCTGAATTTTGAAGATCCGTCCCGTATATATAAAAATTCACGATAGCCTAGCCAAAATCGCAACCGAAAATATTAATTTCTCCGCTCTCGTCCTCACTTTAGTCTTAATACAATGAAACAATGAAGTAAAATTGTGTTTTCCCCGTGTACATGTAACCATTACTTACGATCCCTTTGACATTCCGTGACAACAAAACAACTAACATTATCTCTCAGGCAAAGTTCATGCGTTAGGGGATTTATACGACCCTTTGGCCACCCTATACACACGCATAACTAGAAGTAGAAGTTGAAATGGTAACTTGGACCATGTTTTAACCATAGACGATGTGGTATCTTTAGACCACACGCTATAAAAATAACTTCTGCCAATAGAAAGACATTAAATGTATCTCGCGTAATTGCTCAGACGTTACATACAATTCATTTGTTTGTATCACAGATCGCAACATTATTTTCTGCACGGCACATTACACTTCTTGGAAACTTTATTTCTTTTAAATTCGCCGTTGATCATAGTAACAGTTTGGACTTGAGACGAATGGTGAAAATGTTACTTCACGTCATATGCTTACGATTGCATAATATTTAGCCGGCGTGGTAAATTTTAAGATTACGGGCATTGTATGGACCAATCTGTGAAACTCCGTCTGTTAACATGTAACAGTTGGTCGAAATCACCCTTTCCACAACAAAAGGACCATTTTAAAGCCAAAAGAACTTGGAAATCAACTTTTTGTTTGCATCTGAGATTGGATTTGTTCGTACCAAAACTTGTTGTCCAACTTCGAACTTTTGCGTATGTTTCTTATCTTGTTCAATTTTTCTTTTTGTTGCCTTTTCCAAAAGAAATTCATGCGCCTTTTTTATGTCTTCTTCTCTGTTTCTTTTTTCCTCTGAGGCAGGGTGCTTCATTATCCTTTCAGCGAGGGGAATAGTTCGCTTGTCGAACTGTAGGTCGACCGGCCGGAATAATGTTGCGCAATTCACTGTTGTATTGAAATATTCTTCTATTTTCGGGATATATTTTACCCAAGATGAGTGCTTTTGTCCTATGAGTGTCCTCATATACACACTTAGCTGTCTCATGAACCTCTCGGCAACGTTTGTTTCCGGGGAGCGTATTGATGAATACACTAATTTAATTGCTTTTGCTTCTAATGCGTTTTTCCATCTTGGAGAGAAAAAGACTGTGCCGTGATCTGACAACACCGCCTTTACACAGTGGCACATATTTCCCTAAAAGGATTTTTAGTGATCCGCGCTTGTTCAATTTTCCCATTGGATAGAGCTTCAGGTATTTCGTTATGCGTCTAATATCAAAAAAATATGCTTAAATTCATATTGCCCAGATGGGACTGGGCTGAAGTGGTCCACACATATTAATTCATTTGGTCCAGATGGAACAATGGGTGTATAAGGGCCCTCCGTCCTTACATTAGCGTGTTTAACTTTGTGGCACGTATCGCAGGTGCTGGTCTGCCACGCGATGCTTTTTCGGAGCGCACTCTCATGATACTCCAACTGTAGAGTATAGTACAATCTCTCAGTTCCAGGGTGTCCACATTGTAGATTTATAATCTGGCGACATATGAATTAAGCTTTTCTGGTAGCCAGATTTTCCATCTTGAATCCCCATCCCTTCTTCGAAAGCAAACATCGTTTTCTACCGTGCATAGCATAGCGATGTTTCTTACATGCTGTTCATCAGCGTGCTCACCTCGGAGAATATAACTTTGCGTATGTCTTCCTGCTGCTTTTGTTCCGCTGTCACCAGCTTCTTAAATTCTATCGAAGTAGTACCATCCGCTAACGTTATTGCCGCAATCAGTACTTCGTTTGGTCTCGTACGTTTTGCGTCATCAGACTCATGTTCTACGGCATTCCTGCTCAGCCAGTCCGCAAGTGCGTTATCTGAACCTTTTCAGTATTCTAGATGAATATCGTACTGCTGTAGAAACATGGCCCAGCGCGTAATGCGGTTGCTTGTAAACTTAGCATTGTGGAGAAACGTGAGGGCTTGGTGGTCCGTCCTTTATGTTACGCTACCCCACAGGTATGCTTTAAACTTTTGTACCGCAAAATATATCCCTAGCATTTCAAGTTAACTCACATACAATTTAGTCTCAGGCGGTTTTAAAGTCCGACTTGCGGTCGCTACTATCCTTAAATTTCCCTCCTCATCCTTTTGATTTAGGCAGGCCCCCAGCCCAAAAAGGCCTACATCTGTGTATAGATAGAAGGGTCTTTTATAGTCACGATGTGCTATACAAATCTTCTCCGCAAATATTCTCTTTATCTGCAAGAATGCAGCTTGCTGCGGTTCACCCCACTCCCACTTTCGCCCTCCTTTTAGTAAGTCATACAAAGGGTGTAAAATCCTGGCGAAATTGGGTACATCCCAGAAAACTTCTCAGTTCTTTCAATTTTGTGGGGGCGGCATTTTCTCTATTCCACAAATTTTCTCCGAAGAGGGAGATATTCCTTCCGGCGTGATACGAAAACCTAGATATTCCACCTCGTGGGTACAGAGCGTGGCCTTATCTGGACGTAAGGTTATACCACTCTTGACCATCACTTCAAGCAACATAATTATTTAAGTGCTTCAAATGTTCCTCAAATGGCTCCGATGCGATTAGCAAATCATCAATGTACACACTACAAAATTCTTTCACCTCGGGCGGCAACACATGGTTCATTGCCCTTATAAAGGCACTCGACGAATCCCTTATGCCAAACGCCACTCTTTGGAAACACAGCTGTCTTCCTTCGAATACAAAGGCCGTATATGGCTGGCAGCTTTCCTCTAGTACTACTTGGTTGAAACCAGACGTGACATCCAGAGTGGACAGCAAGCGATTGCCGTGAAACCTGGTTATGAGCTCCGGAATTTTCTCCGAACGCTCGCCGTCTGGTTTTATTCTCAAGTTTAGCATGCGAGGGTCTGGACACATCCGTACCGAACCGTCTCGCTTGGCCACAAAAGTAATGGAATTCAAGTGTTTGAATGCTCGCGGCACAATGAATCCGTGACGCTCCAATTCCGCTATTGCCTCTCGTGGTGCTGGTCTCAGTTTTTGTGGAACTCCGTAGGTATGTCCCTTCAGTGGCGTCGTGTCCGTTATACGAAACTTGTGCACGAAGCCTTTGATTTTACTCGGGCGGTAGGAAAATGCATTCAAATTCTCTTGGAGCACCTGTCCAAGCCTATCCTGTTGGTCGTTCGTCAAACCATCGTTTTCTCTGACCTTTGCAAGCAAGTTCTCCAGAATTATGTTTTCCTCGTCAGCCATTGCATTTACGCTTACGCTTCGCGCCTGAGAAATTTCGCAAACATCCGCTGATGGTTGGTGCATGTACTCGGAAAGCTTAATCCCCGTTATTGCCGGGCGTTCGTCCAGCTTCCAACGAGGACTTCAGGGACTAAATTCTTAATGGTTCCTTCCCCCCAATCAATGATTGCCCAGCGTTTTTACAAAAGGTCACAGCCTAGGATAACGTCGCGGGACAACCCGGGAATAACCAACATCGCTAGTGACAGTACGCTATTTGCGACCTTGATAGGCAGTAACACGTGTTGGTTGACAATTTTCTTTTTCCGGCCAAAGGCGGTAACGACGGTAACTTGCACCGTGGGAATGACTCTATTTTTCGCCTTCAGCTGGAGCATAAACTTCTGCGAAATAGCGGAAAGTTTTGAACCGCTGTCAATGAGAATTTCCGCTTTAATATTATATACTTTGATAGGAATTTGGGGACACCGCACTCTATTATTACTATTATTATTACTCCGCGATTCACTAAAAGTGTGTGGCGGAGGGTGCATTGCACCTATCGAAAGGGGTTATGGTTTGGAAGGGTTATAAGGGATATGGCAGGAGGCGCCCATGGGCTATTGTGAGGAACCATCCCCGCATTCGCGTGGAGTGATCTGGGAAAACCATGGAAAACCCAGATCAGGATGGCTGGAGTGCTTTATCGAAAGCTACTCCTGTCGGATTTTAAGTTTACTCGCCCGGTAAATCCTTTCTATTCCATTCCCTAATCGCTCGTGGGAAAAATGAGTACAGAAATGAATCGGTTCTGGCCCTGATTTCTCTTATCTTATTTTCACGGTCATTTCGAGATATGAATGTTGCTGGTAGCAATATTTGCTGACTGTCATTCCGAAATACATCTGTCGTGAATTTTTCAATTAGCTTTCGTCGAGAGCAACGCCTTCGGTGTTCCAGGTCTTCCCAACCTAACTCCTTCAACATCGCACTTACGCTTTCCCTCCAACTATATATACCTGTCACGAATCGGGCGGCTCTTCTTTGGACCTTCTCTAAAGCCTCCATTAACCCCTTTTGATGGGGACCCCATACAGAACAACAATACTCTAAGTGAGGACGTACTAGTGACTTGTATACAATCGATTTAACTTCCTGAGTGCATTGATTTAAATTACGACCTAGAAATCGGAGCATACGATTTGCTTTTCCCATTACATTCTCGATATGCTCATTCCACGACAAATTATTACGAATTGTTACCCCTAGGTATTTAGCGGAATCTACCGTTCTAAGGACAGTGCCATTAATCGTATATTCATAGTTAAATGGTGTCACCTTTTTACTTACACGCATGACTTGGCACTTTTTAGCGTTTAACTCCAACTGCCAATCTTTACACCACGCAATTATTTTCATAATATCGTCTTGTAACAAAGCGCAGTCGTCCTGGGTTTTGATTTCGCGATAAATAATAGCATCATCGGCAAATAATCTTTTCATCCCCCCTATTATGTCGCATAGATCATTGATGTATATGAGAAACAACAGTGGCCCTAACACGCTTCCCTGGGGAACTCCAGACCCCACTTCAGTAAGTGATGAACGCTCACCGTCGAGAACTACGCACTGTGTTCTGTCCTTCAGGAAGTCTGCAACCCAGTCGCATATTTGTCTAGATATGCCGTAACCGCGAAGTTTCCTAAGTAACCTAGTGTGAGGCACAGTGTCGAAAGCTTTTTTAAAGTCTAATAGAACCAAATCAACCTGGGATTGCTCATCTATAATTCGGCACAAGTCGTGAATTAGAAGTGCAAGTTGTGTTTCGCAGCATCGGCCTTTTCTGAATCCATGTTGATTTGGGTTTAAAAGCTCACCTTCATCCAAGAACCGCATGACATTTGAATAGATGATATGTTCTAAAATCCTGCAAAATATTGAAGTTAACGAGATCGGCCTATAATTCTGAGGATCATTAACATTCCCATTTTTAAACACTGGAGTTACGATAGCTGTCTTCCATTCGGCTGGTATTTTTCCTTGATCCAGAGAGACGGTATACAATTTCATCAAATACGGTGCAATTTCCTTTGCGTATCTTGAGTAGAATCTTGTAGGAATACCGTCTGGTCCGGGAGCCTTATTGGTTTTTACATTCATAAGCAGTTTAGTTATTCCCTCGACATCAAGAGCGAGATCATTCATAATTTTGTCGGTACGATTATTAAATATCGGTATCTCCTCTGAGTTTTCTATCGTGAAAGCCTTTTTAAATATATCATTCAAAATTTCTGCTTTCTCTACGCTTGTTTCTGATAATTCACCATTTTCTTTAATCAGCGACGGCATAACCTTACGAGAGCCTCTTATTACTTTGATATATGACCAGAACTTTTTTGGATTAGTAATGAGATCTTCGGATAAATTCCTAGCTTGGAATTCTTTAAACGCATCGCGCATTGCCCTACGCACTTCCGCGCGCAACTGGACTAATTTAGCACGATTAGATGAGTCCCCCGATTTTTTCACCGCGGCATGTAAACGCCTTTGCCTCCTGAGCAAACGTTTCACTTCCCTATTGAACCAAGGGAAGTTATTACTGACCTTAATACACTTCTTAGGAACAAACTGGTTTAAACCGGTCCATATTAGTTCTTTTAAATTAAACCAAAGTTCCTCAACATTTGTATTTAGCATGTACGTTTCAAAATTCTTCGCAAAGTGATCAACCATACCCGCATCGTTTGCCTTATCGAAGCAAAACACGAGTTTCTCTTTGTCATGCTTCAGACTCAGACTAGAGTTTAACGTTACCACAACCGCCTTGTGATCACTTATACCGTCTTCTATACAAACTTTATCTACAATATCAGGATTGCTAATTAGAAAAAGATCCAGAATGGACGAGGAATCTTTGTCGCACCGTGTTGGCTCTTCGACCATCTGTTCAAGAGATCTTTCTGCAAATGATTCTAGGAACGTTTCGGTTATTAACCTATCTCTTCCACCCAACCTGAACGTGTATGTGTCCCACCTAACCGACGGTAGGTTAAAGTCACCACCCACGATAAATATATGTCCTTGAAATTTTTTGTAAATGTTATTAAGCGACTCTCTGAAGTATTCCGCGTTAGCCAAATCAGAATCCGGAGGTCGATAAAATGACCCGAGTATGAACTTTAAATTTTTGCCAATTTTTACCTTGACCCATATTAACTCGCAAAAATTTTCCGTTTCAGTTACGACAGAGCAATTAACGGTTTTACTTACGGCCACGAACACACCCCCGCCCATTGAGACAGTTCTGTCCTTCCGAAAAACATTGAAATGAGGGCCAAATACTTCGCTAGATTCAACTTCAGGCGTCAACCAGCTCTCGGTTCCTAGTATTATATCGACATCATTAGTCGCAACTGAGGCGTGAAAATCCGCTACTTTCCCTCTAATACTCCGACAATTTAGTACCATTATCCTTAGCTGCTTCGTACTGTTATTTGTGTCTAAAATAGCATTTTTCATACTCGCACTCTGACGGTAAACGGGTGAAGTAATTGGAGCTGTAATATTAAAATTATTCGCGCCATCACTACCGGGACCAGCTTCTATGTTATCAGCACATCCTCTTCGGTGAAATGAAGGATCCTCGGGCCTCACGCTGTTCCTAAAAAATAATTCATATCAAGGCGGTTCCAAATTTTAGCAGCCACCATGGACGCCATTCTAGGTGTGTAGTGGACGCCCGACCTGTCAAATGCGTCCCAGCTGGCAGCTATCATCGGACGAAGGTCGACGAAGCCCCAGTTGTTTTTGCGACACAGCTCCTGCAAATTACTATTTAAATTAAAGATCTTCCACCACACAGCCTCCCCACAATCGACACGCGGCACCACACTGCAAATTGAGAACTGTAATGAAACTGAATTTTCCCGGGCGGCTTCATACGCCTTTCGGCCCAACTTGTCCATGGATTTAACTATATCTGGAACAGAAACACGACACGAGTCATTAGTGCCGACGTGCGCAGCTACTCTTAACTGACGGCAGTTCGATTCCCTAATCGCTTTTGGAATGGCCTCCATGACACGTGGTACGGTTGCTCCTGAAAGAGAAACGGAATGAACGTTAGTATGAGGATCTGCACCGTTCTTCGTGGCTAATTCCCGTAGCGGTTTCTCCAGCCGTCGCACGTTGGAGCTGCCAATGACCAGTAAACCTTTTCCTGGCAAGGCTCGGGGTCTGCGGGTAAATCTTCCCTGCTGCTCTTCTGGGTCATTCGCGCTTGAATCCACAACTTCCTGTAACACAGAAAACGCGTTACTTAGGGGCAAGGTATCATTTTCCCTTCGGCTAATTGGGAATTTCGACGCCTTTCTCCGATCCACACGATGCCAGACGTTTTCTGCAACTGGAACCTGAAAATCAAAACTTGCCGGTTCCACTACAGTTGGCTGCGGAATTTCTTCGACGCACTGCCGCTCCTCGTCTAGGATGCTCCATACCTGCGCTTGAAGAGACGCCATAGTATTAAGAATCTCCTCGAGAACCAGACGCCTACCAGAACACTTTGCACAAGCCATGTCACCTGAAACAGACAAAAACGGACTACAAATGAATACTCAAAAATCGGCGACCGCTACTAACAGCTGCTAAGGCTCGTGGCTACTGCTGCTACGGCTGCGGAGGCTCAACTGACTGGCACACTACCTAAACAGGAAATATTCAAAGATAACGACAAAAACTAGCACAATTTAAATCACACACAAAAGTTGGCTACTGCTGCTACGGCTGCGGAGGCTCAACTGACTGGCACACTACCTAAACAGGAAATATTCAAAGAAAACGACAAACTAGCACAATTTAAATCACACACAAAAGTTGGCTACTGCTGCTACGGCTGCGGAGGCTCAACTGACTGGCACACTACCTAAACAGGAAATATTCAAAGATAACGACAAAAACTAGCACAATTTAAATCACACACAAAAGTTGGCTACTGCTGCTACGGCTGCGGAGGCTCAACTGACTGGCACACTACCTAAACAGGAAATATTCAAAGAAAACGACAAACTAGCACAATTTAAATCACACACAAAAGTTGGCTACTGCTGCTACGGCTGCGGAGGCTCAACTGACTGGCACACTACCTAAACAGGAAATATTCAAAGATAACGACAAACTAGCACAATTTAAATCACACACAAAAGTTGGCTACTGCTGCTACGGCTGCGGAGGCTCAACTGACTGGCACACTACCTAAACAGGAAATATTCAAAGATAACGACAAAACTAGCACAATTTAAATCACACACAAAAGTTGGCTACTGCTGCTACGGCTGCGGAGGCTCAACTGACTGGCACACTACCTAAACAGGAAATATTCAAAGATAACGACAAACTAGCACAATTTAAATCACACACAAAAGTTGGCTACTGCTGCTACGGCTGCGGAGGCTCAACTGACTGGCACACTACCTAAACAGGAAATATTCAAAGATAACGACAAAACTAGCACAATTTAAATCACACACAAAAGTTGGCTACTGCTGCTACGGCTGCGGAGGCTCAACTGACTGGCACACTACCTAAACAGGAAATATTCAAAGAAAACGACAAACTAGCACAATTTAAATCACACACAAAAGTTGGCTACTGCTGCTACGGCTGCGGAGGCTCAACTGACTGGCACACTACCTAAACAGGAAATATTCAAAGATAACGACAAAACTAGCACAATTTAAATCACACACAAAAGTTGGCTACTGCTGCTACGGCTGCGGAGGCTCAACTGACTGGCACACTACCTAAACAGGAAATATTCAAAGATAACGACAAACTAGCACAATTTAAATCACACACAAAAGTTGGCTACTGCTGCTACGGCTGCGGAGGCTCAACTGACTGGCACATTACCTAAACAGGAAATATTCAAAGATAACGACAAACTAGCACAATTTAAATCACACACAAAAGTTGGCTACTGCTGCTACGGCTGCGGAGGCTCACTCGTTGAATGGGTCCACTTTGTGTTACCATATCGGCATCGTTTTCATCATCTTCCGGCACTCAACCTCGCCAGTGCGACAAATTGCCAAGGCAAACTTCGGAAGTGATGCCGGCGTCCCCTGGAGAACCTCATTGCGAGTTCCGGCTGTCATGCGAACTTTCGGTCTCGTATTTTCATGGTTGCATTGAGAGTCGGTTTCCGCCTCGCCAATCGCAATTGCGTCTATCGCAGCCGCGTCTTTACGGGGGGGGGGGGGGGGGCCGTAGTTATTTTTCTGGCCCTCACTTTTCCACGAACCACGTCCATCTTGTTGGTAGGGTTTTCCGTTGTTTCCATTCCAATGCTTGTTTCGGTGACCCTTTTCTTGTTTTGAATAGTCACCGCGGAAATTTAGTTGCGACTCCTTTTGCCCCGAATTCTTCTCATCTCGCTTCTTAGCGTTCATTGCCCGCTGACCAATAGCGTCCAAATTCTTCAAGGTATCCAGCAACTCCGGAATTGTGCGAATCAGCACGGGATTGATATATGCCTGTACGTGCGGATTGACATGCGTGACGACTGCGTCAATAAATTCACCGTCTGACATGGACACGTCAAAATATCTCGATTGTATGACTAGTTTCCTTCGAGTCGTTGACCTGCGGGTCATACCTGTTCTGATAAAGTTTTAGTCTTGCCTCATTTTGGATTTTCGTGGACCAGAACGTCCGTAAACATAACTCTTTGAATTCATTGTACGACATACCGGGTTGGTAAGCTAGCAACAGCCATGGGCGGTCCGTTTCAAATAATGAATGTTCAATGATCAGCAATTTTGCTGTTTCCGGCACTCCCTTTATATCAAAATACCTGTCAAGCTCAGAAATATATGCTTTGGGATTGATATTTTTTGCGTGAGCCAAACTGTGGAATTTTTAACTCAACATTGCTGACAGTGTAATGTCGACACGTTGCATTTATTGATCCACCACTCGCGCAAGAATAATTTAAGTTGCTTATTTTCTTTTCAAAAATGGACAACTTAGATCCTGTATCCTGTACAAACTTTTCTTGTGAAATCTGGAGCTCTTTCTGACCGTCTTTCATCTGTTCGATTGAACAGATAAAACTTCGATTTCAGTATTCACTTTCGTGAACTTAGCCTCGGTTTGGTCCTTGACTGAATGTACGAATTCGGATATTTGTCCGAGATTCGCACTGCTTTCAGCTCGGATTCGTACAACTGACTGGTTAGTAGACTCTAAACGTTTACACAACTCATCATTTGAATTTTTCAATGAGTCGCAAGTTTCAGCTAATTTCTCTGTGGTCTGGGACAAACTATTGACGTCAGACCTAATGTCCGCTTTAAAACTATTCACATCTTCCGAGATCTGCCCTCGAAAGCTGGACAATCGTTCGTCTACCATTCTGAGAGTGATCTCATGCTTCTTGTCAAGTGCATCGATTTTCTCTGACAACTGTGACTGCATTTGATTTTGTAATACTTGCAACTGTGACTGCATTTGGTTTTGTGACGCTTGTAACTCCGACAACCTATCCTCATTGGATTTCTGATATTGTGCCACTTGCGCCATCATCATAGCCATCATATTGCCCAATTGTAGTGTGTTATCTTGTGGAACTGGTGTAGTGTTTTCTGTACTGTGGGTGGAGCTGAGACAATTTCTGTGACTCCCTCAGAGACATTTAGAAAATTATCCATGTCTGTCTCACTCTGACCAAACAAAGGCTCTCCTGTAGTAGCTGTTCTTGGAATATCTGTGTCAGGTGTTGTTACGAACACGACAAACCTTTACGGTATCCGAATTTAACAACTTCAGACTTACAGCCAGCAAATAATTTCTTACTCTGCTGAATTGCTGAACGCATTTCTGGTACAGAAAGGATTCCCCACTTCTTCAGAACATCTAACATAACAAAAGGGAAATATAAAGATCCATTATAACCAAAGTCATATAGAACAAAACATCTACTAAATTTCTTGGAAAATTGTGGGAAGCTTCTTCTGTAATAAAATAAAAGAATTTAGATGGCTAAAACGTATCAATCGACAGCAGTTTGGCATCCGGAAAGGTAGGTCAGCAGAGATGGCTATTAACGAAGCTCTGCAAGAAGCTAGCATAACAAATAAAATATTTCTGATAAGAATATTTGTGGATACCTCGAACCATTTTAATAATGAATTGTGGGTGATGTACTTTATATGAATCAGAGAATTAAAGTGGCCACTAGTGTTGTATGAAAGCTTGATAGATTATTGTGGTAATTCCGGATTGGTCCACAGCTCAGGTAAACAAGAGGCAGAACATCTTACAAAAAGATGTCAAGAGGACTTCGTCTGTGGCCAAGAATTGTGCACCATATTAAGGGGCTGATGGATGGACCGCTATGCATCCTACGAGTAAACCTAAGACTTGGACGTATTCTTCATATCTTACGTTAGTATTTCACACTTAAGCCTTATGAAATTCTCTCCTGCTCTTGAGTGTGAGCTAAAATGGATTCTTGTGATATGAGTGGTCGAGCTAGCTACGAAAGGAGAGATGCGTCTACTGAAATGAAAATACCTGTAATATAAATGTATCTTTTATTCCAGTTCATATTATTCTGCGGTTGGAATCCCTTTACAGATGTATATAATAAACAGGCAACAGTCAGTAACACCAATTCTGTTAACATAGCTCAGAATTTAGCTAGTTATTAGCGGAATGGCGTAAAAAGTGTAATATTGGTGGTAGTCGACCGTTTGCTGTAGTGATCTGATGGCATGTGAAAGAAAGCCGATATACCTATCGCTTGAACTAAATGTTGCTGATCAGGTGCCAGGCGCCAAAGCGGTGTAGCAGTGCCGAACAGTAAGACCAATCGATTATTTACATAACATAGCTGATCACGCGCTTATTCCTTTCTTACAAGAATCAGAATGGAAAATTCTACAAATATAAGCTGACCTCTTATAATAAATAGTATTTAAGATTCATTATTTAAAATTTTGGTTGTTATAACAGATGTGCTTTGTCTGCAGAAACAGGGTGCACCATATGAAGCAGAGGTTGGAATTTAATTGAAATAGGCCAATAAAGTTTCCTCTAAACCTGTACGTCCGAAAATGTACTTTAACAATGTTAAATTTAACCGTAGAAATCATTCAGATTACTTTGCCAAAAATTATAGCCGATTTGTAGGTTCAGTTATAGTCTATTACAGAAATATCTGCTATACCAAACAACCAAGTTGGTTGTAGTGCTGTTCTGATTCAACGAGAAGCACTCATCAAATTGGGTTCGATGTTCGCTGGGTTGGATGTGAAATTAGTCTGGGGCATGTTGTAACGTGACGTTATCACGCCACGCTACAATTTATATTTTTATTAAGTTGTGTTTAATTTAAATTTATTCAGATTAAAATTAATTAAAATTGATCTCGGGCAGCCCAAAATTGTATATAATTAAATGAATATGCAAGGGTATTTCATTTGAGAAGGCTCAGGAAAATGTTGTGAGCATAAGATTTGTTTAAGCGAAAGATCGCATATCTGAGGCTGGGGACGGAGTGAAACGGTAAATTCCCAGTGAACGGACACAATGGACCGCCTCGCTGTCGCCACCCCAAGGCCAGTCAGTAACCCCAACGGTTCGCACAGCAAACCGGTGAAGGTCAAACTTTCCCCCGCCCCCAACAAGCATGGACGCGGAGGGGACGCTAGCGAAAATGCCGCGAATCTGAGTGTGCCACGATACCACGTGATTTCCAACCTGCCTATGAAATCATCGGTAGGGGTCTTCACAAGTTGATTCAGGGTGTATTTCTTTCTGCCCGCCATGTTCCTACGGGGGAGAGGGACGCCATCGCCTTCCGAAGACGAAGGACTTACTTCTGCCCAGACCACGGGGCAGAGAAGACGTAGTGACTTCTTGCTGGACCACGGTCCAGGGCAGTCGATCTGACTTCTTGCCAGACCACGGTCTGGGATAGTTGACTGCTGACTTCTCGCCAGGCCAGAACGGTTGTGCTTGGTCAGTACAGTGACCTGCCTATGATCACTGGCTGGTGATCTTTCTTTCGCGCTGGGCTGATAGCGCGACGGACTTCAGTGTTGCTGCCTACGCTATGGTAAAGTGTTAACGCCAGGTCTTGCATCGTTGTGTTCTTATGAGACTGCGAATGACCCGTAAGCGACTTGAGAAAGAGATTTGTGTTCTTTGAGCAAATTTAGACCCTGAGCTAGCCGGCATTTTGTTGAACATTGTGGGAACCTTTGCATATCGCGAGTTCCTTGTTTTTCTCCTTGTTATTTGACGGCGCCCGAGACGCATGTTCATTTCATGTATTCATTTTGATTGCTGACTGTTTTTTGTTGTAGCGTATTGTTGAACATTGTTCCCGCTTACTAACTTTAACTTCGTCAGAAGATTTTCAATTAAAGTAAAATTCATATAATTGTTTGCTTGAATGAATCGGCCAGTTGTAATCGCTAGGCTTGCATTGATATGTTAGTGATTATTGTGTTAATGGTAACGTTAAATATGCCTAGCGGTGTAGTAGCCAAACGAATATAATAAATTATCTATGTCAGTTTCATTGTGATCTGACAAGGTTAAGATTCTTGCCAACCCAATAATTGATTTATTATTATTATAAATTAATAAAATTCATAAAATCCCCCCCCCCTCACATTTTCATCCTATTACAATGGCGCCCAACGTGGGGCAATTAATTAATTAATCCGGGGAATTAATTAATAATCAAATGTTTTCAAAGTCTCAAAAGAACCAAGTTCATGACCTTAGGCATTTATTTTTCTAGCAGAGAAAGTAAATTTATAATTTGTCATTGCTTGTGTAAAATTCAATTCAATCTGGGTGATGAATTTCTTTTGCAAATGGTAAATTTTCAATGCAATCTGATTCATGATAAATCAGTTTCAGACCTTTAATTGCAAATTAATTTTTCAATAAAGTTCATTTTGAATGCATATAATGTCGAGGCAGTGTTTTGTCTGTTTAACATGTTAGCAACTAAGAATTTATTGTTGCATATTTTGCTCATGTTGGTTGTTCGTTGTTGCATGATTCAGCGTTGTGATGTGGTCTTGCACTTTTTTTTTTTTGAATGGTTTGTTGCTCAATTTTCTTGAGGGGATTTGTGCCTGGGTTGTATGAAAATTTCTAAAATTTTGACTATTAAAGATCGCGATGTTTGTAATTTAAAACGTTGCTTGCTGAATTCTTTAGTCGTCATTTGAATTTTCCTGTGCCATATAATAGTCCTATGCGTTTGAGATCCGGACGTAATCTAAAACTAAACATGGAAGGTAGTAATTTGAATATCGAGATGAACGATAATCGCAGAGATTTTGAGAATGATAGGGAACCGTTGCCGAGTGCGGAAACGAGCTTTGTAGCAACTGAAACATTGCATTATAATACTACAAGTGCGGACAAAGTCATTGAAGATCAGAACATAATGATAGGTCGGGATACAGTTCAAATTCTACAATAACTGTAGCTGACATGGCGTTAGAGAGTCCTATTCAGAATGACGCGGTGGTAGTAACGACCCCAGAAAGTTGTACATTCCCATTAATGGAAGCCACACCCGCCATACAAAGTCCAGTTGTAAATCAAAATCAACCAGAAATACCTCCTTGGGTCCAAGTGATGATGGCTGAGTTGATAAAGGGACAAGAAAGTATCAAAAAGGGGCAAGATAATTTAAACAAAGGGCAAGAAAATCTATCCGAGAAATTGGATTCTACCATCAGTAGGATCGATGCTTTGGAAAAGAGGCAGGATCAAATCGGCGAAAGCCTTGATCAAAAATTCTCCGCTTTTCATACAAAAATCTGTGAAGAGGTAGCAGATTTTCAGGCAAATATAAGAACGAAGATCGTTGATTTGTCTGAGAAATCTGAGCAAACAATAGCTAGGTGCGACAGGTTGGAAAAGGAAAATGAAATTTCCAATACAACCATTGCCATTGTACAATCCGCGATAACCCATTTGGAGATTGAAACTAGGGAAACTAATGGACAATTGTCTAGCTATATGCATGAGGTACGAGACGAAATGGAGGGGAAAGTCTCTCAAGTCAGTGCAAAAATTGATAAAGTCGCTACCTCGGTTACTAGTTTGAGAGAGGACAGTAATCAGTTAAAGGGAGCACAAGACAAACTTCGGGAGGAACTATTGTTGAAATATCAACAAGTTGAGGGTGACGTGAATACGTTAAAAAGTTCCCCTGCTACACAACAAACTTACACAGGACAAGCCAATAATATACACATTGATTTAAAACTTCCCAAGTTTTGTTCCTACAAAGATATTAATCCAAAAGCATTTTTGTCGGAGTTAGAAATTTATTTCAAGATAAAAGCTGTGCCAGACAACTTAAAATTATTGATTATCCGGCAAGCTATGCTTGATCCCGATCGTTACTGGTACGATGTTTCCTGTAACCTAGATATGTCATACGCGGACTTTAAAGAGTTGTTTCTCAGAACATTCTGGTCACACAAACACCAAAGTCAAACTCGCATGAAAATGTACCAAGGCCGTTACGAGCCAAAAACAAATGATTCCATGGGGGCTTATGTGGAAAGATTGGTTGCTTTGTCACGGTACTTAGACCAACCCATGTCAGAAACGGAGTTTATTACGGCCGTAACGACGCATTTTTCCCCGCAAGTGCAGGCACACATTAATCCGGTTGTCATAACCACTATCTCGCAATTTTTAGAGACTCTGAAGAATCTTGACTCCATAGGACATAAAGCGAGTCAAGAACAGAAGTCAAAGGGCGAAGGTAGTGGCCAGATAAAAGGCCAACAAGATGGGAAAGAACGTGGTAATCGGGGGAACTATAATAATAACAATTCCAGTTATTATAATAAATACAAACCACAATTCCGAAATGAAAGTGGAAACCAATGGAAGGACAATAGTCGTAATGAGAAAAAAGGGGCGTATCAAGGAGGAAAGCATTCCACAAATGCGATAGTACTTGGAAATCAGAACGAGGGGGAGCAACTTGAGGACCACCCGGTACCGCCTCAAGGACAGAGTGTGGAGCCCTCGCAGCAGTGAGGATTGTCGGGGGACGCCGAGGCAGTTAACGAAATATGCGTTAACAACCTTAGCTACTGGCGTTGTGAAGGCCCTGAAAGTTGTACCGATGATAAAGATATTGGTAGGAACGACGGAGCCCCACCGAGAGCAAGGTGTCCCCACATAAAGGCTAAGATATACGGAATGGATACTTCTATGCTTATCGACTCTGGCTCGCCGATTACGGCCGTGTCTCAAAAACTTATGCTGCAGCTAAGTGCGCGAAACCCGGAATTAGAGATAATTCCTGCTCACGGAATAACCCTTATTCCAGCCTTTGGAGCTAGGGAAAGGAAAGTTACCCAACAAATCCTGATGCCGGTAAAAATCACGAGGAACGTCTTTATGATGTCTGCCGTAGTAATTCCTGGTTTAGTAAAAGACGTAATTATCGGCTGCGACGTTCTAGAAAAACAGCGAGTAATAATGGATTGGGGAGACGGTTCCATTAAGAATCTGGTACCAGACACCGTGCAATGGAGGCATGACGTGGCTCCCAGGGAAGAGACGCAAAACAAAACTAGCGACCAGGAGATATCGATAGATGAACCTTCGCGTAGCGGAAACAGCAGTATTTGCGCACTGCTTGACGAAACACAGATTATCACGGATATTTTACGTGAAAAGGTAATAAAGAATGATAGTTTGACAGACGGGCAGAAGGGATTACTACAGAAATTATTGGAAGAAAATTTACAAGCATTTTCGTACCGGCCCGGAAAAATAAAGGGATTTGTACATAAATTTCAGGTGACGGATGCGGCGCCGCTAAGAGGACATGTTTACGGAGTCCCGCAGAAATTGAGACAGGCAGCGCGAGAGGCAATTGCTGAACTTGAACGTAATGGTATAATTGTTCCGCGAGCTTCTAAGCACCTAAATTCCGTGACCTTTGTGACGAAACGGGACGGATCCATCCGCATATGCCTCGATGCGCGCGCGCTCAATCAAAGAATAGAAGCCGACGGAGAAAGGTCGGAAAAGATTCCCGAACTAATGACAAGGTTCCACGGAAAACGATGGTTATCCACCCTAGATGTTACGTCAGGATTCAACCAGGTGGAGCTAGAGGAAAGTTGTCAACAGTACACAGGTTTCATTTTCGAAGGACGACAATTCTGTTTCAAAAGATTGCCTTTCGGAATTAAAGATGCGTCGAGCGGCTTTGTACGGGCCATGAATCACATCCTGCCACCGGAAGTGAAGGAATTTTGCACGGCATATATCGATGATTTACTGATAGCATCGGATACTTTTGAACAACATATGTTTCACATGAGGTCGCTGCTTGAAGTCATCGTAAAGAACGGGTTGACGTTGCGCCCCGATAAGGCCACGCTGTGCACACACCTGGTGGAGTACTTGGGATTTACCATAACGCCGGAAGGAATTTCCCCATCTAAAAACAAAGTTAGGGAAATAAGCGAAATGCCCCCTCCCACAAAGCTAAAGGAATTACGAAGCTTCTTGGGTATATGTGCGTACTACAGAGGCAATATTCCCAACTTCGCGAAGATCTTGCATCCCTTGTATGAACTACTCAAAGGAGGACGGAAATGGGAATGGGGAGAGGCACAGCAAACAGCGTTTTCGACGATAAAAAGTATCTTTCTAATGGAAATCTGTTTAACTCACCCCGACCCCCAAAAGCCGTACTACCTGTACACAGACGCCAGTATCTACGGTTTGGGCGCGTGCCTATTACAAAAGGATGAAAACGGGAATTTTAAAATAGTAGCCACAGCCAGTCGTACCTTAAAGCCGGCGGAAACTAAATTTTACATTACTGAATTGGAGATGTTGGGAATCCACTTCGCTGTTCAGAAATTCAGAATGTACTTGTGGGGAAACACAACGTACTTGAGGACCGATCACCAAGCCCTCACATTTTTACGCAATGCAAAATTCACTAGCAACCGGATAGCCCGCTGGGCCATGTTCCTTCAGCAGTTCGACATTCATGTCGAATACTGCAAAGGCTCGGAGAACGTTCTGGCTGACTGGTTGAGTCGTCATCCTGAGGGACGTGACTCAGACGAGTTTAAACATGCACGTCCAGATGAGATTCTCATCGCAGCCATTACCCTGGCAGATGGCACGACATCCATAGAGTTAAAGAAACTTATTGTCGCTGCGCAAAAGGAACAAATGGATATAAAAAGGGTCCGTGACTACCTCCGTCTAGGGAAATACGGCGATGAACCACATGTGCGAAACACAGCAATGTTGTGCACTCTGGAAAGCGATGTCTGCTTCCGCAGACAAGACGGAAATTCCCGTTGGAAAATATGGTTGCCAGAAAAGCTAAATTTGGAAGTAGCAAAGGTATATCATTTGCAATGCGGCCACCCAGGCACGGAACGATTATATCAAACCTTGAGGCTGGAATACCACACCAGCGCGCTCCGTAAAGCTATAGCCCAGTACACCCGAACTTGCGATGTGTGCCAGAAGGTAAAACATGCGAACAAGAGAATGGCGGGACCATATGAACCCATAGTTCCGGATGGGCCAAATCAATTAATATGTGTTGATCACTATGGCGCTCTACCGACCGGAAGGTATGGATTTAAACACATTTTCTTAGTTCTGGACGCTTTCACGAAATTCGTAAAACTGTACCCGGTCGCACGGTTGAACACGCAAGGCTCTATAAAAATAATTCTAGAGAAATATGTGCCTCTCTGTGGACGACCACGGGCTGTATTGTCGGATCATGGTTCGTGCTTCACGAGTCCCAAATGGAGGAAAGCATTGGAAGCAGCGGGGATAAAGGTCATTTTTTCATCTATTCGCTCGCCGGAAACAAACATGGCGGAACGATTTATGAGACAACTGAGCGTATACATGCGGACTATGGTGGGTCTGAAACATTCCTCGTGGGTTAAACATATTGAAAAGATCGAGGAATACTTTAACACGACGGTGAATTGCTCCACGTCGTTCCGACCGGTGGATTTACAATTTGATCGGAGGAGTATACCGCTAGCGGAGAGAATCATCATGCACCCAGCATCAGGAGTGCCGCGCGACCGAAAAAGTGACGTGAAGAAGGCATATGAATTTCTGCTCGAAAAGGCTACCAAGAGACAAATTCAACAGGATAAGCAGCAAACCCAGACATTTAGTATAGGTCAGAAGGTCTTGGTGAAGACTAATCACCAATCGAGTGCGGAGAAGAAACTTATCTCGAAGTTCTTTTGGTTGTACACGGGACCTTACACAATAACTCAGATCATTTCAAAAAACTGCTACCTTGTCACGGACGGAAGCTCAAACCACGGCCCTTACAATGCGCGGAGCCTCAAAGCCTACCATAGTGCATGAAACCGTCAGGAACGCAAGGAAAGACCCTAGTAACATAATTTTTTATTATATGTATACATATTTAAATAATTGTTTTTTGAATACTAGTAATAAGTAGATAAGTAAGTTTTTGTTTCTTAAGAAATGTTGCGGAGAATGCGTGTTGTTGAACTAACACATTAGCGGACTGCAAAACCGTTATTCAGGGCTGGACCGGAGCGGCCAGATTTTCGAGTAGATTCTTATCTAAAGCTGCCAGACGCAGGTAGAAGAACGGTCATTGCTTGTAAGCCGGGGTCCCATTCATACTACAGCTGCAGCTGAATGAATGAGTATTTGTCGAACCATAACTGAAAATATGAAGTTTGTTTGGCAATAACGTGGTATCGGGAGACCAAAGAGATATGATATATGCGCCGAAATGTATTCTCGGGTTATGCTATTCGGAGATTATGAATGGAATGCGGAAGTAATTATTTATTATTTTGTTGTTGTCACTGACATAAAGGCCAGGACACATTTGTTGTATAAATGTACCTTTCGGGAGTAGGATATAAAAGTCCTTCATAGGTTCCTCACCCAAGGGCAGAAGTACATATGTTATTTCCCCTGCGTGTATCCATTCAGCAAATAATCCGTAAGTTGCACTTATTGACGAGAAACGACGTAAAAGATTATATCGAAATCACTTCCTGATGCACTGTAACTTGTCGAAATGACACATATTGCGTGAGACACATACTCGAAACTCACTGTTGTACGGAATGGCATATCGACCATGTATTTAAAAAATTATTAAATCATAAGGCCCTCAGTAGAAAATCTTCAGGGTAATAATTTGAATGGAGATGCTTAGAAAAAGGTCAATGGCGGTTTCTTTTTCCATCTGTTTGGAAATTATGACGATGCTCTTGGTGCATTCTTAAGTAGGAGAATGGCACAATCTGGTCTAGAAATGCAACATCATTCCAGTTTTCCGCGGTTTCCTTTTTGCTTTAGTTCTTGGAGTTTCACAAAAAAAAAATAACAGGACTCCGACATGAGCAGAACCTGCGTAATAATTAGATAAAGAAATATTTCATTCACATGTACATAATTTTGTATTTGTCAATTTTTTTTATTTTTTTCATGTTTTATTATGTTTTGTGTTGTTTAGTATAAGAATCTTTAATTAATAAGTTAAAATGAAAGGCAGGAAAGAAATCATGTATGGTTGTCCACATGTTGTAAAACAGTCCAAGGTCATGGACATTCGTTCAGTTTAGTATCTGTGGCAAGAATCATAGCATTGTGGGTCCCTGTATGTAAAAATATCGATTACTGGTTACAGTGGAAGGGAGTTAGAAGGGCTTAAAATAAAATTATTGTAATAATTTTATTTTCCCGTAGTTGGCCGTATATTGTAACGTGACGTTATCACGCCACGCTACAATTTATATTTTTATTAAGTTGTGTTTAATTTAAATTTATTCAGATTAAAATTAATTAAAATTGATCTCGGGCAGCCCAAAATTGTATATAATTAAATGAATATGCAAGGGTATTTCATTTGAGAAGGCTCAGGAAAATGTTGTGAGCATAAGATTTGTTTAAGCGAAAGATCGCATATCTGAGGCTGGGGACGGAGTGAAACGGTAAATTCCCAGTGAACGGACACAATGGACCGCCTCGCTGTCGCCACCCCAAGGCCAGTCAGTAACCCCAACGGTTCGCACAGCAAACCGGTGAAGGTCAACCTTTCCCCCGCCCCCAACAAGCATGGACGCGGAGGGGACGCTAGCGAAAATGCCGCGAATCTGAGTGTGCCACGATACCACGTGATTTCCAACCTGCCTATGAAATCATCGGTAGGGGTCTTCACAAGTTGATTCAGGGTGTATTTCTTTCTGCCCGCCATGTTCCTACGGGGGAGAGGGACGCCATCGCCTTCCGAAGACGAAGGCCTTACTTCTGCCCAGACCACGGGGCAGAGAAGACGTAGTGACTTCTTGCTGGACCACGGTCCAGGGCAGTCGATCTGACTTCTTGCCAGACCACGGTCTGGGATAGTCGACTGCTGACTTCTCGCCAGGCCAGAACGGTTGTGCTTGGTCAGTACAGTGACCTGCCTATGATCACTGGCTGGTGATCTTTCTTTCGCGCTGGGCTGATAGCGCGACGGACTTCAGTGTTGCTGCCTACGCTATGGTAAAGTGTTAACGCCAGGTCTTGCATCGTTGTGTTCTTATGAGACTGCGAATGACCCGTAAGCGACTTGAGAAAGAGATTTGTGTTCTTTGAGCAAATTTAGACCCTGAGCTAGCCGGCATTTTGTTGAACATTGTGGGAACCTTTGCATATCGCGAGTTCCTTGTTTTTCTCCTTGTTATTTGACGGCGCCCGAGACGCATGTTCATTTCATGTATTCATTTTGATTGCTGACTGTTTTTTGTTGTAGCGTATTGTTGAACATTGTTCCCGCTTACTAACTTTAACTTCGTCAGAAGATTTTCAATTAAAGTAAAATTCATATAATTGTTTGCTTGAATGAATCGGCCAGTTGTAATCGCTAGGCTTGCATTGATATGTTAGTGATTATTGTGTTAATGGTAACGTTAAATATGCCTAGCGGTGTAGTAGCCAAACGAATATAATAAATTATCTATGTCAGTTTCATTGTGATCTGACAAGGTTAAGTTTCTTGCCAACCCAATAATTGATTTATTATTATTATAAATTAATAAAATTCATAAAATCCCCCCCCCTCACATTTTCATCCTATTACAATGTGGAACAGAAAATGTCATACTTAAAACCAATAATACTACCCAACTGTTGATAAAAGGGTTACTTTTTTGCATCGAAAAACTACACGAAACTTTCACTGTTCCCTACCAGTACATAGCTTCCCATGTTGATTACTGAAATTGATGATAAATTTTACAGACTCTTGCTGACTGATAGCTATTCACCACAATAGGGACTATAGATAACTTTCTTACCCTTCCTTTCTTACTCCAAACTCCATGGATATTCTTTCAGTCCTCGTAAATTTACAAAATCCAAGAACAATTTTTTTTACTGAATAAAAGCTTTATGAATTAAAAACACTTTCAACTTGGATCTGAGGCTCTCAGGTTTCTTATAGATAACATTTTGTTTCTTTTGACAGGACATTGAATAAAGAAATTGTATAGAATGTTATGCCTCTTTGTATAATTGACATTAACATATGTAATTTTTGTGGGTGTTGTGATTGTGGGTGACTACTGTGTATACGCATGTCAGCACAGAAAATAGTGTGTTCTGATGTTTCTGCTACGAAGGACTGTATATGTATTGTATTGGCATTGGTGATTCTCGACTAATGACAGGTTCCTTGATGCAGATGGTATTCCAGTTACATCACAAACATAAAATGCTACTGAAATCGAACACTTCCTGATTGTTATTTACTGTAGATAGATAAGAAGTACTACCGACTAAAAAATCTCGCAATTATCGCCAAATTTAAAAAACAGGAAACTGTAATGACACTTTTAATCGTTGACCAATATTTTCGACGTTTGTCTGCAGCGTAATTCTGGAGTGTATCGATTTTTTTAAATCGTCTAGTTAAAGTAAAAATATATATTTCAAATAAATTCGGATTTAGAAAGAACTGATCATAGAAAACCTAACTGCCTCTTTCCGCTCATGATTTGTGACGAAAGTTTTTTTTATTTTAATTGGCAATCGGAATTTTTAGCCATTCAGCCAGCATCATCTGTGTTTTATTTTGCTCAATTGTGTTAGACTCTTCTATTGTTGTTGATAATCTCAAGTGAAAGGACAACACAGGACGAACACAACTAAAACCACTTATGCCCTGGGCCGGACTCGAACCGGCGACTTCAACAACGCGAGGCAAGCTCGCTAGCCCCGCACTGTCGAGGCCGTAGTGACGAAACTTATTAAAGCAAGTTTGCTGGTGGACGCTATATGCTTCGATATTCGAATAGCCCTTAATGCTGTAACAGGCAAGACGCTTCTTAAGAAAAATCTAGCATATGAAATATCGCAACGTTTGTGAATGGCTGCGTGTTTTCTTAAGAATGCGGGTTGAAATATGATATTGTATAGGGTGTATCTTTGATTAATCGATTTTAGACGTTAAATCGAACAACCTCCAACGAAATCTAATAGGGCCACTTCTCTTTTCAATTTTTATAGTAAATGTCGGAGAAAAAATTAAAATTAACTAAAGAGTAATCAATCATAATTTTGCTGTGTATACGTCAGTAAAATGTTTTGTTAATTGTATAGATATTCAACAAAACTTCTGACAGAATATATATATATATACAGGTGAAGGGTGAGTATGTTTATGATGCTGTGTGTGGATTCCTGCACTGTGATTCGTGTTGTAGACATTGAACGTCTACTGACTTGAACAAATTAAACAATTAAAAAACAAAAAAAAACAAAAAAACGCGTGAAAGATCTTTTTTTTTTTTACTTATGGCTTTACTCATCGTCGACGTCGAGGTCATTAGAGGCGGGATGGGACTGGGGACAAGGAACGTGGAGGAATTCGGGCATGGCCTTTTGAAGGAAGCATCCCGCCATTCGCCTGGAGTGATTTGGGGAAACCATGGAAAACCCAAATCGAGATGCCCAGACGGGGATTCGAACCGGTGTCCTCCCGAGGCCAGAGCGCTAACCCTCTCACCCACCGCGCTCGGTACGTGAAACAAATGCAGGAGACATGAAGGAAACACTTTCCTGACACTGTTTCACAATATATTTTTATTTTCATTTAAATGTGTATACAGGCTTGTTTATAGTAGCAGAAGTTTTTTGGAATATAGTGTTATGTCTGTTATACAGCAATTTCAGATCCGAACGGTTCCGTTTGCGCATAAACTGTCAATCACTTAAAAGATGACGGTGTTGGAACATTGCGATTTGTCGACGTTGTAACGTTCCAGGTTGCTGGTACGCCTGTTAAATGTTTCAACCAGGTAGTTAATAATTACAAATATAATTATAAGTCAGGAGACATGGGGTTATAGCCAAAATTAACAAGGCAACTAATAATCATTTACAAAAATATGCATTAACGCTATAAAACGGAAGCAGTCGGCCGGGATGCTAATAATATTGTAAAGAATCAAACCCAAATGAATTCTCAGACAAGATTATTTAACAAAAATTATTTTAAAATTTTCATAATACAAATTCCAACTGAATAGTTATTTAAAGTAGATATTTAAATTTGTGAAATAACTCAACATTTTATCAAAGGGCTAATAAATGTTTGTAAAGTTAAAGCAGTAAGACTATCAAACGGCGTTAGCCATTGAGGGAGCTCTTGGTCAAATTCCGTTTGAATATGTAGTCTTGTACTCGAAAGTTGAATTTGGTGCTAGATTACCATATTGTTGAAGGCCGGTGACTGATTAGTCGATTCAGTTGGACCGTCCATTGTGTCAAGTTGTCGAACTTGGCGAGAGTCTTGAATTCCGCAGCAACAGCAGTGCGTCGTCAAATAGAGAAGTGGTACACATATGCTAACGTACAGCGTCGATAGTAACAGAAAACTAATTCTCTGCATAGTCGTTTACAACACAACTGATAGCGTACAGGTGAGCACTCTTGTCACAGATGATCGCACCAGCAGCATTAGTGTGTAAGCGAAATCTCTCGCTTCAGATGATCACACCAGAATCTCCACTTGTCCTTGCTCTGAGGAAAATTCTCTCCCGCAAGTCTTCAATGCACAGTAGCCAATTCCTCTCTAAGGAACCAGTGGTCGCACTTTGTTTCCCATGGAAAACAGTACAATTGTAAAACATTAACTTTTTAATAACAAACTCTTGTTTTCGTACTGGCTAACATAGTTCTTTCACAAAACAAACACACCCACAATTCACTATTGAAAACAATCCCTCCTTTCACTTCCTGGGATCTAGTAACATTTCTGCAAAGTTTGGAGACGCTGTTTGTGAATTCAAACACTCCACCTTACTCTGCAAGTCGCTTTGTCTACTCTAGTCCGTCGACGCATTCAGTGGACACGCAGTTCCGCTCACAGTGATCTATTCATCAGATAAACCTGCGTTCGTCACGTTTCGAGGGTGTCGCCTTCTAGGAGCAGTCCTCAACTACATTGTCAGCCGGGGTGAGGCCACGGAAGTGCAGCACCCCTCCGTTTTGCGACCTTCTCAGAACGATTACAGCTCGGAAAACTTGTATCGCCCGGGCCCCGCAGAATCCGTTAGGCAAAATACACGAAATCATTAATTTAACATTATTTAACGTTGTTTATAATAAACTATTTAATATTTTCAAACCTGAAATATTACGACGCCAATATCATTACGTTTGTGGATTAGTGATTAGACCGTAATTTACTATCACCAAGTAAGTAACCCGGAAGAAGTCGCTTATGTTTATGGCTTCTACGCCTCGTCGACGTCGATATCATTAGAGTCGGAAAAGGACTGGGGACAAATGCGAATGCGAGGCCAGAACGTTAACAGTTCACCCACCACTCTCCATATCCAGGCTGTCATCTTCAGATGGAATGAATCGTCCTGTTTCGTACGATTCATTGTCCGAAGTCACAGCCGGGAATTCGTCTTTATCATCGTCCATAGAAGGGGTTTGAGTCGCCATGACGACAAGGAGAGGGGTGTCGCTGTCACCGTTTGGTCTCCGGTTCAACCACGAACCTACTCTCAAGCTCGTGGGTTCCGCTACCGCAGGAGTGGGCCGTGGAGCGGTTTGCCCCTAACACTTCAAGAGGGAGGACGGGAGGAACCCCCAAACAAGAAGAAGCAAGCTATACTCGATCACCTTTATCTTCGCTAGACAGGAACAGAATTCGCATATGCGAGCACAAGCATTAGGAATAAAGCGCACGCATACACGAACGCGCACTGCCATACTTAAACTTCGAACGTACTTGGGACCAAAGCGACGGAGAAGACAACGCAGACCAAGATGATATCTACATTGTAGCATACAGCAAGAAGACTGGCGAAACAACCTTCCACGTCTCTAGAACCACCAAGAAAACGACCGTGGAATGTTTCCTCAGCGGCGAATACACACATGGAATGCATTGTGTGATATATGAGGGTCTGAGGTACAGCCCGATGCTTCCAACCGGACACAAAAACATCACGGACGCGCTCACAGACCCTGCAAAGCAGCACTTAGTCCAGTTAGCGGAAGATCCTGCAGAATATCGTGGCCTGACATGCCGTGCATTCTTTCCGATAGCTTCTCCAATAAGAAATTCTTCCGGAAGCTAAACGCAGGCAAGAAACGACTCTGCAAGAAGAAGGTGTGACAAGGGAGTTCAAGCAACAGGGGGACAATAATGCAGAACCTCCTGCCGACCCACCAGCTACAGGTGCTCCTTCCACGACACCGCTACCTGCTGGACATGACCAGACAGCGGCAGTAATTAAACAGGAGGCTATGCTCCTCATATCTGACGACAATGTTGAAGCCCCTGCAACTGACTCTGCAGAGTCGCCTGATCTACACACACCAGAACCAAGCCTACCTGCCAGCCCCTGCCATGAGGAGACTGGGCTAGATAGCACGGAGGGACCATTGCTACCACTGATAGCACACTATACAGGGAACTGGGGCTGCCGCTTCATCCAACTGTAGCTACACTCCAAGCTGCCCTTCTTCTCTTGGCCGGAACAGGATAGAATCAAGGTTCTACTATCCTGCCCGTCGGTCCTAGCGTCGGCCATCCAGATGTTAGAAGATACTGGCATATGTTAAGGTCTTCAGCTTCCTGCCTCATCACGTCGTCAAGCCCAAGAAAACTTCTTCAACTCAACACTTTCAATGCTAAAGGTGTTAATCCCAGGTGTCAATCCCAAGGACACCTAGCACGCGACTGCAAAGCAAGAGAAGATGCGTCCGATGCGGAGGAAACCACCCAGTTACAAACTGTTCTGTACCAAGACATGAAGCAGTATGCTGCAACTGTAATGGATCTCATGAAGCGTGCTACAGTCGCTGTCCTGCCCGGAAACCTGCACGAGGCAGCCGACGCCCAGATGCTGAGTCAGGACCAAAACCGCTGCAGGAAATAAGAGAAGAAGAAACCAACCATGCAGACCTGCCATCCAGCCCACGCCAATCCAAAGCCATGGAGAGAAGGCAGCCGTCACAAGGATGGCTGCTGCACCACCTGCCATCACCAGGAAGGAAGCTGAGGTGAAAGAGGGCGGAACAACAAGCATCACCACTCCCAAGATTCATTGGAAGACCAATTGAAAACCATCATCCATCAGATGACCACGCTCCCAACTACCTTTCCAACAAACGCTACTTAGCACAACACTTCGACAACAAGCCATTCTCCAAAAAAAAACAAAAGCAGTAGAAGGAAGCTTCCTGGAACTGCATCTTCATAGTAGCAAATGCTAGCCAGATGACGCTGTGCTGTGCTGTGTGCCTGGGACCAGTCGGCAGCCGCAGAGTAGGCCATTGCTACACCCGCCACACCGGACCCAGTGACCAACTGTCAGTGGTGGTATAGCTGCTCACTAAACAGACTATGTATATCTACTGATATATCTACATAGACAACAAGCCAGTCGAAAAAAGCATATTCAGTCAATAGTCAAAGGTTCTTACCTGGTACTGTTGAAAACAATATAAGGTAAGCTATACAGATGACGATGCTATGCGAGGCATTTACAGTCGGATTATGGCGCTAATGACCTCGTTGTCGACGCGCCCTAAAGCCACAGAAACAAAAACAACAACAGACAGTCGGAAAAGTTAACTACTGCTTCTTTTTAGGTTAGCATTCGCACAAAACCATTAAAGGGCGAGTATTCAACAACACGGTCATGCGGTGTCAGAAAGTATGTAGATGTATTGGCATGGAAATTCTAGGTGCTTTTCAATTCCACAGGGGCATCTACAGCTATTGTCTTAAATGATTAATTTTGGTGTGAATAGTCATTTAATATGACACGTGTGACAGGGAAAATTTACGTGTTAATTTAATAATAACAATCAAGAAGAGATTGACAGGATGTGAAGTAAAGATTCTGCGCGCGACTAGATTCTACACATGAGACATGGCCTGTAAGGGGGAAGATGGGAAGAAAAGGATACTTATTGTATTCTTCGGCACAAAAGCGCAGGATGCTTTCACTGGAGGGTGACTACAACAGGTAACGAAGGGAATATAGCAACGCTTGTCTAGAGACGGTCTAAGCAACCGCTTGACAGGAAATGGAAAAATGCGTGTCCAAGTGAACAGCTGAATGTATCCCTCTCAATATGTGAATAAACGTTATAAGTTATTGACTAACTAATTTTGTGAAATTGTTTTGTGTGAACTAGACACAGCGGAACAACGCAACAAGCCAATCTACACACTGTTCATTATGCGCAGCAGACGTTAATTGTGCGTTTTGAACTGCTTTCAATGATCCAGTTCATATCAGTTATGATCTCTGGAGGACCTCCGGCAAAACGTGAAACCTCTACAACGTGATGATGTCAGCAGCGTCCACATCTACATGACACGAGCAATCTACGACTCATAGCCACATGTCTTTCGATTACGGTGGGGGAGTGTCCATTAATGACGTGAGGTGAAATGGGGGGAGGAGGTTCGGCGAAATCTCACGACACGAAGTCTCCCCAGAGGGCGGCCGGTGGTGTCCGGAATTCCGGAAAAACACGGACGCCCCCTGATGAACTAAGAACAATTGCAACAGTTTGATCTCAAGCACATAACCCGGTAACAGCTACTCAGAAAGTGCCTACCACTGAGCAAAATTACTAGCTGTCGATGTATTTGCTTATTCAGATCTTCTTTTCCCATTGTATTAAATTTGTTTATTTGTATGTCAATAATATTGAAATCAATAATAAATCTGTCAGCTGCTAAGAATATTAAATTTTGGTTTGTTTATTCATGGAAGTTGTGGGTTTTTATTTAATAGTCCATGAAACTAATTTTCCTGTATGATTTTCTTTTGTACACGATAACTTGTTCATGTTTGACCTATCAAGTTTTAATTTAACTGTGTGAGATATCCACACTTACACCCAACTTGAAAACAATTAACTATTCATAGATAAGCATAACAGTTGTGGATCACAATAAATTTTTATCTTGCATAAAGCCGCATGCTTTAGTCAATTATAGCCAAAGGTGCGGATGAGGCAAATTCATTTCGATTCAGTAAAGTGAAAGCATTCTGTAGTAATTGATGTATGGCAGCTTCCCACTCTCAATAGTTTTAAACAATGCAAAGTTTCTCTCTGTCACTTCGTTGTATATGAGACATTTTCCATATGGTCTTATTGATGACAAATATGCTTTTTACGGATTTGGACAGATCATCGTGTATGAATTTGCTTAATTTTTTCCATGAATCCCTACTCGTTCCGTTTTTTACATTTGCATGTATCCGTTTGAAATCTTTAAAAACGGCCATAAGCATGCTGATAACTATAAGGACATCAAAATAGTATCAAGATCACTTTCGCCCCATCCTGCATTGTGTAACACTCTAAATTGTCGAGGATTGCTTGAAATATATGTCTTCATAGTGCTTATGTTACTTACAACATAAGTTTATTGAAATATTTTTTAATATACATGAGTCATGTAAGTACCGTTTTTATATTACACAAGCTCATGTACATTTTTTTTAAAAACAATTTTATTATTGCATTATAACCTATATACAGTATAATATCCACTATCATCAAAGCGTAACGAACGACCAACTTCTGGAATTCCATTCTCATAAAAATCAGCCTCGTGATTTGCTCACGACTGTTGAGTAGCTGTTTGATGTCATCGTCATTGTCATGTCGTTATGTGCATAAATGCTTTTTTCAAATGCAGTACTTAATTAGCGCTATACTGTGGGCAATCATATTGTTTCCACCTGTATTCTGTAATGAGATCTTATGTTCGTTGAGCAGTATGTGGACGGGAATTGTCACGAGACAATATAATCCCTTTACTGAGCTTGCCAGCCTTTTGTTTTGGATTGGTCGATGCAGCCGACGTAACATATCACAATATTTCAGAGTTAATTGTGCTACTCCGAGGAAAAAATTCCGGAAGAATCACCCCCGGCCTATCCCAGAACATAGTACACATAATTTTTCTGGCTAAAATTATTTGCTTGAACTTCAATTTCTTTGATGATAATCCATGTTACAGTCTAATGACTTTTCACTAAGATCTTCAATCAGTGAAATAATTTCCTTGAAGTGCGTCGTTTGTCCTGCTGATGATAGCGCTGTTAACAACCTCAATATTGAAACAACTTAATTCGGATCGTTCCAGCACACAAACTTCTTCATGGTGAGAATACCAGAACCTAACTGACGAACAAGATGTGAAATCATTTTACTTTTATGCTTTATAGAGCGGACATTTTTCAGAACTTTGATCGCTGGGTTGTAAATAAAGCGGTGAGCTTTTTTGAAGTCTAACATTTCAAACTATTTTTTCCAAGTTTTTGATAATACTTAAATGTATTTCGAACAACAGTTCCATCAGTCTTGTGTCCTCTCATATTCATTATCACCGAGTACTATAACATCTTCAGCAATAGTCAAGGCGAAAGTTCCAATTATTAGTGAATCATTTCTGTTTTTAGCACCGTACAATAAATCATACTATACAAATCAAGCTAGAAGACTGCTGCTGCTACTACTGTTGTTGATGAGATAAGAAAAATTATTTAGTAATATTTGTCACTTTTCTTAATAAATCCATAAAAAATTATTTAGAATCGATCTTGGCCATCTTAGTTCTAGTAACTTTTGCCGAATATCATTTCTGGCCTTTATGATGCCACGTTTAGTTGTTGACGTCTCGATATGTGTACACCGAATAAAGCGTATGGTATTTAGTGGTGTGATATTTACCTATACTTAAATAGGTAAGTGGATTTCACCATCTATAATTGTTGTGTGTGAAGGTGCTAAGAAAGTCACGTCGTTTCAAATAGAGTTGTGGTGCTCTATTGTAGGGTTACCAGAATTTTCTCTCCGAATCCGGGGACGCATCGGAACTTTTACACCAAAATCCGGGGACGCTTTCGGCATTTGTCCTAATGAAGCGTTGCACTTTTATAAGTTATATGATTAAAGGTTGGAGTAACCTAAAAGAAACATATTTATCATTTAAGATTGAAGTTTTTCACAGCGTTGTATATAAACAAATTGTTCTCGGGCTTCCAGCCACGTTAAGATGTCACACTTGAGGGACGTTTCGAAGGCGTGTATCTCAGCCCTCATTTTCAACAAAACGTCAATGGTAAACTAAGGAATAAATTTTTCTTCCTTCCTTGAAATAAGCTACTTCACTAAATTACTCAGTATCATGGAAGACTCAATTACTGTGACATCAGTGCCTTCTGCCTGTATTATTGCATCCTGAAAAAGGGGAAAAGTTGATTTTGAAAAATTTATACACAAGAAGGTGCAGGGATCATCACACCACTTCTTGAACATTACTGGGCATTTATCTTCAGACCGGAAGAATGATTTGAGAGCAGGATAGATTTCACATATTCTTCTGATAACTGGTACAAGAGAAAGCCACCTAATTTTATTGTAACCTAGTATTTCTTTATATTCTTGCCCAAAAAAATTTCTGGTGAAAACAGTAAAAATCCGGGGACATTGCGGGGACGAAATCTGTCCGGGGACAGAGAGCTAAATATGGGGACTGTCCCCGGCAAACGGGGACGTCTGGTAACCCTACTCTATTGTCAAATTTTAACTAATCAACCCCCTTCCGATTTCTCACTAAGCATATTGCACCGACAACAGGGAATTAATAATAATTTATACTTGTATCTTATACGTTTGTGAACTTTCGAAACATACCCGTCGACATAAGAATTACAACCATAGTGACTTTTTATTTTCCTCAGAAGTATAGCACCATCACTTGTTGCCTTGCCAGTATATTGTTTGGTTGCAAATCATCATCTCAGTTGGTATCAAATACATAGTTGAGTACAGTAGAGTCCCGCTAATCCGAACTAATTCGGACCGGGCCTTGTTCGGATTACCTATTTGTTCGGATTAGCCGGTATTACAATGACCAGTTTCTAGAATGAAGTATACCAAGCATATAAATAGGTACAACACGGTAACAATTGGGTACAAGTGGGGGGACAAATGGCTGACTCTCAGTCCCTCCCTTTGTTGTTGAGACGTTTGAACTGTTCGAGGTCAGTGCACTGTCAGGCGGCTCGCAAACTGCTCAGTTAATGTTAGCTATCGATCGCTGGCACGCTTGACAGTTGTATTGTATGCATTCGGTTGTAGTGGCGTATTGTCGTCATGAATAAACGGGAACATAAAACGTTAACTCTCAAAGAAAAACTGGATGCTTTGAAGCGATTAGACAATGGTGAGAATGTTTCTAAACTGGCGACGGAACTGGGTGTTCATAAGGCAACCATTTGTTATTGGAAGCTTGAACAGCTTTTCTTGCTAATTTTTCTAACACGTGAGTACTGTACTGTGTAGATTAAAATTGTATGTATGTACAGCAGTTAACAGCGCATTTAAATACCGTATGAACTGTATTTTCATGAACTGTGTTTTAATACTTCTACCATTTTTCATACTTAGACTAATTTTTTGCCATGTTTGGCTTAACCAAACGTTCGGATTACCGGGGTACGGATTAGAGGGGCCTCTGCTGTATTATACCCTGGAAATCCAAACTCCTTCTTTCATATGAACTATGGTTTGGCGTGGGTACATTAACTCTCTATTGCTCTGTAATGGCGATGTTGCTGTGATTATAATTACCCACGTACCTAATATGTTCAACTATTTATTCACTAAAGAATTAAAGCCGTTGGAGTACCTCCCATGATATATGTCACAATCGTTGTGAATAGCCATGAATCCACGATTACTCGCATTCCAGTAGTATACACAGACATTTTTAAACTAGCAATGATGCTGTGATAGAGGTAAGAAGATTAAGTCTAGGTTATAGAATTTTAATTATTATAATTATATTATTAATGATTTTAATCAAAATCTAGGATTCTAAATGAAATGAGCATTTGAAATTAAAAATCCTTTAACACATTTTTACATTTATTGTGACTGCAAAATTAGTATTACTGACTGTCCAACATTAGTTAACTCTTATTATACCAGGCTAGCAATCTCGAAAACAAAGAACACAAGTGGGCATTTCGTCATGACTTTTACAATATGTTTTGCATTGAATTAACACCAGGACGCTTTGTAAACAGTTCCAGTGTTACATATCACGATGCGTGTTACTTTAAGAGTCCTGTCTATGTGACAGCATCGAAAGGATAGCCGATTGATTGATTTGAGTGATTTATGGAGTTTGATGTGGCGGGATTCCAAAGGAGAGATGACTAACGTCGTGGCGTTCGGGTAGCTGAAAAAACTCTTGTTTCTTGATCCGAAGTTATTCTGTCCAGTCTAGTGGGCTGCTAAAGAATATGTTAATTGAGGATTAATTTGATACCAGCCAATTAATAGATCAGCAACTCAGAATAAAGAAGACTAGCTCTTGTTGAGTGCTTAGTTGAGAATCTACCCTGACAAATGATAATAGGCGGCTAACAGTTTACAGAATCCCATTTGATGACCATTGAAGACTGTAGACAATACAGTTAATAACATGACCTTTAAGGATCTGTCCGGCTGCGTTTATGAACAATTCTTCTGCATCTAATTGAAGATAAACTGAATGAACAATTACTGGTTGGTTGAATGGATACTAAATGGCTAGATGGAATGCCTGGCCCCATGACGTTGTAAATGCCTACGTGGTGTACAGACGGAAGCTAAGAGAGTTATCCATAATGACTCGATGAAAGCTACTCACGGAATCAGAACAAGAAATATGTGTTTACTTCAGAGGTAGACTCTATTGATGTCATTAGCCTGTTCAAATCGGTGCTGTTGATTGACTCAGCGCATCAGCAGGTTTTGTGAACAACAAGTCTGCACTGAGGTAGCGCGTACAAGCGTGGCTTGGCTGCCTCTAACTCCATCGAATATTACTTTTACTGAAACCTTTAATTGTTATACAATGAATCCTTAGGGTTCAAATACAATACTGACATTACCATTGTGTATAGAGCCGAGCTAAAAATCTGAAATCTGCTACCTGAATTCTTTGTGCTTGGATGAATGCGAAAATGGAGTCGTCTGTTGCCTACTGGACCTTCTCCTAGGATCCATCGCTGAGAGCTGGACCCAGTGCAAGCCACACCGCACTGAACCCTCAGTGCTGTGTACTGGGTTCGATTGTTCAATCTACATGTTTTCCGGCCATAGGCTTGAATGTGCGTAATCTAATCTGTACCTTACCAGAGAGACCGCTATTTACGCTCCAGCATTCTACCACGTGCTTTCTGACCTCTCCAAGTTGTTCTTCGAAGATGACTTCCAACCCAATCACAGCTTGGTGGAAACTTAGAAAGATGCTTATTCGTCGACGTCATGATGGAAAAGTTCCTTCATATACTCTAAGAAATTTATAGAAATTCTCATCACACCCAATTTTTTGAATCACGGATCTGACACATTACTTTCCATGATGAATTGTTCTTATTAGATAGAGATATATAACTATATCGAATATTTGAATCCTTCCTGATGTCTTATTTCAGATTTGCCTTATTCCTGGGACAATTTAGAAGAAGACCATAGCGACTTTAAGTGCATGCACCAATGAACAGCGATATTATTTATTCACAATACTTAGTTTGAATTTAACTGTTGTTTTTGGTAGATATCTCCTGAAAATGCGAACACAGAAAATGTTTCTTCAAGCAAATCCATTGAATGACCTTTCCTTTGGCCGATTGCAAACCAATTTCCGCCGCCCTAGGCGATCTTACAGGCTCGCCTTCTCAAGGAAAGACTGTCAATCAGAAATGTTGACGATATTCGCTACGACTGCCCTTGACATTGTTCATATACTTTAAAGATAAAGTATCTTATTTGCAGTTATTCCACTTCGAACGAAATGTCCTACCTGTCTGGCAAAGGTAGAAGGAATCAAATGACTGATGTCTAAAAACACAAAAGTAGTCACGTATACTACCCTGCTTTTTATGCAAAACATCATCATTTACAAATACTGAATTTAGTATTGCAGAGGCGAAGTTAGGTTATAGCAAAATGTGAAACACTGAATTTCTGTAATAAGTTTCAGTATTTTTCCTAGCAGCTAATACTTTGGATAATTTTGGGTCTTAGAAAACACATGTGTATATTCGAATTTAAATCCATAGGGTTGTTCTAGCAGGAAGAGCCCAATATTGCTTTTTCCAGAGTCTGATGGTCCACACACCATTGCCCTTATTGTATCAAGAAACAGAGCCCTATTTTTCTGATTCCGCTCTGTATCAAATACATCCGCATTACTTAGAGGCCATATTGCACGGTGATTTATGAACCACATATTGACAAGTTTAGGTGATCGCGCCGGCTATATACCGTATAGATGCGCAAACATGTGAAGTCAGTCAGTTGTAAACAGTGCTTCATATGAAGAAGAAGGCTCGTGGCTTTTGAACAAACTGATCAATAATATGCCATTCAGGGCACGCTTAATCACATTCCAGTTTTGTGGGCCGTATACTTAACTCGAAATACGTCTAAAATTTAGCCGGAATGATATCAGTCCACTTGATGATGCATGTAGGATATTTCTTAAGCATAGGGTATGGACACAAACAACACAGATCATGCACTCAGGAGATGGCTTCAAACTGAATAAAGGAGAATAATGCGAAGTTTAGTGAATGCACTGCAGCGTTTCCAGTTAACATGACTTTCCGTGATAGCTAAATTCTGGTGCGGGCATTAAAAATTTTGCCGGATATACTCAGCTGGGGCTCTCACAGGAGGAGTCTCAAGCATTGGCACAGCTGTCAAAGCGACTAAAGAAGTATAAAAGCAATTAGCTGAAGTTAAACAACACAGTGAAACCATAGAAGCAATTGTTGTTGTTGTAGTTGCTGCTTGGGATTAAGGGTGCGTCGACGACATGGCCATTAGCGCCCTAACAACAATTTGGCTTAAAATTTACAACCCCCCCCCGCCCCCCAACACGGCCATGCAGACGGAAAAATTAAATAAAATACTAAAATGTTGTCTGTAAACGGGCCATTAAAACTACAAACTTTACAAACCATGTCTGGTTGGTTCCAAAGAGGCCAACCAAATTTTAATAGACGCAATTGAAATGATGTGTGAAGGCATGTATTTGAATCATTAGAGAAAGGATATACCTGGATTATAAAGGAAAAACAGACGAGGGTATATACACTCCTGGAAATTGAAATAAGAACACCGTGAATTCATTGTCCCAGGAATGGGTAACTTTATATACACATTCCTGGGGTCAGATACAACACATGATCACACAGACAGAACCATAGGCACATAGACCCAGGCAACAGAGCATGCACAATGTCGGCAATAGTACCGTGTATATCTTCCTTTCGCAGCAATGCAGGCTGCAATTCTCCCATGGAGACGATCGTAGAGGTGCTGGATGTAGTCCTGTGGAACGGCATGCCAAGCAATTTCCACCTGGCGCCTCAGCTGGACCAGCGTTCGTGCTGGACGTGCAGACCGCGTGAGACGACGTTTCATCCAGTCCCAAACATGCTCAATGGGGGACAGATCCGGAGATCTCGCTGGCCAGGGCAGTTGACTTACACCCTCTAGAGCACATTGGGTGGCACGGGATACATGTGGACGTGCAGTGTCCTGTTGGAACAGCATGTTCCCTTGCCGGTCTATGAATGGTAGAACGATGGGTTCGATGACGGTTTGAATGTACCGTGCACTGTTCAGTGTCCCCTCGACGATCACCAGAGGTGTACGGCCAGTGTAGGAGATCGCTCCCCACACCATGATGCCGGGTGTTGGCCCTGTGTGCCTCGGTCGTATGCAGTCCTGATTGTGGCGCTCACCTGCACGGCGCCAAACACGCATACGACCATCATTGGCACCAAGGCAGAAGCGACTCTCATCACTGAAGACGACACGTCTCCATTCGTCCCTCCATACACACCTGTCGCGACACCACTGGAGGCGGGCTGCACGATGTTGGGGCGTGAGCGGAAGACGACCTAACGGTGCGTGGGACCGTAGCCCAGCTTCAAGGAGACGGTTGCGAATGGTCCTCTCTGATACCCCAGGAGCAACAGTGTCCCTAATTTGCCGGGAAGTGGCGGTGCGGTCCCCTACGGCACTGCGTAGGATGCGACGGTCTTGGCGTGCGTCCGTGCGTCGCTGCTGTCCGGACCCAGATCGACGGGCACGTGCACCTTCCGCCGACCACTGGCGACAACATCGATGTACTGTGGAGACCTCGCGCCCCACATGTTGAACAATTCGGCGGTACGTCCACCCGGCCTCCCGCATGCCCACTATACGCCCTCGCTCAAAGTCCGTCAACTGGACATACGGTTCACGTACACGCTGTCGCGGCATGCTACCAGTGTTAAAGACTGAGATGGAGCTCCGTAGGCCACGGCAAACTGGCTGACACTGACTGCGGCGGTGCCCAACCGCTGCGCAGCTAGCGCCCTTCGACGGCCAACACTGCTGTTCCTGGTGTGTCCGCTATGCCGTGCGTTTGATCATTGCTTGTACAGCCCTCTCGTAGTGTCCAGAGCAAGTATGGTGGGTCTTACACACCGGCGTCAATGTGTTCTTATTTCAATTTCCAGGAGTGTACATATAAGTAAACGCTTGCATATACCTCATCTTCGCGGTGTATTGGTTTGTGATGTATCACTTGATAAAATTCATGTGTGTGAATGTGAAATCATCAACTTAGATAATTGTGAAGCTTCTGGATCACACTGGATGGTATACATCAAGTAAAAAGTAGGAGCAGTTAAGTATTTTGAACAGTTTTGGTGACACGTCCACTACATGAATTGTAACGGTACTTTGCAGGGAACAGGTTACTGTATATTTTGTAACCACACCAGAAGCTTGACCCAAACATATGCGGACATTTGTGTTTAAAGTTCCTGTATGAAAAATATACATTAGTCTTGACATGTTTGTAACCTTCTGCTAGTACTGTCCTGAGCTGTGATTACTTTCCATCGATAAATTTGGGTCAGCTCGTATATACAAACGGGTTAATAGACTATCAAAATTAAAAGTCTAATTTAAATATGGGTCAGTCCAACTGTAAGTTTCACTACACGAGGAAGAATAGGTGTTTGATATAATAACAGGATTTTACAATATTGACGACTTGGTGAAACATTTGACTCGATAAACTCATAACGAGGAGCTTATTATTACAGTTTGTCCAGAACTGAGCTGTAAACATTGTCGGAAAAAGATTTGACTAAACCAAGCTCAACTGGGTCACTGCACGTCTATTCAAAATATATGTTAAAATCTAGTGCTATATTTTTTACCTCAGACTACAGATTTTCATAGTTATATAATACTATATGTATAAAACGTTTTATATGTACACACACACACACATACACACACACACACACACACACACACACACACACTCACACACACACTCACACACACACTCTGCACTTTACCAAGATTACCTACCGCTAAGGAACAATATTGTAGAAGTAGCCGCTAATGTCATGTACTTGCCTATCACGATGAAAACGCTCAGTGGTATTGTAATTAGAGTTGTTGACTAGAGCAGTAAATTGGAGGATATCAGTGGCTCTACTATTACTCCAAGACCACATATCAAGAAAACTGGTGTAATGGTGCTCCCTTAATAAGAGGCACTCAATACAAACAGTTGTCAGACGTGAGCCGATAGTGAAACGGTTGACACGTGCTAACATACTCCTCCTGCAGTCTTCAGGATATAATCAGAAATGGAGGAAGTATTTGACATATGTACTGGTGTGGAATTAGATAAGTCGGTGAGGCTAAAAGAGGATTTGTCACATAAATAGTATGCAGCAATCAAATGTAATAACAATGATGAATTCCGTATTTCTATCCAGAATCATGATGCTTACACACTACCTTTAGAAAGCTTCCTGCACATCGAAGGAACATTCCTCAAGTCGGAAGGTACAGGACAAAAAAATTCACACCTTTAATTTCTGTTTGAATTCGGTCAAATGACATTGTAAGGGTATAACTATGTTCCTTTTTTTCTTTTTTTCTTTTTTTAATAAAACTTTAGACCAAGACTTATAAATGTGAAGTAGGAACTAGTACTAATTCGCGTTAGAGATGATGGAATCAAAATCTGCAAAAAACTAAATTTCTCATTAATAATATCGTATGGAAGATGCCTCACGTGAAAGGGGGTTTCAGAAAGAAACTATTGAATGTGGGAAGGCACATTACATCAATTTAGAAAGTTTGGATTTAAACGAACGACCCATACTTCATCAAAGCAATAAACACACTTGGCTTTAAGTTAATCACGCAGTTGTAGAAACCTATGATTGTTGTCCTGAGATTTCAAACAGAAAGAAATAAACCATGTTGAACGTAGTGCGCATGAGTTTGAACACTGAAATTACTAATTCGAGATGCATTTGTTGTATCGGAATCTTTGGCTGTAATTAACTGTTAACATCAAAATCGTGTTTGTTTCACTGAGGCCGTTGTGAGCGTATTGCAGTCAGATTCGCATCAGTGCACCTTGTATTTCCGTATCGTCACCAGCAAGCTGATGTAAGAATCGAAAATTTACGAGGGTAGCCCAGAAACTAATGCACCTCATTTTTTTCTCAGCCCCCAACAATGGTACGAATGCGAAACTTTAGATATGAATTGTTTGATGTTTTCAGATTGGGCGCGCAAAGTTTCCGTTTCTTCCGTCAAATAGCGTACTTTCAGCATGGTGTCTGTGAGTGATGTACGTTATAAGCAGCGTGTCGTCATTGAATTTCTCACTGCGGAACAAGAAACGGTTAGAAACATTCACAAATGTTTTGTGCCGTTTATGGAGCATCAGCAGTCGACAGAAATTCGCTGGGCACAGAGGGTGGGGCCATCTGAAAGCGGTTCTGCAGAGCTCCAAGATTTGCAGTGGTCGGGAACGCCACCCACGGCTGTAACACCTGACGAGATGCTGCGTGCAGATGTGCTCATTCGCGAGGACCGACGCAAAACTACTCGGAATTTGGAGCTGGAGATGTCAATCAGCAAAGGATGTGTAGGTGTAATCGTCAATGCTCTTGATTACGCAAAATAAATCACGATGGGTTCCGTGCCGTCTTACGGAGAAACTCAAAACTTTCAGAAAAAAACATTTCTTCTGATTTGCTGCAACGTTTGAGGGGAAGCCTTCTTGTCCCGGATTGTGAAAGGTGATGAAACCTGGGTTCACCATTTTGAGCCCGATATAAAACGGCAATGGATGGAATGGCGCCATTCTGACTCTCCACAGAAGAAAAAATTCAAAGCAACTGCTTCCGCTGGTAAGGTTATGATCATTGTGTTTTGTGACTCTGATGGTGTCATACACATTGATTTGATGCCCAGAGGCAACACCGTTAATTCTGAGGCGTATGTGAGCACATTAACCAAACTCAAGATGCGCTTCCAGCGACTTCGACGCCATACCAACCCAGGTGATTGTTTGCTTCAACATGAAAACGCACGCCCTCACACAAGTTTGAGGACGTTGGAACACATCACCAAACAGAGTTGGGCAGTATTGCTCCATCCGCCCTATAGCCCTGACCTAGCTCCCTGAGACTTTCATTTGTTTCTGCATTGAAGAATTCCAGTTGTGGTAGACATTTTGAGGATGACGAAGAGGTGATTCGCACAGTGAAGAAATGGATTCGTGAACAGAACAAGGAGTGGTACCGCCAGGGCATATACACTCTTGTGTCTCGGCTATAGAACGGGAAGGAGATTACGTGGAAAAATAGGGAGTGTACAAGAAACATCGTTATTTCTTGTGTATAAGTTTCATTGTGTTCAGTAAATAATTGTTGAGGGAAAAAAATGTGGTGCATTAGTTTCTGGGCCACCCTCGTAGCTGGCTGACAAAATATTATCATGGTATACCCTGGAAAGTTACTGGTGTAACCTTCCATATGCTGCTACAAATCAAGATGTTACCTTTATGTACTTGAAAGGACTGGAGAAGACTCAATAGTAACAGAAGATTATATGGAGGAAAATCTGCTACAACATTTGAATGACCATCTCTATGAGAACGCAAGGAAAATAATTTATCTAGAAAACTTGATAAAGGGTATATATCTTATAATTCTGCGTGTGATACTGAAAAAGTGGTAGGTAAAATAAATAAATGCCATAAAATGATAGATCAAGTTTTTATTTATCCTTATTTACGATTCAGATAAAGTGGTAATACCACAAATGTCATATTACAGTGCACTAAATTTTGGCTAACTATAAGCAGAACAGACTGGAAGTGAATAAACTGAAACAATCTAGCACGAGAGAAAAATTTGCAGAAATGGTAGACTTGGGTCTAAGAAGTAACTCTGGAAGGGGCTCAACCGAGGACGAATGGAATGCATTAAAGACCGAAATAATGAAAGCTGGTAAAGAAATATTAGGCTTTAGGGAACAAGCTGCCCGAAAACCTTGGATAACAGAAGAAATTTTGGAGCTGATGGATCAGAGGAGAAGGTACACAAATGCTCAGGATGAAGCAGGAAGAGAGCAGTACAGGCAATTTAGAAATCAAGTAAATAGGAAATGCAAAATAGCAAAAGAAAAATGGCTACAAGCAAAGTGTGAAAAAGTAGAAAAGGAAATGGTCGTAGGTAAAGTAGATGTTTCCTACAGAAAGATCAAACAGAATTTTGGAGAAATGAAGAAAAAGGTATGAACATTAAAGCTGCCGATGGGAAACCTCTTTTAAGCTCGGAAGATAGAGCTAACCGATGGAAAGAATACATTGAGAAACTGTATGTTGGGGATGACTTGAACAATGGTGTAATGGAAAAGGAAGGTGATGTCGACATTGATGAATTAGGAGATCCTGTTTTGAGGACAGAATTTAATAAAGCTCTGAATGACTTAAAAGCAAATAAGGCAGTTGGAATTGATGAGATTCCTGCAGAAATTCTTAAATCCCTAGGAGAAGAAGGAATCGAAAGATTATTCAAGCTGATATCAAAAAGTTATGAAACAGGAGAAATTCCAACTGATTTTAATAAAAATATCTCTTCACACTTCCAAAGAAAGCACAAGCCGACAAATGTGAGAATTATCGCACCATTAGTCTAACATCACATGCTTCAAAATTACTGACCAGAATAATATACAGAAGGATGGAAAGGGTAGTAGAAGAGATAGTAGGTGAAGATCAGTTTGGGTTTAGGAAAAATCGCGGTACAAGGGAAGCAATTCTGTCTTTAAGATTAATACTTGAAGGGCGGATCAAGAAAAACAAAGATACTTTTATGGCATTTGTTGATTTAGAAAAAGCTTTTGATAATGTTAGGTGGGACAAGATGTTCAAAATTTTAAAGAAGTCAGGTCTAAAGTATCGAGATAGAAGAATACTCTATAAACTATATAAGAATCAAGTGGCTGTAATAAAAGTAGAGAATCACGAGAGACATGCATCAGTTAAAAAGGGTGTGAGACAAGGTTGTAGTCTATCCCCGTTAATATTCAACTTGTATGTAGAAGAAGCAATGAAGAAAGTCAAAGAAAAATTTCCATGTGGCATAAGTTTTCAGGGAGAAAAAATCAGTATGCTACGATTTGCTGATGACATTGTCTTGTTAGCAGAGAGGGCTGAGGATATTGAGAAGTTACTGAATGGCATGAACAAAATACTGAAGGAAGATTTTGGCCTGAATATAAATCAAAGCAAGACTAAAGTGATGAAATGTAACAGGAATGATACAATACTAGCAGATTAAATACAAAAATAGGATCGGATGCAATTGGAGAAGTAAGTGAATTCTGTTATTTGGAAAGCAAAATTACAACCGATGGCTGAAGCAGAATGATGTTAAAAGCAGAATAGCTCTAGCAAAAAGAGCCTTCATGAAAAAGATAAACCTTTTAGTTTCAAATATTGATCTAGCAATTAGAAAGAACTTTTTAAAACTCTATGTGTGGAGCACAGCACTTTATGGTAGCGAAACATGGTCTTTAGGAATACCGGAAATAAAGAAAATTGAAGCATTTTAAATGTGGTGCTACTGAAGAATGCTGAAAATTAAGTGGACAGACAAAGTAAGAAATGAACGAGTTTTGGAAATGATTGGTGAGAAAAGAAGTTTGTGGAAGAAGCTTACGGAAAGAGGAGACAGGCTTGTAGGTCATATTTTGAGATATTCTGGATTGGTTAAGTTGTTAGTGGAGGGAACAGTGGAAGGTAAGAACTGTAGAGGAAGACAGAGATTAGAATATATGAAATAGATAATTGAGGACGTGGGCTGTAAGGGGTATGTAGAAATGAAGAGGTTAGCACAGGATAGGAAAGGATGGAGGATTGCATCAAACCAGTCGAAAGACTGACGACAGCAAAAAAAAAAAAAAAAACACTTACCATCATCAAGTATCAACAATTTTTTATGCAATTAGTTAGTCTTAACAGTGAATAGTCCATTGTTGACTTGGTATTGTACGATACATTGTGACTATACAAATTAATTAGTTTTTGCACTAGAGCCAGAGAAATGTCACGAGGCACTATATTAGATAGTACCGAGCGTGGTGGTGTAACGGATAGCGTTCTGGCCTCGCATTCGGGACGACGGCGGTTCGAATCTCCCGTCCGGGTATCCAGATTTGGGTTTTCCATGGTTTCCCAAAATCACTCCAGGCAAATGCCGGGATGCTTCCTTAAAATGGCCATGGCCGAATCCTTCCATTCCTAGCCCCCCCCCCCCATCCTTTCCGTCTCTAAAGACCTCGGTGTAGAGAGACGTAAGCAGTTTAAAAAAAATATTAGATAGTGTGTCCGAAAACTCTTAGTATTTTGATTCGCAGAAGAAACCGCCGGCAGCAGGATCCGTATAGCGAGAAGAACATATTGTATTTATCTCAGACACAGTTCTGCAAGTAAAGTCGAGGTTGGGAGTGAAACGATCGTTCGGATGCCATAATCGTTCCACTAAATAACTGGCACAATGAGTCGAACACACGTGGGTCAGGATACCCCATTCTACATATGCTGGAGTAACTTTGTCGTATCCAAATTCTTCAACCGCAACCACCGGGGCGAAATCTTAACTTACTTGGATTCAGCTGGTATGCCAAAGTGAACAAGACACTGAACGAGATATTATTGCAGAGTGATTCGGTCCTGGTAAGGACGAAGCATTATATAGAGTGATCTCGTACCATTCACAAATCTGTTCCGATATACAGTATTCTCGAGGTTATATCCACGCTCGAATCTTTTCTAAAAGGCGGTTGTGTGCTACTGAGTCTAATCTTTATGAAAATTGCCTTTCTTTCCCTGAATCAATAGCTTTAATTACGTTATGCGGGAGTAGGGGCAGCTGTGTTTCACACGATCGGTTGTTCCGAAATCTGTAAATACGTGTTGGTTCGGTGAAAGCATTTCGTCTTCATCTAGAAACTTCATGAAGTTGGGTCATATACGTGATACAGAAACTTAACTGCAAACAGATGTTAGAGATATGAGTTGTAGTTCCTAGGACCTCTTCGATTCTTGAAAATTGGAACCAGCTGCTCAGTTTTCCATTACAAACTTTTTTCCCTTCTAAGGATTTACAGTATATGTCAGACAGAAATATTCGATTTACGTTGCTTACTCAGAAGATACTAGGGACTCGGTGCTTTCCCCCACATGTATAGATATTTTAAAAATCCATTAACAAGAGGTTTGCTGCCATAAACACCACATCAGACATTTATTGGATAATTGTGTTTAGGGACCATTAATTTGAATTTTGGAATGAAGGTATCCGAAAATCGTGAATCCTGTAGTTAAAATAAGCTTTCCTTGTAAGTACTGTAGTTACAGAAGCAGGTATTGTAGATTATTGCTGGAAATGAACCATAGAATGTTCTAATTCTGTTCTGTTATCGATTTTGAATAAACAGTGACACAAAACATCGAGACTTCAACATGTCTCGTCTTTCATAGCAACGAAGTAGTAGCTCTTTCCCCTATATTATGTTTGAGCTTCTGCGAACTTCTTTATCGGCAGGAGTTGACTCCATTGCGGTCGCGGTTCTCCCAAGTGACAAGACTCCGTATCGGAACGCCACTGATTCTCGTCCTGAAGTTCCATTAGGGGCATCTGCAGAGTGATTCGAGTGCTGATACGACGAAATGTTTCGGTGGTGGAAGAAGTGAGTAGTTACCAATCACTTTATACGATGATAAAAGATATATCTTAGCTGCTCTTAGAAAAAACTACCTTAACTGCGCCATTTAAGGTAAGCGCTCCTATTGTTGACGTGCACCTATAGTCGACATGAAGTTGTATCAATTTAATGAAATTTTATGATCCAGAAAATTGTGCATAAAACCAGCAGCACTGTCAGGTAACTCGTCAATCTGAACCAGTCCCCATGTTTGGTGATGGTCTCGTTTGTCGATGGTGAACAGTTTTTAAAAACGTGTGCTTACCATAGCGGGAAGCACACATTTTTTTTTTTTTTTTTAGCAAAATTAACTATCAGTGAATGTATATTTTCTATACTTTCCACTGAATATGAATATATAAATATGATCACGATAAAATAAATAAGCGTATGCATTTTAAGGTTTAACGAGAAGGATATTTCTGTTATGGACATCCTCTGTGTCGAATATAAGTACCTAAACTCTTGCGTGTTCCTTATACCGACAGGGATGTCGAATTTTTGTTCCTAACTAAAAATTGAACTTTCATCATAAATTGAACCAAACTTCGTGTCTTTTATGATATGTTTCCTTTAAACGATACAGTGCGGCGCTGGAAACCTAAAATCAACGCGGTTTTGGTTTTCGATAGATACGATGTAATATTGGAAGGTGACAAAGTTGTCCACAATTACTAAAATGATATATGGTTTTTTTTTTTCTTTCTGTTGAAACTTTTGACAAAATGAAGTAATTACACTGTTTACAAACTTTCACTCATATATAGTAACTAACATGGGATAGCATGCACTCAAAAACTAGCTGTGAAAAATTATCATACTAACAGGTTTTTTAGTAATTGACAGCTTATGAGTTGTTGGTAATATAATTGATATTGCTTAATAGGTGTGTGTACTGTTTCACATAAATAGCAACTAACATAATATAATATGTAGTTGCAAATTACAGTGAAACTTATCATGGTAACTGGTTGGTAAGAAAATAACTGGTTATTAGATGCTGGTAACAAGTGTATACACTGTTCCACATAATAAGTATTAATTAACTCGGGATTGTATTTGTAGATTACAGGAGATATTGGTTATACTAATGGGTTGTAGCTAACTTGTTGTCAATATATAATAATATTATCAATTATATAGTAATATTGACATTACTAATAAGTGTATGTACTGTTCCACATCCCCGAGATTATTCTCACATGGGATCAAAGTGAACATATCTATCTATCTATCCTATCTATTCAGGTGCCTGTAGCTAGTATATTATGTTGTAGACAGATAGTGAAATCCATCACTTGCTAAGTACTTCATGTAAGGCCGATAGGTATTGCAAAGGAGAATCTGATCTGTTGAGTAAAGTCACTTCTTTCAGTATACAGTATCCCACACTTGTGGGGCATGAACCTTGATCGGCAGCCATGGGACCTCTAGAATTCCTTCCACTTATTAATGGAAATATTCAGGATGCAGAAAATTACTTTAGAATGCATAGTTGTTAAATATTATATTCAGAGGCTTCGAAATTGGAAAAAGAAATCCTTAACGTGTCGACAGCAGGCGCCCTTGATTTATTTTGCAAAAAGTAGCTGATTTACGCTGGTTAGCCTTGCACAAATAAGATGGTCGATGTGCGACGCTGTTTTCGGTTGTGGTTAAGTAAGATCTGTTGTGGACAATAGCTCGAAAATTACTTTTTTTTTCTCTCAGCACACTGTAACACAAATTGCTTGCTTAGAGATAAAATCCGAGGCATGTTTCCTGTCTTAACCATATCCGAAAACTGCGTTACACGTCCGACATCTTGCTATTACGCTGCAAGTATATCATCTAACTTTGGAAATAAGAACATTACCTTGCTGAAGATTGCCGTATACCCAAATGATTGGTACTACATTTTTCATTCTTTTCGTACCAGAGATTAAAAAAAAGTTGTCATTTTTTGTGCTGATTAGAAGTGCACAATTTTGATGCATATCAAGATAAGATTACGCAGTCAAATGATTCGCAGTTGTCTATTATATTGCCTGGTATTTATATAAGCCAAGTTACTTTTTGTTGCAGAAATAGTGCAACCTTGTGGTATCAAAACCTTTATGGCCTAGGAAATATTGGAATGTGATGGCGTAGTATTAACCTGTCAGATAACTTCTAGGCCTTGACCACTACAGTGGATGCTGACTATTCTAAGTCGTAATGACTAATCCTATTTACAAAATGTTTCTGGAAACTTATATTTGTTTTAACACCGATGGTTAGCAAATTTTCGTGATATTCGTCGTTTGATAGATTGTGTCTGGCAACACCCTCTATATCCGAGGCCTATAACGTTTCGGCCAGGTTAGTAATCCAGAAACACGATACAGTTTCAGTAGCTGCCACTTGCATCGTTCTGGTGGCTCAGTTGGTTAAGTCGCGAGACTAATGCGCGGAAGGTCCCCGTTTAGAATACTAGTCTCGGCTGGAATTTTTGTGGGCCTTAAAACCGACCTTCAACCCTGACAAAGGTTTGCTTTGTTCATGTGAAATACGCTAGGACGCTCCGTGGTTCGGATTCCACTTAAAGCTGTGGGGTCCTTTTATCTGGTAGGGTTAGGGCAGCCGCGACAGAGGCGCATTCTTGGCTAACCGCAACTGTCACGCGGCGGCTGAACAATTCTTCGGAATCTCCTGGCTAACTACTGTAAGTCATACGTATTTACACTGTGGAAAACAGGGCAGTTCCAGATAAATCCAGACTCAGGAGATGTAAAGAGTAATCTACACAATTCATATATATAAAATGCTCTTATAAGAACTACAAAAAACAGAGTTGACATTGTTTAAATACATTCCGTAATTATGGCAGTGTGGAAAGTCAAAGACACAAGATTCAAACGTTACTGGTATCTCTTGTAAGACGAATTTCGTACGTCTATAGAAAATCGTTTTATTTTTTCGAAGAACATTATTTTCTGAATAAAGCATTATATTTTATTGCAACGGTTATGTTTAGGTATTTGCTATGTCAGGTTAATCTGACGTATTGGGTGAAAGAAGAAATGCTTTCTTGGTAAATAAGACGCGATTATTAAGTAACCATATTATGCAATGATAAAAAACATACTTATGCCCAAATAATATTTCTGTAAGAAGTAATGTATCTGTATTATTTCAAATTATAATTTCCGCTTAAAATAATTATGCACTGTAGGCTTTCACAATAAGCGACAAAATAAGAATGACGACTTTCGATGTAGTTTCCGGTCCTGAAATAACTGTAATGGTTCATAAATTAAATGTGTCACCAGTGTTTGATGAGGATAATGTCATAAAATACTGTGACTGAGGGGAAAATGAGTAGGAAAATAATGCGCTTATTGGTTGCGTGGCTGGTCCGACGTTTCATCAAATGGAAAAAGTTTGCGGAAGTGACGTTATCAGCGCGGACGTTGTAATTGGCCGTTGTAAATTCTGCGCACAGTTGAAAATGATGGAAGCAATTGTTAATTGTTGTTGTCGAACATCAGGAGATGAAAAATTGATTTAATATTGATAATGTTTCAAAACTGCGCAAAATCGAAATGGTTAGCTAAGCTACTTTGGGTAAGGGGGGGGGGGAGGGAAGAGAGCCTAACAACAAAGCTTTTCATTCATTTTATTTGTCACAGTTAAAACAAGGTACTGAATGAACAACAGCATGTGGATATTTATTTCCGTCGTTTAAGTGTCTCCGTATTTTAGATACTATATATACTGACAGTGTCGTGCATTCGAGTGTTCGGGTCGCAAGGGGTCTACTTATTTAAACTAACCGACACACGACGGCGCATGATGAACTGCAAAATATTAGGCACGTTCTTCCTAGATTCAAATTAGCTTACAGATGCCATCAGATATTTTCCCCGCCAGTGAAAGTTCGTATTTTAAAAAAAAAAAAAAAAAAAAAAAAAAAAAAAAAAAAAAAAAAAAAAAAAACACTTCTTTTGATTCGGATCGCTTGCGTGTCAGCACACAGCCCGTTGATAAAGTAATTTTAATTTTGTTCTCTCAAGTGAATTTCTGTGTATCTTTAGTTATAGTGCTCACTGAAGTGTTATTTCCAGTTTAAAGTATGGTGTGAATTGGCGCTGTACAGTATACTTTACGAGGCTTATCAGAAATGTTTCTCCATCGAGTTTTCAATATCCAAAACGGCGTCAATGAGCTACGGCAGGTATAGTTTGTTCTATTTTATCAATTAATAAATAATGACGAATAGATAAGGAAAATGTTTTTGGTAACACCTCAAAAAGAAAATGATCCCTGACTATACCTGAGGAACAGGTTTATCCAATAATTGATCTTTTGCCGGAGAGACTTGATCATTTTATTTAGAATATTTATAATTATAGAAAAGTATATAAAACAAATGTCGACCATGTTCAATATATATACAATAATTTTAACGATAGTCTGGAAAGAGAAAACAGCACAAAATATCTTCTGAACTTAATAAAACTTGGGTGGTGGGGGGTGTCAAGGTAAAAGCAACATCAGGCTATTTGTGGAAGCTGAAATGGAGCCACGTTGTATATGGATACTCTCTTATGAGTCTACGTTGGACCGAAAAGTGCAGTTGTGACAACATACCTTATTTTCTGGTCTGTTGAGAATGGGGATATCAGTAAATTAAGAGGACACACATTTTTTTCTTCGTGTAGGGATGTTGGATAAATTTATCATTTATAAGAGGAATTATGTGTGGTCAATTAAGGAAAAGACTGTTGAAGCTATCAGTGGTCTCGGGTTTGCGTCGGTGAATTTTATTTTTTGCTGACATGGCTGCAGTATTTGTTTCTTTGAGACTAATAGTGCATTTTTGGGAGATGGTGGTATGGGCATTTAACAATAAGAACATTGTGGTTTTTATTATTTTTGAAGAGTTTGATTGTCCCTAAAAATGCACGTATGGATAAACAGTGAGAACTCCGAGCGGAGAATAGTGATAAGGTAGGAGATATCAGTGCCGCAAAGGGACATCTAGTAAGATATCGGCAGAATCTGGGAAAATGATAGTATCCCAATCATAATGTTGAAGTACTTGTTGGCATAGGAATTAATACGGAAGACTCCTAGTAAGATATCGGCAGAATCTGGGAAAATGATAGTATCCCAATCATAATGTTGAAGTACTTGTTGACATAGGAATTAATACGGAAGACTCCGTGGATTGTTGTTGTTGCTTTAGGGCGCGTCAACGACTGAATTATTAGCGAGACTCCATGAAAAAACGTTGTCAGTCACATTGGGATTGGGCAGTTTCCTCCTCCATGTTGTATTTAACAGCTTTCACCAATACGGAAATGGACAGCAAGCGGACTATTTTAATGTATATGAAATTTCGATGGAGAAAAATGTTATTAAAATGTTTGTACGAAATGCTTTGGTTGGGGCAAGAAAAAATCTAGGTGTTCGTAGGAGGAAGACCGATGGGACTTGAGAGAAAGTGGATTTTGCAAAGATCCATGGATTCCGGTGTAGGTACGTAGATTAGAAGAATGTGCGTAGAAAGATTTTTTTTATTTGTCAGAGAGATGAGTAGTATTTAGTAAGGGGGAGTTTATATTTGGCGTATTACAGTGGGGCTCTCTGGCAGGGAAAACAGATGTTGGGTTTGGGATGTAGAATCAGAAACAGGACACTGGAGGAAGAAAATCAAGATCAATCAATAAAAGAGTCTTGAATAGTGATTCAGGATGTGATATAATAGCTTCTATTACATACATAACTATCGTAATAGAAGCTGAACGTCTTCTAAAAATAAGCAAATGGATTCGTGGATGAATCTCACGTCAGTTCTTCTGATGTAACGTCTCTTGAATGGTAGCGTGTCGCGTACAATGAGCTAATGAAACAATAGAAGATTGGAAAAGGTAGTGATGTATTTGTTGAGTCCAACACCCACCTTTTGAAGAGGGCCGATTGGAATTAGATATGTAAACGAAACTTTTAAAATAATGTAAATAATACTTTCGAGGAGAAATAGGTGGGACAAATAATGGAGACTGTCTAAGATACTGCCATGCCCCCATCAGATTTTGGCTACAGTGGGATTCTGTTTGTACTGTTTTATAGTGAGGTTTTAGTTCAGTCCAGCCCGTCACTTCGACGCTATCACTCGTGGCATAGCCGGCGCCAACACGCAGACGCTCGATGCGAGAAGATAACGAGTCTGATGAAGACGGCAGACTGCGCACCTTTTGTATCTTCAACAAAATCCAGTTATATGAGCGCCGAAATTTCATAGGCGACACGATGTAGCTGATAAGTCAGTAGCACACAGGTGCTCTCCATAAATAATTAAAGGGCAGTGTTTACTCAAGATCTCTATAACCACAAATTCATTACAACGAAGCTCATGCCGATTTCGGGGTAACATCTAGGACGGGGGTTGTCGACTTTTTTTACCTACCTCCCACTTTTGTACCTCTGTTGGTAAAATTTTCTAACCTCCCATCGATTCAACAGTAATGGTGATTTCTGAAGTAGAAAAGTAACCTTATAAAGCAGAGTTACAGCATATGATAATAATTGATTACCATATACTTTATGTCGTACTTTCACTTTTTTGGCAGAATAAATCTTTATAAAACGACATACTGTTGTAAACTCTTTATTTATACTGTATACGTGGCTCAATTTTTGGAAGGTACAAACGAAGGTCTCCTCTTTCGGAAATTTTCAGGCGGTTCCTTTCTCTGGTCGTAATATGATTAACAATACTAATGGCTGATTATATGGGATAGGGAAAGGATAATATGTCTGGTTACATTCTACAGCAAAATTTATATTGAAGTCTCCACAGAGGATAATTTCTTTTTTAGTTGGTGATAAATTTAATAGAACCGTTTCAAATTTATTAAAAAATATACGGAAGTTTCCAGCAGGAACCCTATACACTGTCAATACTATAAAATAGTTGTTATCTAATTCTAACTGTATTCCACAACATTCAAAGTCTTGTTCTAGGTAAGATTTATTTAAATGTAATGATTTTGTCTCAGTACTTTCTCTTACATATATTGCTGCACCACCTATTCTCATCTCTGACCTATAATAACACGAAGCTAACCTATATCCATTAAAAGAGAGGAGATATATTTCAGAATTTTTCAGATGATGCTCTGTCAGACATAAGATATTTATATTAAGATTCAATGATTTTTGGCTTTCTTCCATAGATATGATCAACTCATCAAGTTTGCTTGAGATAACCCTAATGTTCTGATAAAACAAAACTATTTTAAACTGAAATTCTTTATTTTTGACTATATCATTATGTACATTCTTTAAATAACTCTTCCTACTTTCAAATTTTGGCCTAAAAATGACCAAGTTCTACCACCAATTAGTACCGAAATAGAGTGCACATATAAATGGTCTCCCCTGATGCTACTGGCAATCAGTTTCTTTTTTTTTTTTTTTGCTTTGGTATAAACATTTCTTCATTTGTTCTTACTAATTCTTTGAACTGTTCCCACTCACTTGCTACTGTGCTAATGCTTTCCTTCCACAAGTTGAACCTCTCTCTGAAATACCTCCTTAGTTCTTCCCTAATACACTTTTCAAAGAATTTAGCCTCAGCCTCTATTTCCTCTCAGGTTATATGAGTACACAAGGAAAGGGTCCAATTGCGACCCATAGTTGGTACTGTTAGGTCACCTACGCACTTACTTATCTCGGCCCTGCCACCCATTACTGGGAGGATGCATTCACAAAGGGCGGAATTTTATGTAATTCTTTGGCACGCTGTAAGGCATTCAACTAGCACCATATGACATCATGTTCTTTTATGATGTGATGTTGCGCGTTACGTGGGTCCCTCTATGACGATACAGTAGAGTTCCTTGAATAGCATTTGAACTGCCGATGTGAACGTTTTCTTCACAAACTCACTTTGATGTGCTTCCTCTTTGAAGGTAACGATTTTAAATAGTGCAATGGAATTGTTATGAATTCGCCACTGTCTCCAGTTATAGCCAATATGTTCATGGAATATTTTAATTACAGGGTACCGGAAAGTGCAGAACTACGACCGACATGCTTTTATAGATATACGAAAGATACTTAAGCCATATCGATGCAAAAAAATCTTAATGGAATCCGTGAATGAATCAAATTTGTAATAGAGAATTACCTGTCATTCGTAGACATTTTGTTTGGAAGGAACTGAGATGCCGCCATGGAACACGGAGTATATATGAAACTATATGGATTTATTTTACGGGCTTACTGCATTGTCGACAGCAAAACGTGTTTCAAGACTATCATTGCTAAATGAATTCAATTAGAAAATTGTTAAATTTTATCTAATTTTGTAGAATGGTTGTGCTTGTGAACCATTTACTTTCACGAATTAACGGTAAACTTTCAAGCATTCATTTAAGCCACACACTGTAGATGGTATCGCCAACGTACCGCAGTACATAACAAGTCACGCGGCTGAAGACCAAATTCAAAAGGGCATTAAAGCGAAAATACAAGCACAATACATGAAAATGACTTATACCACTTTAGGTAGAAAGACAACAAAATGAAAGTCGCAACTTACTATTAGAGGTAGATTTCTTCGGTTGCCAATTTGTTTATACTTTCACTGAAGGTGTTTACTATGAATGGTTTGGTAGCTTAGTGGTACAGTGCTCGGCTACAAAATGCAGTTTGTAGCGTTCAAATCCCATTGGCACAAGCTGTTTTCACGGGATTTGTTATGATTGTATGAGACTGCCAGGAAGGTCCTCGGTTCGGATTCCACGTTGAACTGTGGGTATAGGTACGACAGAGGCGGAATGCGCTGCTAATAGAAACCCTGTCACTTGACGTCTGAAATACCTTTCGGGGTCTCCAAGTTAACAATACCACGCGCAGTTTATTTATTTAGCTGGTTACTATAATCAGTTTCATAAACCCTTTCAGTGCCAAGATAGTTTCACAAATGATTAAATCTATGATTAACTTATTTGTCATATTTATTCAGAACGAAAATAAAACGTCCAATTTCTCTTTAAGTCGATCTATGCACATAAACTAATAAATAGACTGAGCGCCTGTCCTTCTAGACAATAGATGGGCAAATTCTCTTGCCGTGCTTACAGTGCGGTTCTACGTATTTCCAGCCACATCGAAACTAGTGGTTTCTTACAAAGGTGGTCACCAACTGGCTACTGTTGGCCCTACGAGTACTCCAGAAATATAGCAGTGGCTGCAGGCCGTCGCAGAAAATGTTATTGTTAAATAAAGTTTATTATAATCTATTTTTTTAAAATTCTAGATTGTATGGGTAATAATTTTAAATAATATACACATATTTTTGGTCTTGACCGGCATTTTAAACACAGCAAGGAATTTGTACTGATTTAAATAATCCCAAATTATAGTAGCCACAACTGTCGTACCAAATACTTTTAATATTTATATGTTCAATATTGGAAGCAGTTAATAATTACTACAAACCACTCGTACACACACAAACACACACACACTCACACACAACTATTTTTACAATGTATTGAAAGTATATTCTGGCGTTTTAATAAACGTACTTATCGCATTGAAATTAATGAAATATAAGTTGGGTAAATAGAAGCTAAAACGGCATTGTTACAGCATTAGAGATAGTATGATGATCTAGCTACAGATTTTCAGGCATTTCTGAAAACTAGAAAAATTAAAAATCATATTACAAGCATGCAAATCGAAAAATAAGAGCGAATAATTATTTCCAGTGTGTAAAAAGATACTGACCCAACTGTGTATTAATAAAATGTTAGGGATAAACTGCAGATACATAATACAATGAGTTTTCTGTCATTAAATATTAATTTTTAATTGATACGTTCTATAAAACTTGTAGTAATGTAAAATACACCCAACAGAAATTTATATCATCTAGTGATAAAGAAATGTTAATGAGAGAAAGTACTACTGCACAAGATTATATTGATAGTTATGTTTTTAAATTTTTTAGCCAGAACGGTGATTAAATTTCCATTTGATATGAGGTGTAGTTACAATTTATATGAACATAAAACTTTGAAATTAACGTAAAAATAAATACTTCCTCAAAAGATTTATTTACAGATGTTTTTATAAAAGTATTTAAAACTTTGCCTAATGATAATTAGCCCAGCTAATATCAGATTATGGTATGCTACATAAAAACAAAGACAAATAAATGCTGACCTTAGATTTATGAGAGTTCTGTTCAATTATTCCCAGCATTATAAACTACTTATAAATATTACAAAATCACTATAAATGAATTTACACAGTATATTGTGATCTGTGAATATTTTTTAATGACATAAGAATGTAATATATAAGCTATTTAACTTTCTAAGAAGATTCATACCTACTTAACACTTACTAGTGTCAACATATAACGTATGCTGGGCTTCAGTATCCTGCACAGTGCCACCCCAGCTGTTTCTATTTATTACTGAAATTTCTATTGCCACATTTATTTTCAATTCGTCAAGTTTTCCATTGGGTGTAAGCTTTTGGGGAAGTTTATATTAGCTTTTCTGAACCAAATGTCAACTTCTCCTTCAGGTAGTGCACCTTGTCTGCACGGACGAGGCCAATATCAAAAGTTAAAGTTTTAAATGATGATGTTGGTATGACAATGTCATAACCTGGCTTGGACTGCGTGAATGCGAAAGTGATTTGGTATATGACAACGTGGCTTTAGTGAGGTGTGCACATTGTTCTCTTCCACTTTGTTTAAGCCACTTCACCGAATCCTGCATCTGCACTTTGAGGACGAATACAAGCAGTATCAGGTGTTTGGTACTGCTATATATGTGTGTGTTGCGCTCTATTAAGTACTTCAAGCAGAGAGTTTTTGGCAATTGAAAATATAATGATACACTGACGTCATTGAATTACGTATAATTTCCTTCATATGGTACTGATATCTTATTACTTTGTTTCTCTCTGTTAAAATGTTACTTGAGGTAGAATGCAACGTTTTTTCATGGAAATTACACACACCACTGTTTTGTTCATGGTCGCTTGTTATTCTAAGCATATTTTCGTGCGGTTCCGAGCATTCGAGGTCAGAGGTGTCCCTTGTAAGAATGAAAGTTGAGATGAAGAAGTTATCTCATGATAGGAAGAGATGGAGGATTGTGTCAAACCAGTATAGAGACTGATGGCAGAATATAAGATCTCCATTCATATTACCTGGTAGACCTTAAACGGTAGACCTTGTGAGCATTTTCTTGCCATTTGTATCCTATTTACCTTTTAAATCTATTTTCCATTAGCACTTCTTTATACCTACATGAACTTGAATTTTTTTTTGGATCCTACCCCTACAATGCTTCTTAATTGTTGCTTTGGCAGAGGTATTGTAACTCCAAATTCTCTTATTGCTGTATTAGTGTGGCCCTAGGATTATCAAAACATCTTGTTTTAATCATGGTTTAATAGGCCAGGAGTTGTTTTGTTTGTTCAATGTCTTGCACCAATCCTTGCAAACGTACAGTACCAACTGCGAAATGATGCTTTTTTGGTACCGTAACATTAGTTATTCAGAAAGAGTTTTCTATCACAGAAATTTATTCAGCAATCCAGTAGTTCGGTTCTACTTCATCATTTTTGCAGAGATTTCTTGTCTAGTTTCATTTACATCGTTTAATATGTTTCCAAATTACTTGAAATCTATTTCAAAGGTGTCACCGTCAACTGTAAACAGCTCGTTGCGTCTTTAGGAGAGATTATTGCGTGATACTCCTACGAATTGTCATTCCTACAATGATTTTTATACAGCTTTGTTCGCTGTATACACCTTTCACATCTCCTCCACTTTCCGTTATATTATGTCGTCTACCAATGCAAAAATTTTACATTCCTGTGCAAATATTTTATTCATTCCTATACCTATTCTGCCTTATGAACCACCTTTCCGATAACGTAAATTAAAGTGGTGATAAAATGTCATTTTTCGGCTGAAGACATTCTGCAGTAGTGTTTAAATACCATTTTCCTACAGTGTGGTTCAAAGTTGTGCACATTCTTCAATAATATATTTATATATATATTTAAAGAGGCCAAACTCTTGCAGGTTTGTCCTTCCAACGTTGTCGTAAACTCTTCGTAAATCCGTTTATAGACTTAAATTATCCCTTTTGAATGCTCCCATTTTCTTATATGTGTTATATTTAAAATTTTGTGTGTTGTTCCTCTCCACAGCCTAAAACGCAATGCTATTTTACTATGTTACGCGTCTGTCTTTGCAAGCTACAAGATGATAGATTGTAGGTCGTCTATAGTACAAATATTCTTATATGGTTGTTGCAGTTTAATATAACTCCACTTTTATAAATTTTACTTCTGGTCATTGTGGAGGAATTTCTTCCTTAGTCATATGGTTTATTATAAGGAATACTGCTCTGTGAAATTGGTACTATCCTTTTTTGCGACCAGTTCCGTCACATACAAAGGAAATTTTACTTTTAGACATCTAAGACCTTCATGAGACAATACTCGCCTTTGCTTGATTAAATTGCTTCTCTAGTAATCTGTATTTTCCTGGAATTGCTGTCTTTTATTCTATTTGAGTAAAGTTCGTGTCTTTAGCTTTCATTTTTGTACAAATATTCGTGGTGCTGACGATTTCTAAACCATTTCTTCCATTTGATATTGTGCCTACTGATTTATTGTCGTCATTCTTAATCGGCCATTCTGTTGGAGTTTGTGCTTCCCAACACTTTGTTTTTCACTTTTGTCATAATTACAATTTTTACTCTTGTCTTCCTCGTCTCCACTTTCTTCATATTCCTAACTGATATAATTTTGATACGTTCAAATAACGCTTGTTGCTTTTTTGAAGAAAGTACATTTACTGACCCACAAAAGGTGGCAATAAGTAATTTCCATAGGAATCTTCTGTGAACTGTTAATGTCCTTTGATTTTAGTAGACATAAGAATATATTAGAAACAATAGAACAATATGTCATTAGTGACAGGGCGGGATTTTGGTTTAAATCGTATTTGGAAAACAGAAAGAAATATTTATTCATTAAGGATGCAAGAGTAGATTCAAAATGGGACAAGGTATTGCATGGTGTCCCACAGGGATCAATTAAACTAATACTTATTGCGGAAGAGATACGAATAACTGAATTTGCAGTAAAAATACAAAGGACAGCTATATTGTGTTGTCTAAGAGAAAGCAGTTGTACAACAACTGGTACTAATGCAATCAGAAGCCTCTAAAAATTCTGAGTTCTACAAATACTGGTTTAGGTATAAAAGCCAGAACAATTGACCTAGAAACAGGAACAGTGGTTTACTTTGCATATTTTAATTCCTCACTCATTATGATCTCTTCTGGGGAAATTCTTCACAAACACATTGGATATTTAAATTACAAAAATTTGTTCTAAGACTTATTTTCGGGATAATTCACGGACATCGGGAAGATATATGTTTATAAATCCTTATGCGCTGATGCGCCATGGCATTTGTAATTGAAAATCCTGAACGCTTTAATCTCAGTGGTCACGTACGAATCATAATTGTCTTTCATTATAAATATCCTATCCGTTAACTTAAATACATATAGTTCCACTCTGGTATTTTTACTGTGGAATTTGTGCGGAAGAGTTACACCCGATACAAAATAATTGCCAGTCGCTTGTCTAAATGTAATTAATGTAGATATTATTCTGTGACAGTTCCTCTTCTGGTGTATACATCTATTTTCTTACGTGATTGGAGTCTTTCGTGGTGAATTGTTGCAATGCAAACCTCACCGGTGTCCAGCCGAATGGTGTCGTGAAAACACAACGCTCTGCAGTTGGCTCTGCTGTTGCATGGCTTACAACCTTTTGCGTCCTAACAGTCGAAGAAAAAAGTTTATGGAAGGCGCTTACAAAAGAAGATGATAGAACAAATTTCGTGACGTGACTGACCAAATTGTCAATAGAGGAAAGCAGTGAAGGTTAAAGCTTTTTCTACTTTTTATCTGGAGCTGATTACTGTGCGTATATGTTTCAATTAGTTTGCAGAGATTAGGACGACAAAGAAGAAAATAATTGCTACTAAATAGTTCGGAGACTTACTTAAAAAAGAATGAGGCGTATTTTTTCGCATGGAATACATTATGCAATACTTAACTCAAATTTTTGAAATCGTGATATTCAAGAAAATATTTTGTATTTAAGTGTGAAATTATTCCAGAATCTACATTTTAAGAATTGTAAAAGAAGATTAGACGCATTTTTGTGCAGGGGTGACATTTACTTGTTACCTTTTATATTTATCATTGATATTAAAATTTTCATTTTTTTTAGTCTTATTGATGCTGATTAAGATTATTCCAGTATTTTTGAAAGAGCCGATCTTTACCGTATCCTCACAAATAAATTTTTTATTCTTGTATCTGTGAAATTGTTAATCAATATCTCTGGCCTGGCAAAAACAAAGCAAACGGGAGACAAGTTCAGTATCAGTATTAAATGGTTTGTGTGGTTTGGTTTGTGATTTCGTCGTTTTCTCGTGTCAGTGTTGATATCAAGTTTTCATTAAAATCGTCATTCCACAAAGTTAATTATGGGAGGGAAAATGATTATCATGTATGACCAAATTTCCTTCTTAGTTACACAGCAGATTTTCATAATCTGATAACTGTATAGCTGTTATTGTGTTTACAAATTTAATTATTCCTTGTGCTGAAACTATTATGAAGTGACAAGAGCCCTTACTATGAACGACACGGAAAACCGTTGCTCGGCAGCTACACTAATGTGAGTGTTAAATAGCAAAGATTTGCTATATAATGTAAATTTCAGAATATATTGCATGCTATCCAGAAAGTTTTCAGGGAAGTTTTAATGCTTTTTATTAAAATAGAGTTTTACTGCTTATATATCTTGTTAGGGTATATGCAAGAGCCATAGACGAACTGAATCAGTTAAGTCTTTACAGTTTTCTTATTTGTTATTTTTATCATATAGCTTAGACATGCTCGAAATATTTTTTTTTTTTTTGCTTAGTTTGTTGTGTATTAAAACTAGTATAATTTTTTTTCCCTCAAAAGTAGTGAAGCAGAGGAGCAAAATGAAGAACAGCCCTCACAAGCGCAGCCTGAAATAAGGTATTAAATTGCTGCTTTATGGATGATGTGTAACTGTCAGCTTACTGGGAAATTAACGGATGAAGCAAATATTTTTCCCTTTCTGTTTGTCTTGTGATGTAACCATTGTTCCTTGGTATGCTTGTCTATCTGCATGCCTGCAAGTGTATAAGATATTCACTTCTTTGGTTTTGGCTAAATACTTGGATTACGTCACAACATTTCCCTGCATCAAATAACATAAAAATGGGTTGAGAGCTACATTTAGACTAAAAAAATGCATTTAATGAAAGATTGTCAAATTTGCTGTAAATAAGGCATTGCAGGATTATGTGATGCAACAATTAGTTTTTTTGGTGGTAAGGGATGAATCTGGTGTGGGTGGTATAGCAGTACTTTACCTTTAATTTGTGGTTTTAAACAAGAGTGGTGTTATAAAAATGTGATGGTTTTTTTCCTACTCTGTAACTAGTATGAATATTAACTGTTACTTAGTAATTGTACAGGATGAGCTAGCACTATGAGAATTTTATTTACATCTGTGTGTTTTCGGGGACTGCATGACTTTTTCCACCCATCTACATCTTGAAATTAAAATTAACTGCTTCTTTATAATGTCTTCTTCAGTCCCCACTCATTTTACAGAAAAAGTCACCACAAATTAAATATGCAGAAATATGAAGAGCATAATGCAGCTATCGAATCCCACCAACACCGTAAAATTATTAGGCCTACATATCTCCTGAATAGGGCTTTTGTTAGAGACGAGTAAACAGGGCTAAAGTATTCCGGCCCCGAGCCGCCGAAGTTGGCCCAACCAGAATGCCTAGCTAAACAGAAATTAAATTCAAATTTTAAAATTTGCATGTATCGTTTTGAACATTTTTGCATTAAAATTTTTTGATTTTATACAAAAAAAACCAAGGTTCAAAGTAAAAAAAAAAGTCGTCTTACCCAGGCCCTGAGAGTCTTAGCGCCAGTGCTGCTCTTGAAACATTGGTTAATTTTTTTTGTTGCAATGTGTTCTCGTCATTTCAGCCTCCTGCCAGTTGTTTTTGCTATATGAAAATATGGCATTTCAAGTTGGAAATTCCAAAATAAATTTTGACCATGTCTTTTACAATAATTTTCTTTTTGTCCAGGCTTCATTTCAAGCTAACTAGAACTGCTGGGAAGAAAGCAAAATAGTTTAGTTTGATATGATCCTGTGCTGCAATATTTTTAGGAATTTTTTTGTAGCTGTGTAGCTGTCTCATACTTCAGCATTTTTTTAATTTGTGTTTTTTATTGTTAATGGAGAATATGAAGAAGATGACATATTGAATTAGTTTATCCATATATCAAGAGGATAGTACCTTTTTCTTTTATACATGGAGGGAGTCAGTCATGCAACCCATTTGTCTTCTACTGGTTGTTTGGTGGCACTGTTGAAATTTGCGTTTGCTTCTGGAATAAGAGCATTGTATTCAAAGTTTAGGCTACTCAAGCTATGTAAATAATTTTTGAATGGTGTTCATATTTGTGAAAAGAATAATCTAATCATCTGTTTGTAATTATCATGGGCATTATAAAATTGATAATTTAACTGGAGAGAATGTGGAAGTGGTATTATGAGGATTTGACATATAATTGACAAATAAAATTAACATTTCTTGGAGCGGTTAGTGTTGCCTACTGGTTTACAATGTGTTTACATAAATAAAATGGTATATGCACATAATTTTCTTCTATTACTTCAGGAACATTTTACACTCTCTGCGAACTGATGCCTCAGAACTAAGGATTGAACTACATAATACCACTTGATCCCCTTTTGTTGCTTCTGTTATACACTGAGATTCCGACACAACTTTCTGCCTCACAACTTATTAATGAGATTTGTTTTTTAGTAGTTGTAGTTAGGTTGAGATGCAGCCTGGACTGTGGGAGCTAAAAATTAATTTACTGTTGGATTATTTTGCAAACTATTAGAATCATAACCGTTTTGTATTCCGGATTATTTTACGATTTTTATAGTATGTTCAGGTTGTTATAGCTGTATCACAATTTCCAGTTATCCCATTTTGTTGGCCTTGGTTTATTGATGCAAAGAAAGTTTTTTAAAAATAAATGGTGGTCAAACTTGAATATAAAATCTCCATTTAAAACTAGATTTTATCAACCTATTCTATGTTTGATTTGCATCTTTTTGAGTGAAATATTTTGACAACTGGTCCAAGATAAAACAGGATTTCTTAAAAACATATACCTTCATCTGATATGAGGAATGAATGAGGACTACAAGTATCATATGCTATTCAAGAAGTTTTATATTTTTTACAAGTACTGCTAAAGCAAATTGTGGCCAGTGCTGTCCTTGCTCAAAATAATGTTCTTAACTTGCATACATCATTGGGTACCACCACTGTTCATGAAGAAGTTGTAATGAATTTGCACTGAGCCTGGTGACCAAGCTGTAATGTCTGGTCTAGCATTTGAGAGAATGTGGGTTTGAATCCCCATCCAACCATAATGATTTCGGTTTCCCAAAATCACTCGAGGAAAATACTTGGGTGATTCCTTCAAAAGGACATAGTCGAATTCCTTTCTATCTTTTGTCCCACATTCTCTTCCACCTTAAAAGATCTCTACATTTATGAACTGTAAAATCTGAAGAAGAAGGAAAATCTTCAAGTGTCTTTGTAAGACATAATTTTCTGCAATACAGTAGAACATCAATTATCCAAAACGTCAATTATGTGAACAACTTTTTAAATATTTTTTTAGCGACTTGTGCGCTATTTTACAGAAGCATCATTTTTTACATCTTTGAACTTGTTTTGTCCAGATATTCCACTAGCAAAGAACTAGATACAACGAATTTTTACACCTTGCATTTTTTATTGTGGTATTGCCAAAATATCCTCATGACCAACTGCACACTGGCTTCGATCTGAATGTTTGTTGTAACTGTGACTTGACAACAATTCTTCCAGTGTGCTGGTAGTTTTGAGTTTCTTTTAAAAATCTGAAACCTGCTATTTTCATTCTGACCCTTTATTATTGATTTTATGTGTTGTCAAATTCGGTTGACTTTAGTATCTTGTACCGATATTATTCACGTATAATGGCACTTTGTTCATCTTCTAAAAGGAACCATTAGAGTTTTTAAAATGAAGCAGAAGAAAATAAGAGACTTCTTTACTATTGGAGCATGTAAAATTATAAAGTACTTATTGTAAATTTAAAGGCAAAATACAAACTATACAAATCGAAATTCGTACAAATCAATAATCCAAACAGCCCTCAATCCCAATTAGTTTTATCAATGCTCTACTGAGATTCCGTTAATATCCTGACCAATGGCAAACTTGCTCAGCAAAACAGTATTGTCACTGTTAAATAAATCTAAAATTTATCAGTAATTGAAAGAGCCAGAGTGCACGTCTACTTGGCTTTTGAATATTCCACGATTTGCCATTGCTTAAATGCTTGTTTGCTTAAATTATTTTCCTGTAAAGAATATGCAAAGATTTGCTTGTTTGATGGCTTATCACTTTTCTTTCTGTTGAACTGAATGTGCGTTGAAATGTGAGTCTGGTTAAAAGTATGTGATGTTGATAATGTTAAATTAATTTTATGTCAAGAGTCATATTGATTTAGAGTTTCAAGAGTTATTGTTTCATGCATTGGTGATATGAATTTCTTCTCCATTGTTGCTCTGATATGAATTAAACCATTATCTTAACTATCCATTTAATGCTGGTATTGTGTGTCAGTGTCCTCCTTGAATTTGAATGTAATGGTTAGAAACTGGCTCTGTTGTGTAGCAGTTTTGCTATATATGATAATGAGATGATTTTTTTCTCCACTCTTTGTCGTCCCACCAACTGTATAGTAATGTTTGCATTAAATATTTTTCAGTTTGTCTCTGAATTGTTTCATGTTGAATTGGCTCAAAATTTTGTGTGTTGAGAGCAGTTAATATGTTTATGTGAACCTTATATTTTAAATATTAAATTGGATTAGCAGTTTTCACCATGATACACCTTTTAATTTTTACCAACCAAAGCCTCAAAATTGTGTTCAAGATAGTTACTTACCATCAGCATCATAAAAAAAGGTACGCTGCACTGTATGAAAAAATACATAGCACATTTCTACAAAACCCCAGTATCAAAGACCATAATTTTTCATTTTCTTTAATCTGTGCATTTTATGGCACAATCTGATATCACAAAACAGGACTACACTTGATTTAGTGGTGTACAATATCACTCTAGTAACTAGTTGGTGGCAGTACATAAAAATAAGTGGAAACTTTGATTAGTATTCCTTAATTTTTCTGATTTTTAAAAATAAATATTAATGGTGTAAATCCAAGGATAAATGCAGCTTTTAAACCATTCAAAGTGGTGTCTTTTCCAATTAATGAAATACATAGCTCTAACAGACACTATCGTGGCTCAGGCCACGTATCCACCAAACCCTTAGGGGGAAAAATGCCAAGCAGGTCACAGTAGATGTTTCATCCAAGTACAACAAAAGCATTGAAAGTAATGGGTAAGCACTTGCTGAGAAGGTTACCCATTGAAACTCACCATGATGTGGATGATAGAACAAAGTATTTTGCTTTTTACACTGCGGCATAGAGCGATACTGGAGGTCTGCTTGACTTTGGTTGCACTAGGTCACATGATCTGTGAAGGGAGCATTCAATTCAGCCATCACAATGTGCAGAGTTGTATCGTTTCTTGCAATTAAAGAAGACTTACTAATTGCAGATTCACACACCCTGTTCTGTGCGATAAGCTCCTCAGTAATATCTACAGTAAATTCATTAAGGAAAATCAACTGAAATGAAAACTTGGACAATTCAACCTAATATCAGCCATTATAAATTTCATGAATGTAAACATTTAGTTCTCATGTTGACAATTTTCTCATATTAAATATAGATTGAATTTGAGATGGAAATTCTGCTTTTCACTTGGAAATGCTCTACTAAACGGTAAATTAATTTGTTTATGTTATCATTACCTTATGGTTACAGCGAGTTTTTCTACAGCATGCATTGGATTGTTGTGGTTATTGTTATAAACATTTGACTTCTTCAGTTTGTCCTAGATTTCTTGTAAATGTACAGAAGTTTTCTGATGTTATTTTTAGGTATGCAGTGGAATCTGTCTTGGTGATTTTTCAGCTCCTAAATTATTATTGTTATTATTATTATGTCATTTGTCTCTCAGTTGGTTTGATGCAGTCCTCCATTCCTTCCTGTCCTGCGCTAACCTCTTCATCTCAACACATTATTATAACCTACATCTTCAAGTATCTGCTTCACATATTCTAATCTTTGTCTACCTCTACAGTTCTTACATGTGACTGTTCCGTTTACTAACAAATTAACCAGTCCTGCATGTCTTAAAATTTGACTCGCCATCCTATCTCTTACTTCTTTAAGACTCTTCCACAAGCTTCTTTCCTCACCCATCATTTCCAAAACTCATTCATTTCATACTGTATCTCTCCACTTAATTTTCAGAATTTTTCCATAGCACCCAATTTCAAACGCTTCAATTTTCCTAGTGTCTGGTATTCCTAAAGCCCACACTTCACTATCATAAAATGCTGTGGTCCACACGTAGAGTTTCAAAAAGTTCTTTCTTAGTCCTAGAGTAATATCTGAAACTAAAAGATTTCTCTTTTAATGAAGGTTCTGTTTGCTAGTGCTTTTCACATCATTCCTGCTTCAGCCGTCAGTTGTAATTTTACTTCCTGTGTAGCAAAATTCATTTACTTCTCCTATCACATCCATTCCTATTTTTATATATATTCTACTATTATTGCTATCATTTCTACTACTTTTCATCACTTCTTTCTTGCTTTGGTTTATATTTAGTCCAAAATTTTCCTTCAGTATGTTGTTCATGCCATTCACTTTTCAATATCCTCAGTTTTTTCTGCTAACAGGACAAAATTCTCGGCGTTTTTGAACACTTATACCACATTTGAATTTTTCTTTTACCTCCTTTATTGCTTCCTATACATACGAGTTGAATGTTAATGAGGATATACTAAAACCTTGTCTCACACCCTTTTTAACTGATGCATGTCTCTCATTATTCTCTACTTTTTATAACTGCTTGATTCTTATATAGCTACTAATATAAATGGTGTTATTCATTCAAACATTGTCTCTGTTCAATTATTGGGTGTGATCTGAACTCTGTTACTAGCTCTAAAATTACCCACCACTTTGTGGCTACTGATAAACCATTATCACTGTCGTTATCATTTTCACAAATTATTGCTGGCTACAGAAACGTAGAGGATTCGCAAGATAAATACAAAAATTTTCCAATGTAAAGTGTGTGGCTCCTAAGAATATTTGCAAAACTGGCACAAACTCTAGTCATTACTGCAACATCTTCACCGTGATCTGCTCTGATTGTATTTACCCATCAACCATGACATCAATCTTCTTTGCAACCACGATCTCCACCACAACCTTCAATAACTTCTGTGGGTAAATTCTGTCCAGAGCTTCATTTTATAAAGCTCTTTTTGGAAGCAACAATGAAGAAAAAACATAATTGGATTACTAAAACAATTCTGCTTTCACAATATGCCAAGTGTACTACTCAGCATATTTCCATAAGTTTTTTCTATAGGCTGGCAACACACACACACAGTGAGGTGCATGAGCGGTAACGCTTTAGCCTTACATTCTGGAGTACACAGGTGCAAATCCCTGCCCGGCCATCCAGATTTGAGTTTTACATGGTTTCCCCAAATCACTCCAGGCAAAAGATCATGGCCGAATTCCTCCTGTTCCTTTGCCCAAATCCTTTCCCTCCTATAATGGTCTCAATGTCGATGAGGCATAAAGTTATAAGCAAAAAAGGCAATGGTAACAGTAAAGTCTGTACAATTATTATATTTATCATACTAGTAATAAAAAAAATTGTTTACGCATTAGGGTGTCCCGTATTTTTCAAAGCCAAAATTTTGTAATGCATAGGACATAATTTTTTAAATTTTGCCCTAAAACACTCACAAATAAAATTTTACGCTATTCTGAGAACTATAATCCGTGCCGACTTGCACCGACGCATCTTCATCTAAGTTACGCAAGAGTAATGGCGCGCGCCCACGTTATTGTTACTGTTATTACAGTTCTTGAATAGGGATCACGTATTTTCCTCTTCTAATAGATGGTTTTAGGATTACGAAGTGCAGAAAGAGCATATTTTTTTATTAGGAGAGGCAAACAACCAATTTGCAGGAGTGCTATTAGTTTTATTCAGAGGCGGCCCTAGCAAGTTTTTCAGGTGGTGCAAAATCTCATTGTGGCGCCTCAAATGTGCAATCGCTTATTCGCGATTAAGCTGGCCATATAGACAGGTTGAGGATATCATACATTTTTTACATCCTATTAAAATTATAAATGTAAAAGTTTGTTTTCTTGGATATTTGTTACTGTTTCACGTCCAAACAGCTGGGTAGCTTAGGATAAAATTTGGTATAATGTATGTACTATCTACTTTTATCCAGATCTAACAATTAGTTTCCGTGGAATTCGAATACGTATATGAATGCGTTATTAATTCCAATTGAGCAAAGCATAGTTCAGAAAACAGTATTTATATACTAATAATAACTCATCGCCAGACTGAAAAACAATAAGGCGCCTGGAGAAGACTCCATAACTGTAGAACCATGGAAATATGCCTCTGAAGAATCAATAGAAATCTTGCAAAATCAAATAGAAGAAATTTGGAACGAGGAAATTGTACCCGAAGATTGGAAAATATCTTTGATCCACCCGTTGTACAGAAAAAGGCAGTAGGAAGATTTATAACAACTACAGTGGAATTTCCTTGCATCTGGTAACCTAAAAAATTCTCTCACTTGTCATCCTGGAGAGATTAGAATCCCAAGTTGGGCACCAAATAGGCGAATACCAAGGGGGCTTGAGAAAAAGTCGCAAAGCGGCATAGATCTACAATCTCAAGCCGATCGTCAGGTACTATACGCTAAGGTCAAAGCAATGTGTGTCAGTGTTTTTGGACTTTAAGAAAGCTTACGACTTGATAGACCAGGTTGTGCTATTTTTTTTAACTGCTTTATGTCTCTCAACAGCGAGGTCTTTAGAGACGGGAAAGGATGGGGGCAAGGAATGGGAAGGAATTCGGCCATGGCCTTTTGAAAGAAGCATCCCGGCATTTGCCTGGAGTGATTTGGGAAACCATGGAAAACCCAAATCTGGATGCCCGGACGGGGATTCGAACCGCCGTCCTCCCGAATGCGAGGCGAGAACGCTAACCGTTACACCGCCACGCTCGGTGTGGTAGAACATCCTTAATGAACTTGGAGTTGACCTAAAACCATTGACTGTAATTAGTTCCACACTGACAAACACAAAATCGAAAGTTAAGTTTTTAGAATGCCTGTCGGATTCCTTTCGTTCACAACTGGCGTCATGCAAGGTGACGGTCTGTCTTCACTACTTTTTAACTGTGTTCTCGAAAAGAGCATTCGGACCTGGCGAGCGAAATTGAAGGAAATTGACTACAACCCATTGATAATGGGGAAATAAATCTAAAGGGATCACAATAGATACTCTAGCTTTTGCCGATGACATTGCTATCCTGTCGAATGACTTAGAAACTGCTAGGATCCAAAGTGATATGCTGAAGGAAATTACTGATCAAACCGGATTACATATATCTTTTGAGTAAACGGAGTTAATTACTAACATCAGAGATGCGCTACTAAAACTTCAAATCGAGTGGAAAACTTTAAGTATCTGGGTGAGATCATCAAGAAAAATGGATTGGACAAAGAAGCTATTCAGGAAAAGATTCGCAAACTGGAAATAGCCTAGCAAACTTCGCGAGAGATCTACAACAAAAAAATGTCTTTCACAAAATTCTAAGATACGTCATTATGAAAGTGTTCTGAAACCAGTAGTTTTGTATGTAGCCGAAACCTTGTTTCCGAATGCCGATCAAGGACTCTTGGGAGAATTGGAGAAAAAAAAGAGAGAAAAATTATTAGAGGAATTCTGGGTTTTAACTTCAAGAATGGCGTCCATCAAAAGAGATCCAACAAATAAGTCTACAGCAAAATATAGAAAATCATCGAAACAATCCACAAAAGACGGGCACGACTCTGTGGCCACCTCAAACGAATGGAGGAGAACAGACTAACAAAAAAAATCTTTAATTTATTTGATTCAAAACTGTAATTCTCTGGTTCGTAAATATTAAAGAAGACCTTCATTTGATGGGACTAGAACCAGATGTTTTCAATAGAGATTTTTTCCGGAGAAGTTGATGACGAATTGGACAAGCTGAGACAAACACACCAAAGGAAGACGCGGTACCTCCTGGACAGTGCAAACAGGCGCACTTAGAACGAATGAAGGAGTGAAGAAGATGAAACTCGCTGCCAAATATACAAAGGCTTAACGTGGTCCTAGTTGGCCTTAGTGAATATATATGTCAGAAATAGTAGTATACGATAGCGATAGCATGAATGAGAAACAATAGTAAAAAAGAACACTGTTTGAAAAGGTTTATTTACGCTACTATGGCGTACACAATGATCACATCACGTGTACGTCAAATGTACATAGTTTTTAGTAAAAATGTTTAAAACAAACAAATCAGGAAATAAAATCTCAACTTCCTCGTTTTTGCCCTTTGACAATAATATTTTCTATAGATGAAATTGCAAGATCTGAAAGTCTATCTTGAGTCTAAGTTTACCGTAAATAAGTTTTGATAAGTTTTAATTTACGGAAATTTGGTTCTCCTTCAGTGACAGTTACGTCAGCAAAATTTGAAGTGCTGTCCACACATTCGGAAATATATCCTGCCAACCATTTTGTTTCATAAATTAATCTTTAATCTGCTGATTCAAGCTCCATCAACAATAGTTGCAGTTAGAAAGTTGCTCAGCCAATTCATAACCCTTTAGTTAAACACATTTCTAAATTTGCATAGGATTATTCAAATTCAGGAATTGTTTTGATAATGTGTAAGAACCACACTGTGTCATTAAATTTAGACAGTTGTGAAAATGGAGTGACCAACGCGTTCTCAATTGTACCGATTACATGCTAAAACACGTTCATTGTAAACAGTTCTTCGGGATCTGTTGCTACCTCATCTACGGCCTCGTACTAAAAAAAAATCTCTTTTTTCTTTTGGATCTGACTGGTTTAATAAAAGGATATGTCCCAGTCTGAGAACCAATTTCACTATTTGTTATCAGAGCAGATGAATACTCTTTCAAATTCCGAGCTATATCCCAGCATTTATGAAATGTTTCATGACTCCACTTTCATCCTGGATAGCCTTGCTTACAATATTTACTTGGAACAATGTATTATACCAAGTTACCATTGCAATTATGAACTCAAATTGCTCCTTGATCTGGCGGCTCGGGGACAAGGCCTCTGTTGCTGCAAGTGAAAAATTCGTTTCCAGCGGGGCGACACGAACTGAAGAATAGTGATAATGCAGCGAGGCTAGAAACTTTATTCTCGAATGAGTTTCGCATTTTTTTAAATTTAGTTTTTTTTGCTTCAAAGAAATCCGTACAATGAAACCATTCTAAGGGACCGTGCACAAACTACGTGGCTCGGTCCAGGGGGGGGGGGTTGGCTGTAAGGCTACGCTGGGTGACGTGGGGGGGAGGGAGGGGTTCCGAGTAGCTTTCCTTTCATAACATTTTTCACAGTTAAAATGAGGAACAGAACTCACAACAGCATGTGAATATTTATTTCCCTCAGTTAATTATCTCCGTATGTAATTTACAATAGTCTTACAAGAGAAAATAGTACAAAATGTCTTCTGGAATCAGAAGGGGAAAAAGCTACGGGGGGGGGGGGGTAGAGGCAAAAGCCACATAGGGCTACGTGGGGGGGGAGAGGGGGCTCACAGGAGGCCAGAATGGAGCTACGTGGTTTATGCACGCTCCCTAATTGATGTTTTGAAGGCACTATTACCAAATTTAATGACAGCTAAATGGATTAAAAATGCTTGGGAAGATATTGGTTCAAAATTTTGCTTTGGACACCTTTGTTTACTCCTATCATATTGGATCCACTGTCATATCTTTGGCCTCGACAATCGTTCATATACAAATCGAACTTTTGCAAATTGTCATTAATATACAGGCCATTGAGTCCAGCTATCAGGTTCGAATAGTCACTTACCGGTTTGTAACCAACGAAACACATACGCTCTTTGACTTCGTCTTCATTAGTGTTTACAAAAGCAATGTTAAAGATAATTGTTCGACGTGACTGACAACAGGAATTCAATTCAGTATGATGGAAAAGTATTTAGATGACTTAACCATAGTCAAAAATTTTATTAAGAACTACACATTTTCCAAAATAACATACATTAGTTTCCTTATTTAGCAATACGGTGGAGTGTCATATTTTCCTATCAGTTGCAATATTTCCAGTTAATTACCATTATTAGTAGTATTTAGTGTTTCAGATCCAAAGCTTCCCCTGAATAAGAAATTATTGCGTATTAAAAAGAATATTTTGGACATCATTCATTCGACGATATAAGGCCACCGTGACTTTTTGTCTTCAATTTGTATTTACAAATGCTTGTCTATTGCACTGAAGTTCTTTAGTCGAATCAGCGCTTCTATACAACTCAGCATTGTGTGCTGGCGATTTGAGGAAGTTTCGCGAGATTTTAGATGCTCTGATAAGTTCCAGTCATCAAATTTTTCTTTTCTCCAATGAGAGTGAGACCTTCTGTTGAATAAACAAGACTTTATATTCAGATTTAGAGTAAACAAACCATCTTCTTATACAAGTTTGTTCATTTGACATTACTCTTCGTAAATACGTATTTGAAAAATGACGTCCATGATATTTTCTTGGATTTTTTCGTTGCTGGAATAATTATTTCACCTCTCACTGCAGGGTCCAATGAGCGACCATTTTGAATATCATAATTTGTACTTTGAAAAGGCGACAGTGGTATGGATGCTATACCCCATTTTAAAGTGTAGACGACGTTTGCGGCCATAGCAAAATCTTTATGTACCTGTTGCTTTTTATCATCATGAGCCTCGTCTGAAGAAAATAAGTTTTCTTCCGTCACGTGTTGAACTAATTCTGATGACGATTCAGATGAAATCTCAAATCTAAAAAAAATTGAAAGTAATTTTGAAGCCTTCTCAGTTTCACCTTGTTTTTGTTATTATTATTTAAAAAGAGGTAGGGACATGTCTGTAAAAGATACAGTTTGTAAATATTTACGCTACCAACTTTAATTGCATCACCTAAGATCTTTGTAGAAATAGATAAGTTGGTTGATTTCCCCTCATGCACATACACCCATTTACAAAATGACTGTGCCGGATCTAGAGAGAGGCAAACCGGGGTGCTTGCCATGAGCGTCAAAATCATGTTTAAAGTGGCAGTAAATGACAAATTTGTGGGCGGTGACCTCCTTTCTAGCTCTGCTACCCTGAGCGGTAACCAGGGGGCGGAAAATCAAAGAACAGCTTTAAACTGCTGCGGGCGGCAAATTCATATTTGAAGGGGCAGCAGTCGCAGGTCTTAGCCCCTGCTCGGATAATTCTTAGACCCGCCACTGGTGCATGAACTGCAAGACTACAGCCTAAAAGGCAGGATACATGTGCGGGAGGCGCGGAAAATGCTAATTGTCGGACAGGCCGTGGTTTTCTTGAATGGAGTAACTTGAGCTGACTCGGACTTTACATTAAGCGGAATCTCTTACTTTTATAAACTCTTCTTGATGATTAGTGGTATTAAAAAAAATATGTTAACAGCAAGCTGAGCTACTATATAAGTTTATTTTTCATTTTTTGCGCAGATGATCCCTCGCTGCATTTTTTGGCGCCCCCTTTACGACGGCGCCCGGTGCGGTTGCACTACTCTAGGGCCGCCCCTGGTTTTATTTTTAATATACGCGAAGGCAAGGTGCAAATTGAGACGCGTATAGCGCGTGTGACATGACGCGCGCGTGATACACGCGTAGCGTGGTGGTCCGCAGTTTCCAAGTGGCGCGTGTACCACGCGCGTCTGAAAATATACCACACGCGAAGAAACCATTTGTTATTATTAACATTTGTCATTATTTAGAATCAGATTATGCCGAACAAGGAGTTTTGCTTTGTTCCTTGCTGAATAAGAAATTTAAATGACCTAACTAGTATATTTTTTCCTAAAAGGAAAAGCGGATTAAAACATCATCATAATTGATATAGGAGCTATGGGCAGATTCATCAATGGAAATATATTTGCTAGTAGTGCATCTGGTATGAAAATAATGAATAGCGGTGGCCTTAACCATTGCGAGGCCCCGGGCGGCAGATCTTTGGCGAGGCCCTTGTCGTTTGTGCAAAGTATGTGAATCAAAAGTAGATATTTCATTATTGACGGAGAAAATGCAAAAATTATAAATAAATAAATTTTGAACTTTAATATCTTATATTAGAACATTTATAAAAGTTGACAGACATAAAGAAAACCAAGAAAATCATGATAAATTGAGGTACATAAATATCTTAAAAGAGAGAAGCACGATTTTAAAAATGATTTTTGCGGCTTTTCCTGAGACTAAAATCTTTATTTAAAGCACAATGATCTAATGAATTAGCTACGACATTTTATTTGAAAGTATAGCAAGGGCTGAAAGCCGATCTTGTGTTATCGAAATGCCTCAAATATGTTTTGATGATTTTTACCTCGAAAAACTCCTTCTGCAGAAGCAACAGTCACAGGTGTGGTGACAATAATTCTTAGGACTACTTCGATATTGTGGTACACTTCAGTTAAATTTTTTCCCATTATATATTTCAGCAACCGAGAGAGAATGTCGTAGTTTCCTTCATACACACGGACAAGCGTATTCAGTTCTTCATACAATTCTTGTACATCAATGTGAGATGTTTCTCCTACTGTAAGAGATAGTTGCAAGTCACTGCATTGTTTCAAAAGTTCACAGTCACTAATTTCCTCTAATTTTTTTATGTTGTACATGAATCCAAGTATGCTCTCATTCCTGTAATCTAGATTGGCAGCTTGCGCGCACATTGTCAACAATGACATAAAAATAGTTTATTTTGAAAATAGCATCCGCATGCAATTCAACAACATCTTGCCCTTCGTAATCAAAATTGATTCTTTTATGTCTGCTTCTCAATATTTTGAACTTTCTGTCCAATATTATTTCCTCTGCAATTTCTCTTGCTGTTACCAACGATGACTGGAGACCATTTTCCCGATAATCATCAAGCCAAAGTGTAAATGCCGTCCAGGTGTTGTATAGCCGTATCGAAGTGCATTTTTTCGCTCTGCCACATTTTACTTATAACATTAATCTTTGTAAGAGTGTCATACCATATGACGAGAGAAACTACAAATTCGTAGCTAGTTATATCATTTTCTATAGAATGACATTCACTAACCAACTGACAATCTGTTGACATTTTCTGCTAATCCGGCAAAAGCATCACATATATCGCTTAGCTGGTATTTAACGGCCTTCACTGATGCTACCCTGCATTCCCATCTAGTTTCAGAAGTGGTTTTAGCGATAAGGATTTTACATGTGCTTTTAAAATAGTCCACCTCTGACTTGAGCCGGCGAACAGTGTGTATAGCCTTTGTAGTAAACCAAAAAAGCATTTTGCTTGAACACAAGACGATGCTGCATCTCCTAGGATGAGATTCCAGCTGTGACTCCCACAAGGTAAAAAATAAGCAAGTGGATTAATTTCAAGTATACGTTTCTGAACACCACTTTTTTTCCACGCATATTGGCTCCGTTATCATATCCTTGGCCTCGGCAGTTTTGCAATGATATACCCAGCTGTTCTAGCTCTGTGATTATATGATTAGTCAAACTCTCAGCTGTGGTTTTTTCAACGGCTAAGAAGCCAATAAAATGTTCTTCAATGTCAGCTGTATTTGTATTAAAAAATCTTATAATAATTGACATTTGCTCAACTCGAGAAACGTCACGGGTACAATCAAGAATAATCGAGAAATATTTATTCTTTATTATTTTGTCAACAATTTTAGTCTTCACGTGACTTGCCATTAATTGTATCAGCTCATTTTGAATATTTTTACCAAGATAGTGGTCATTAATAGTCTTGTCTGTTACTTGCTTCAGGTGAAGTCGCAACGTTGGATCAAATCTAGCTATTAACTTTACTAAATCTATAAAGTTGCCGCTAGTTTCACTCGAATCTGAGTCGGATAATTTATCTTTATGACCTCTAACGCCAAATTATGAGATGCTAAAAAATTTACAATTGCAAGCAGTCTTTCTAAAATATCTCTCAACGCTGCCTTTCTGTTCAATCTGAGTCTGGGCTAAAGAGTCAGTAGTGGCAAAACTTTTTAATTCGTTCTCTAAATTTAACCATTTCAATCTTTGTGCTGTCGGCTAGATTCATGAGACTTTACGTAATCACCCAAGTGTTTCCAATCACACACCCCTTTACTGGATCCAATTCTCGTATTTTCTGTTCCGAACAATTCGACATGGAAAGCAGTAAACGGCATCCTTTGTCTGTGAATAAATCATCCAGCGCCTGTCAATCTTTTCACCATTAGCTAATATTTTACTGTAATGATATTCGCTGAATCGCCTTCCATTATGATCTACGGGGAAAAAATCAAGTTTAACCCGGATTGGACCTTTTAATACAATCTCAGTTCGGTCTACATCAGTAATTGTTAAGGGCCACAAACCTGGGTCGTTTTGAGGATTCAGATTTTCAATTCCGGCAGTGATGGTCGTAGACATAGGCTCAGATACGCATTCTTGGCTGGATAGTGCTGACCATGGAGGAAGGAAATATATGGAGGCGACGCAAGGGACCTTTACCACGCACTGAAGTGACGCCGGGTGGAGAGAGGTGGGGAGGGGGGGACGCCATATTACCCTACCCAAGAATCACCGGGAACATGCCCAAATATATCCAGGGAACTCTACCATAACCGTGGAGCCACAATTTAATGATGGATTATTATATAAGTCAACGAAACAAATAAAAAATGAAGAATAATCTTTTTTGATATCTCGCTTAATTCTCGAGATATACTTTCTCAAAGGTGAGGTGTTCTTGGTTTAAATTCAGAAAAAAATTGATCAAAATCAAATTTGATGATGGATTCTTACGTAACACAACGAGAACAAAATATAACGAAGAATACAAATTTTCGGTATTTCGCTTAGTTATCGTGATATACCGTCTCAAAGGTGAGGTGTTTTTGAATTAAATGCAGACGAAAAATTTCGCAAAAGTCAAGTTTGATGATTGATTCTAATGTAACATGACGAAAAAAAAAAATCGGAAATGAAGAGAACATTTTTCAATATCTCGCTTAGTGTTTGGGATATAGTGTCTCCAAATTGTGGACGTGAGGTGGAGATGCGGCCTGGACCAAAAAATAATTCCGTCCTAACCACAATGAATTACATGCTGCACATGCAGAGTGTGTTTTACTTTTTTACTGCCGCTTGTTATTACATTGAAATGGGGAATAGAATAGAATAAAAATGTCACCAAAAGCACAAGGAATTATAACCACATCATACCTATACCAAATTTTTTTTAGTCGAAATCCCGAGAACTAAGGGAGATATAAGAAAAAAATGGTACTCTTGATTTTCAATTTGTCTCTTCGAGCTACATAAGAATCAAGCATCAAACTGCGACAGAGAAAAACATTCTGGTACAAACTGCATTTAAACCTAACCACAATATATATTATATTCTGCTACAAAAACAAACTTTGCATCGCGAACTACATTTCGCATAACTACATTGTTTCCTTCATCACGATTCCTATTTCGCAAAGCACAATTTATCACAATTAATTTCATCCCACACTATCAGTAGAAACTTCAAACGTAACGAAAGAATGCACAACTCAATCACGATGTAAACATGACCAACTTAAATTAGACTTTACAACACTCGTATAAAGTAATGGTAGTCTATGATGTGCAAAATAGTAAGGTATGCCGATTGGCTGCACTACACCAACAAATATTTGAAAACAACGTCATCCATTTGAGAGTTATGAATAAATCTTTCATGGTAGTAGCTAGTCTGACTGAAAACTATTGAACATTTCATAACAATAATTTCAATACAACTTACAAATGAAATGATATTCCCGGTTTTTTCCTATCTGTCCTATTTGCGCACCCGTATGCAACACAAACTGGCATTATAAAAAACTTAGAACTATTACAAAATCAAATTTTTACTACATTGAGCACAATGTGAAAATACAATGTTTTGAGCTGGGTCCGCTATAACCGCCGCGCATGCGCAGTAGGAGCACGGCGTCACCGATTAAACGTCATTTCTCCTCCATGTATTTCCTTCCTCCATGTATTTCCTTCCTCCATGGTGCTGACTGCGGCGGCGATGTAGGAGACAATGATGTTGACTCATTTTCCTCGCTATTATTACGAGGTGGCAGTGGCACCCATGACGATGTTGATGGAATAATTTCAGCTGGATTAGGGTTAGAGTGCAATAATACGTCACTTTCCATCAATGGAGAATTTTTAGAGATTTCTTGACAGTCAACTTTTATGTGTTTATATAAAGACCCACGTAGATTTTCTTCTACCTGTTTTCTTTTGATAGCTCGTTTCCTTTTTGTACTACACGACTCAAATTTTCTTCCAGCATCACGATGACGCGAACTCATTTCACAAATTTTGTTTAACACATAAAACTATTTCAGAAATAATTTACAAACTGTGTTAGGTATTTTTTTTAACAATTCACTCTTTCCTATATGTTCTGTTAATAACGTAAGATTCACTGAAACATATGTGCCGCACAAACGCATACAGGTCGGGCCACACTAAACCGATACTGGTCAGCACCGCCACCGCAACGACACATTTCTTATTGTTGGCGCTCACTCGATTGAAGTTAGTTCAAGCGACACCGCGTGTGGTCCAACAATCGGCCGATATCCCACCGTTATTAATTTGGTTTTGTGGTGTGGTCCGGTGCCAGGCTGGTAGATGTAAAGAAGTGTGTGGAGGAAGCTCGGAAGTCTTACTTTTTATACGAATGTGACACTGAATATATCTAAATGATAAATTTTTATTTAGGCAAAAGTTTTAAATATATATTTTTTTTTCTCTCCTACTCGGGTAGTTGCGGGAGGCCCCTGCAAGAGCGAGGCCCCGGGCAATTGCCCTGCTCGCCACCCCCTAAGGCCGCCTCTGATAATGAAACACATGTTACTACTACTGTCTCCTACGATTGCCAAGCCGACGCCGCACGTTTTTTTTGGAGACAAGGTCTTTCTTTTAATAGAAAATATAATGGGACCAGATACAAGGAGGAATGTATCTGGAAGTTATGAACACCAAGTTTTTAACGCCCGAATGTACGATATGTATTAACGAAAAATTGTGAAATGGATATTTGAGGAAATTTGAGTAGTACAAATCGTCCTTAGATTACAATTACTTGCAGTGACACCCCAAGTCCGATTCTTCAGTTTTGTCTTAATACAATTTACACGTTTTGTATAATAAAGCTCTTTGTGCTACATCACTGCCTCTATCAACTTTTTCTTTTAAAAAGAAACAGATTAGAGGGTTAACGATACCACACGTTCACAAGCGCGGTGCGAGAAACCTGCCTCGACCACAGCGTCGCGCCACGCGCCACGTAGTGGCATGTTCCCAGTGTGCGCTGTTGTATTTGATGCCGTAGTTTACAAAAAAAAAAAAAAAAAAAAAAAAAAAAAAAAAGGCGCGCTGTGCTGCGTCACGTCACACGTGCTACCACCGTCTCAATTTGCACCTTGCCTAAGTGAAAGCGGTAATGTCACTGTACGGAAAATGCATTATATTTTGGGGAATATTTTGGAAAAGAATGCAAGCAAATCATTGGATGTTTATAAGTGAAGGGAAGAGGATTTCCAACGTTAATTGGTTAATGTTTATGGTATTGCACACACGTACGCCCTCGAAACGATGTAATCAAAGGAGGGTAAACTCTTCTTACAGCGACAGGGAGACCAGGTTGCTTGGTGTATGGGGAAAACTAGCTGAAAAAGAAGAAAGGGTTAAACAAATGAAAATAAAGAGAAAAATACTTAAATAGATAATGCCCAGCAAGTAGTCAAGCTCTTCAGTGTCCTATGATTTGTTGATGCTATCTGAACAACTCAATGGTATATTTTTTAGCTGCGGAGAACATCAGGAAGAGCATTTAACAAATCTACCTAAAATAATACAATTAGGAACTGCTGCAAAGCACAGAAGAAAGGATATCATGAATCCTAAATTAATAGCTGGGTTGGATAATTGTCAGTTAAGTTTAAGAGATTCGGTTTACGTTCTTCAAGTTATCATGAAGGCACATTGACGATTTTTCTTCAAACAAGTCTTCCATTCAATGAATGAGGACACAAACAAGGAAGGAATGAGCAGAAGCTAAAATAACTGATTTTAAAATGACGTGTCCCAAGTAATGATCATTCAGTGGAATGGTGAGTTGTTGCCTGGGTCTGGGCGTAACCAAAGGAGGACTACCAATCTATCTCATAATTAAATTTCATAATAGGGAACTACTTCTTGTGATAAAGACCAAGTTGAAGTTGTTCTGAATGCTCTGAGTAAGTGACAAAATGCTGCGACACAATTGAATCTAACATAGGTCGTCTCGATGGTGCCTGGGGCACTTCTGGAGCAAATGTTAGAAAGTTGGATATTTTTTGCGTGACTGCATCAAATATATATAAGTACTCTGAAAAAAATATTTCAATGACATAAAAATTGAGTAGTTGTTACATTTCTATTTGACTGAATTAAAACAAAAATCCTTTGTGAAAGACAACTACACAGAACTAATTGAGCTACAAGTTACGTTTTTGGATGGAGATAGTGGCAAAGAACTGAAAATAAGGCATCCTTGTGCAGTGCATCAACATGATGTGTGGCAAGAGCCATTTATTCACTCAAGATAGTTTCCTAAGTTTTTCAACCTAAACTGAGCAAGGAACGCAAAATGGTACGTAATTTAGAAAAGGAGAGTACATTTGACTTTGTAGAAAGGTACACGATGCTAGAAATATCGTGCTCTATTTTATATGATTTGCTAAACTAGCTGTCTTAGATTACATTGTACATTATTTTGTATCTTTTGCAACTTGATCAATGCTTGCCTACATTTTGTTTTAGGAAAACCACAGTGAATTTATATCCGCGAAGAGCAAACTACGTATTTTCGGGTGAAAATTTAAAGCGGTGTTCTTCAGGAAGAACTGCGAATTTTGTACAGGCTAACAGAAAGGTATTTTATCTGAATGACACAGCTGAAAGAGCTGTAAATTAATTCTTGAAGTTTCATGGTTTAATTTCGGCCGATGAAGAACGAAAACAATTTTCATGCAAAACACTGAAAATACCCCTCATAATTTTAATACTTTTTGTCTTGCTAAAAAATGAAGTATTATTTTTTGTTGTCTGGATTTCATAGTTAACCCAGATTATAAAGAATTTTTATGATTTAGTCACAAATCAAGCTCTAGTCAAAATAAGTATTTTTCGTAAACTTTCGGGTCAACTCTGTCCATCGTAGGAGGATAAAATTTCTTATTTAAGTAAACTACAGTGATTTAAAAAGAATTAGAGGGTATGCATTTGAACTTTTGAAAAAAAAAAATTTGCTCTTATAAGGGACACCCTATTACCCATCCTAATGAAAGACAACTTGGGTTGCAAAATTGTAGCTTGCATTTTATAGGTGACTTCCTGTTTTATTTCAAACTATTTCTTCCACTTCCATTGACCCTGGTAGATGAGTGCTAATATTTGCATTTGGGATTGGGAGGACTTGCTTTGATTCCTGATCTAGCCAATCAGATTTTGGCATTCTGTGGCTTCTTGAAATCACTCCAGGCAAATTTCAGGATGTTTTCTTCATAAAAGCCATCGCTAGTTTCCTTCTAGTTCTTGTCAACAGTCCTATCAAGCTATAGCTACTTACTTTAATGACCGTTCAATTAGTGGGAAAAAGTATGTTTTCTTAGTAGCGAACTTGCACTGAATTTTTATATTCACTGTATATAGAGTTAGTGTTCATTTTGGCTTCATCGGAGATGTGAGGAGCTTGCACTGTACTATTTCATATCCAGGCAACCTAAGTTACTGACACAGGTGATGAAAATGCCAAAATTTAATAATGTTCTTGAAAATTTCTTGCTCCACCCACTGCGGTATTTCCATTCTGTCATGTGTTACTGCTTCTGAAATAAGAACGTCAGATTATTTTCCTAACAAGTCCCATCCAAAAATGGACACTAGCTCTTTATACAGATCTTATATATGTCATATCTAAGTAAAAATGTTCATTTATTTCATTTGGGTAATACCTTTAAGTGAATCTGTATAGTTAAGATAAATTCATGTGGTATTACAACCAGATGGCATAGCCATGTTCCTACAGTTTAACACGTATCTGTATCTGGGAATGTATCTCCACGTTCAGAAAGTAAGAAATTATTATTAAAAACACAAGAAAGTTTAAAATAATAAAAAAAACGTATCTTTATTGCTAAATGATACTATATATATTTCGCAAATAACAAAGGATAGGTTAAATGACTTGCCACTCACCAAAATAGAAGGCTGCAACGAGTGAAACAGGCGAGACAAACAAAAACATACATGATATTTCGGTTTCACACCTTATTCATGTGCTAGGGACCGAGTCATGGTCATGGAGGGGTTCACACACCAAAGTTTACCACATTTATGCATAGTCACCGTTTTTATTGAACCGTATATCATATATTGATACCAGCATTTGTAATCTTTAGTTGAAGAAACTTGTTCGTCAACCTGTTTAGCCATTCCTGCACAGTGTTTTTTGTTTGTTGATCACTCTCTAGACTCTGTCGACTTAAAAATTTCTTTAGTTGGAGAAACAAATGATAATCACTAGCAGGTGGTTCGTACTGTGGATGCTCAAAGATTTTGCAACCAAACTGTTCAATTAATGCACGCTCATGGCCAAGCATTGTTTTGGAAGAGGCGAAATTCAGCAGTCAGTAGGCCACGATATTGCTTCCAAATTACCCATCACAACTTCTTCAAACTGCTGTTTATACTTTTTCTGTTCTGGAGAACCTAAATGCTGCCACTGCAAAGGCTGCTGCTAGCTTTCAGGTATGATGTGAGTAATCCACATTTTATCACCAGTGACTGTGTGGTCAAGCAAACGTCTCTTCCTAGCCGATAATCGTCAAGAAACGTCGTTTCTCCTTGTGATTAGTTCTCAGTTCTTTGGGCACCCATCCCCCAGCACAGTTTTTGTAATGAAGGTGCTCCATTATTGTTTCATGCAATAGAGATCAGGCTCTTTTGGAACCTGTTCATGCATTTCATAAATTTTGAGTCTCCCGTTTTCCAGAATTTTTGTGTTCATTTTACTCAATAAATCACCGATCGTCAAAGAGCGATGTCCACTTTGTTCTTTGGTCCTACCTTCCTTAAATAACCAATATGATGCAAATAGACAATTTGTTGCTCATTTATAATGTCTTCGGATCACACAATTAGACTCGCCATATATTTAAAGTTAAGAGAAAGTTCATGTAAAGCCTGCTTCTGAAATAGTCAAGCAGGGAACCCTTTCTGCTGACTCTTTAAGGTGCGTACGCACTAGGCCAACAAATGACAGCCAGTGTGTTGGAGCCAATGTTGGTCACAAAGGTACTGGCGTTCGGTCTCTCGTCCTCATCAAACCAAGGGGTTGGCGCCAAGGGATTGGACCATGTGGAGTCAGTTTGCTCATCCAAGTTGTTAGCATTTTATATTGAAAAAGGACGCTGGTGATGACCTCTTTTTTCAAAAGTAGGAAGGAGTGCAGTGTTCACTTTTTTTTTAAACTCAAATTTATCCTGCATGAAGCCCGTACTGCTAAAAGCAAACAATGTTGATTTGTACACTTAATCAGACCACTACCAGTTTTGCATTTGATTTTTTCTCTTTGCCTTTTACAGCGAAAAGATGTCAACAGAGATTCCATTTTCTTCTTCGCATCTTGCACATTAACTTCTAAAAGCCCACTTATATCCCTCCAAGCATCTGGTCTCTTCAATTTGTTTTTGTATTCACATTTCGTAGGGTCCCCTAAACATTCCTATTAACCATAAAAATTGACCAGTTTTAAGGCGGTCTCATTATTCCAGCACAGATTCTAAACACACACACACACACACACACACACACACACACACACACACGTTACACAAGGCGAACAATGAATTAGTGAAGCGCAATGAAGTTTTCAGGGGTGCACCGTCAGATTGTGTTGTGATAAAACGATATTTCAATGACTAGCTCTGTCGCCTTCCTCAGGTGCGAAAACATCGGTACCGGTCGGCTGACCGACAGATACCGAGACAGCTCAGGTGCCGCACTTCCTTATATGCCCAATGACTCTGTTCGTGGCCCACGCCCAGCGGTTGGCTGCAGATCTTCACTGTGGGCCACGAACCCTAATATGGAGCCGTCTATGGCAGCAGTACCACACTCTCTGTGGAGTTTCGCCAAGGCTGGTTTCCGTGCCTCACTAAGACATAACCCACTTTCTCTGTTGAAGGTACCGGCCAACTGAATTTTGATTGCGTCTTTGATTATAGAATCTCAAAAATAAGAGGTTCTAGTCAGCTTCCTAATGTTGTTAAAGTCTACCCTGTGGCCGCGGTCGTACACTTGTTCGCCGATCACTGATTTGCTGTATTGCCCCAGGCAGAGATGGCGTTTGTCTTCTTCACACTGTTTTTGTACAGTGTGGATAGTTTGGCCGATGTAAGTCTTTCCACACTCACACGGAATGCTATAAATTCTGGTAACTCGAAGGCCAAGGTCATTCTTAACTGAATGGCTATAGTCCCGTATTTTGACAGGTGGGCAGTAGAAACATTTTATTCCATGTCTTGCGAGAATTTTGCCAATTTTCCCAGTGAATGGCAGAAAAGCAATGGCCTTAGGCATTTCTTCCTATTGAACTGGAATTTTATTTAGCCTACAATCAGTTGCCTTATTTATCTGCCTCTCAGTGTACCCGTTCCGCCTGAAGACAGTTCTCAGATGTTCCAGTTCCTGTGGTAGGCTATCTTCGTCAGCTATCGCCCTAGCCCTATGAACAAGCGTACTTAAAACAGTGTTGGGCTGAACGGGGTGGTGGAAGTTTGTGGCTGCCAAGTACTGGTCCATGTGGATCGATTTTCTGTATACGCTGTGTCCTAGTGATCCATCCAGTTTTCTTTCAGTGTAAGGAATTGCGGGACCAGAGCTGTCTCAGTATCTGTCGGTCAGATGACCAGTACAGATGGGTTCGCACCTGAGGAAGATGACAGAGATAGTCGTTGAAATATTATGTTTTCACAACACAATCCGGCGGTACACCCATGAATACTTCATTGCAGTTATATGCTGGGAAAGTCTCCATTCTTACGAAATAGTGAACCGACATTGGTTTGGTGTCCACACCAGGAGGGTGCCCCAAGGCCATCCCTTTGATGTTACTGCCGGTAGCCTGAACCACAACCGAGGCCAACGGATTCGTTAGCTGTGATTTGCGTTCCGTACACACACTCCCCATGAAGCAGTTGGTCGCCGTTCGTTGGCCGTGATTTTCCTAGTGTGTACGTCACTTTAGACAAGCAGATCTTCATGCGTAATTTTTGATCACATCTCTGCAAATAAAACCAGCTTTTCATTTCAATGGTAATTTGTATGGAGGAACCGCACTCCATCCACTTTCTTCACTGTGTGAATTACCCATCACTGAGGCTTGACTCTGACATGTCCAGTTAGAATGTTGCTTTTCCCCTTGCACAACTTTTCTATGGCAGACTGTCATTGCCTAACACAGCCTACCATGGATTTTGTGGTTGCTGCTAATGATCCAAATTTCATTAAGACCGTAATAGATCATACTGTGAGAAAATAAGTTTTTAATGTTGTGGCAGTTCTAAACCTGTCCATTACTGCACCTTTATGTTTTGTTCCACTGCACTATACTTGAAGATATGTCACGGACACTGTTTCTTTTGCAGTCACTAGTGTACATGTCATCCTGATTTAAGTTATTAGTGTGTGTGTTTGCATAATTATCTTGTTATCCCTAAGTTGCTTAGCTATAATACACACCTTTTCAGTAACTTCACAAACCCAGTTTGGTCCACTTTTCAGATTTCTTGTGTAGTTACTGTCCAGTTACTGTTAAAAGCTCTCTTTTTCTGTCCTGTCACATGTCATGTTAGAGTCCAAGTGGGTCCTGTTATGCTACTGGTTTGTCGGGTGGATATTTACACTTGAATATCTTTGAAGATTTACACTGTAGCTTTTTATTTTAATGTGTCTCATTCCTTATCTGCCAAACTCTTATTTTACAATAGGCTTGCACTAGAGAAAATTAACTTTCCACGAGCAGATTTACTTACTGCTCTGCTATATAATCAGTAGTCAGGAATCGAAACTTTTGATAATTTTGAAGGTGGGGCTTCATCAAGGATGAAAAAAATATCTTCTGAACTTGGGTGATGTATCAGGTGTAGAGAAATTCGAGAAACTTTCAGCAGTGGATAAAAATTGGGTTTGCCAACATGGCATATGCTCGAGATAAGTTTTATGACTGAAGGCAGAAACTAGATTGAATTGATCGACTAGGCACATTTTACTCAGGGAATGTTCCTATAAGGGGTAGTCTGTTATTCACAACTTACTCTGCACGCCAGCCCTTCCACTTGAGCTGTAATGCAGGAATTGTTTGTCCTTGTGTTATTAAGATGTGTGTGCTAAGTTTTCAGTGATTAGGAAGCAGACGTGATGCTGTTGAATTTGCTTCAAAACTACACATTGACGTAATCATCTTATTGAAAGCTATAACTCTTAATACTTGTCAGTAATTGTAATTTCCGTTGGGAATAGTTTGTTCCCCTCCCCCCCCCCTCCCATTTCTAATCCTAACCTAACTTTCCTTAGGGCTTTCCTTCGATTAGTCTTTTTCGTGATTATGTTCTTATTATTGAGTTTCATCCTTCAAATATGATTAATATTGAACTTACAGAAGTGGTTGGTGCTAAAAATAAATTCTTTGATTAAACTTTGTGACAGCAGATTAATTCAGTACCATATATATGAAGGCAGTGATAATTCATCTTGTTAAATTCAGCAAATCTATGTTGTTTTTTTGATCTGCTTGTTGACAGCCAAACTTCTGTGTAAATCTTTGTCACCATTTGTATTGTTATTGTTTTTAGGGTCTCGTACCCAGAGGGAAACAGACAAACAGCAGACAAAAACAAAAGAGTTGTCACAGGCTTTTAGCTCTTACACGAAATAATTTTCAGAAGTCATGAATTTCATTGACTCAAAACTGTTATGGGCCTCCCATCCAGATAAAATATGATTTTTTCCCCCCTACCCTTGCATATTGTGTTTAGGTAGTTCAATGTTTTGAGCTTGTCAAGCAGTAGACTAAGATATTGTAATTGAAGTGTGGGCAGCCACACCATTTTTGTTACCAGCTGTAACTCAAAACACTACTACCTCGAAACTTGAAGTTTGTTTGCAATAACGACCATGTGATATACTGTATTTAAACAACAAATACTAAAATACTTGCATCTAACATAACTTATATCTTGTGATAAAAAGTTTTTATTTTGCAGTTACTTTTTCATGTATTGAAAGTGCTTTTGATTCAGAACACATTGCATCCTAATTGATGGGATTGGTACTATCTTATTGATTGGACTTGAATGAGAACACTAGATTAAATGAATATGCTGTTATTGTTGCTGTTTTAATTAGAGATCATTAATCACATTTTTATTGATGGGATTTCTTAATTGCTGATAATTTATAACCGGAGGCGTGGAGAATAAGTCTGTTAACAATTTCTGGCACGCTTTTCCTTACTTAGCACAATTAACATTGATTTGGGTTTTCATTAAAATATTGCCACTGTTTCAAAAATATAGTTGGAACAATGTTTATAAACAAAAATTTGAACTGTGGAAATGTATATTTGTTACATTTGTCACATTTGTCTGTTGAATTCTATTTTATTATTTAATTCAAAACATCTTTGCGTATAAGGAACACACCTTCATTTGGAAAATTGTTTGCAAGGTGAATGGGGAGTGTGATAATCAAAATGTTGGTGTAGTTTCAAATCTTTTCTTATCTGCAATTTTTGAATGATAAGGTTTCACAGGTTTGGTATTATTATATTATTACTAGTGTGTAAACAGGTTTGGTATGATTGTGTAGTAACAAGCTTTTGGTTGAAGTCTTATAGCAGATTTTTTTTCTTTCTGTATATCTTTTCCTTTCCACTGTGATTACATTTGGTTCTAATCTACTTTCTGGCTTCACGAAGCTTGGTCTCACATTTAGGAGGACGCAAGTTCGAATCTCCAGCCGACCATCTAGATTTGGGTTATCCGTGGTTTCCCAAAATCACTCCAGGTGAATGCCAGGATGGTTCCTTCAAAAGGCCATGGATGAAATAATTCTCATTCCTTGCCTCCAGTCCTGTCTTGCCTCTAATGATGTATTTATCAACTAGGCGTATAGTGATAAACCAAAAGAAATCTTTGCTGTAATTGTATGGACTTATTTTACAAAGGCAACAAAATGAACATATGATTTATGAACTGGTAACTAAATTAATATGCTTGGAAGTAAATCTGTTGCCATATTTATTATTTTCCTTTCATGTGTGTACCTCCACATCTTCTTATAGTTCCAACAATTTGGAAAGAATAGTTCACTGTGTCTGATCTACTTCCTTGTTATCACTAATTTCTAGCCCCTATGTTGTGATAAACCTTCATTATTTCCATCCCAAATTATTTTTTTTTACTGTTTGGAAATATTTTTTATGGTTTTCTCATACATACAACCTATTAAAACATTTAACCATTAAATTTCTTGTATCCATTCACTCGCAGATAAAACAGATTTTGATATTAGTCGCTTTAGTGTCACTTAGCAGTTTTTTCCCAATGATCAACTGACAGCCATTCATTTACATAATTTTTTTTTTTTTGCTATTTTAATCTACATCTACATCTACATCTGCATCTACATTCATACTCTGCAAATCACAAACATTGTGGGTGGCAGAGGGTGCTAAGCACCAATCCTAAACCCGCCCATTCCAATCGCGAATAGTGCGAGGAAAGAAGGAATACATATAAGTATCAGTATGGCATCTTATTTCTCTAATCTTATCCCTCCGGTCATTGCCACCTAAATAGGTTGGCGGAAGAAGTATTAGAAATTTAAATTTTTTCGCATATTCTCCAATAAATTCGAATGCAGGCTACGTCGTCTGTCTTCCAAACTACCCCAGCCCAATCTATGTATCAATTCTGTGACGCTTTTATAAGGGCTGTAACAACAAGTCACGAATCTAGCGGCTCTCCTCTGCACCCTCTCAACTGAGTCAATCAGAACCTTGCGATACGGATCCTAAACCCCACAACAGTAATCCAGATGCGGACACGCTAGTGTTTAATGTGCTATCTCCTTTGTTTGAGCATTACAGTTCCTCAAAATACGACCTATGAATCGTAATTTAGAATTAGCCTTGCCTACGACGGAAGTTATGTGCATGTCCCATTTCATGTTGCTTTTTACCATCACCCCCAGATACTTCATGGAATCAACCGTGTCAACAGCTGAATTGTTTATTTTGTACTCGTGAACAAACTGATTCTTCTTGTTACTTATCCGCATTGCCTTACACTTTTTGCAATTAAGTGTAAGCTGCCATTTACGGCACCAATCGAAAATAGCATCCAAATCACGCTGAATTTCTAAGCAATCGTCGGAGCACCTTATTTCCCTATAGATAACCGCTTCGTCGGCAAACAATCGCAACCAGCATTTGACGTTGTCTGCTAGATCCTTTATAAATATTAAGAAAAGAAGTGGACCTATTACACTTCCTTGAGGAATGCCCGAAGTAACATTTATCTTAGAAGAGGCTTCCCCGTCAACGACGACATACTGTGATCGACCAGTTAGAAAATCAAGTATCCACTCGCAAATCTGAGCCGAAATACCGTAAGCTCGAATCTTCGCTAAAAGTCGGTTGTGTGGCACAGAATCAAAAGCTTTCTGAAAATCCAAAAAAACTGCATCAACTTGCGAACCTGCATCGATAATTTTCATTATGTCGTGGGAAAATAGGGCCAATTGTGTTTAACACGATCTCTTCTTCCGAAATCCGTGTTGACACGGTGTAAGTAACTTGTTCTCATCTAGAAACTTCATAATGTTCGAGCATATGACATGTTCCAGAATTCTGCTACAGACCGAGGTTAGAGATATGGGTCGATAATTCCTAGGATCACTCCGATCTCCTTTCTTAAAAACGGGAATTACCTGGGATATTTTCCAGCTCCTTTCCAGAATCTTTCTTTCCTTTTTTTTGTGTTCGCTTGTGATGTGTCTATACTTTTTTTGTGATGGGATTTTAATGGCAGGCAGAGAAATGATTGGCACCTGTTGGTAGTTATTATGATACTTGTGAAGAATGTGCAGGTATTAAATAATTTTGAGTTAGAAGATCATAATAGATTTTAAAAAAATGGCTAGATTCACAACATTATTTATAAACTGATTGATATTTTAATAAAAAATTGGATTGAAACTATTAATGATTTTGGGATGAACAAGCTTAAGTCCTAGAATTACACATTTGTGGTACATTGGTAATACAATAACAGGTTGAGATTAATTTTTCAGTCTCATTAGAACCTTGTGGATTTTATAGAGATGCCTAGTGGTTTAACATGAAGCGCTTGCAAAGTAATGCTGATACAGATGAATTAAAAATGAAGGGGCCATTTACTGCTGGAAAAGAAGTTTCTTCAAGCATAAATATAAAATGTGGTAGAAGGCTACAACAGTGCAAGTTCCGTATAAAATCATATTGGACGGAAGTGCATCCTTGGAAATGTTGTTAAAGATATGAACAACCCGATTAAATAGTATTGAGAGCCGGGTCCAAAAGGCAGGATGGAGTAATACTGAAGAAAGAAAAACCTAATTACAATTGAATAGTGTTACAAATTTCTTAGCTACTTATTGACAGATTGGATGATAGCCAAACCAGTTAGAAAAAGGAAGAGAGATACTGCAAGCCTACGAGGAGAAAAGACAAGAAATGTATGCTCCATAATTTGATGATTATTGGTAATACAATATCTAGAACATGAAAAAGGCATAGAAGAAATGCATTGTACAGTAGCAAAGGGGAGTCAGTTATTTGGCATGAAAAGAGGAAAAGTCATTTTACAGGTTTCCGATTAAATCTGATTACTCAGTCCAGTCTAATAATTTGCTGTTGAAAGGATATTTTGACTTGTGTATCAGCACCAGGGAAATTTTACAGTATAAGTAGTAAAACTAGTTAAAATTTTATTTTATGTTTCAGTCTACAGGTGCTGTATGTAGATTATGGCAAAAACTGTGTGACTCTTTTCGCAAAATATAGTATTGCTTACAGGGAAGGAGCCTACTTGAATGATATTTGTTACCCTCAAAATTACTTTTGTCTCGGACTTAGAGATATTGGCATCATTTGTCTCTTGTGGTGATTGAATCCTGTGCAATAGGAGGAAAAATTAGTAACCAGAAATGTTAGCCTTGGGGTAAGATGTACCTTATGAATAGGAGACTTATTGGAATATGCCTCCAGGAATACTTTGGTAAACTACATTGAGACGTTTTTAAGAAGGTGAATATCGAGAACAGTTAAAGTATATTAAACCAACAGAACATTACTTGGTTTAAACTAAGTTTTTTCTGTGGTAATGGTAAGTGGGTGAAGTCTGTACTATGGATGCTCAATTAATGCTGGACTCACAAATAGATGGGTACTGTTTTTTTTTCTCCCCCTGTCATCAGTCTTTGGACTAGTTTGATGCAATCTTCCATCCCTTCCTATCTTGTGCCAACCTCTTCATCTCTACATATCCCCTACAACCCACGTCCTCAATTATCTGCTTCATATATTCTAATCTTTGTCTTCCTCTACAGTTCTTACCTTCGACTGTTCCCTCCGCCAGCAAATTAACTAATTCAGCATGTCTCAAAATATGACCTACCAGCCTCTCTCTTCTTTCTGTAAGCTTCTTCCACAAACTTCTTTCCTCACCCAACATTTCCAAAAATCATTCATTTCTTACTTTGTCTGTCCACTTAATTTTCAGCATTCTTCTGTAGCACCACATTTCAGATGCTTCAATTTTCCTTCTTTCCGGTATTCCCAAAGTCCACGTTTCGCTCCCGTAAAGTGCTGTGTTCCACACATGGAGTTTTAAAAAGATTTTTTCTAATGCCTAGATCAATATTTGAAACTAAAAGATATCTCTTTTTTCATGAAAGCTCTTTTTGTTAGTGCTATTCTGCTTTTAACATAATTCCTGCTTCGGCCATCGGTTGTAATTTTGCTTCCTAAGTAACAGAATTCACTTACTTCTCCTATTGTATCTGATCCTATTTTTATATTTAATCTACTAGTATTGGTATCATTTCTGCTACATTTCATCAATTTAGTCTTGCTTTGATTTATATTTAGTCCAAAATCTTCCTTCAGCATTTTGTTCATGCCATTCAGTAATTTCTCAGTGTCTTTAGCCCTTTCTGCTAACAAGACAATGTCATCAGCAAATCGTAGCATACTAATTTTTTCTCCCTGAACACTTATGCCACATGGAAATGTTTCTTTACTGCTTCCTCTACATACAAGTTGAATATTAACGGGGATAGACTACAACCTTGTCTCGCTCCCTTTTTTAACTGATGCTTGTCTCTCATGATTCTCTACTTTTATTACAGCCACTTGATTCTTATATAGTTTATAGTGTATTCTTCTATCTCGATACTTTAGACCTGACATCTTTAAAATTTTGTACATAGGTGGCACTAATATATATGTATTAATTTAAGGCTATTAGAATACATAGGATATTCTTTGGATTTTTCCTTCACATGTGTATAAAGTGTGAATATATTTGTAATATAGAAAAATTTAGAAAATTGCAATGGTTATTTTTCTTTCTAATGGGTGGTCCATTGTCAGCTGAAATAGACCACAGTTTGATATAACTTTATGGGGCTCCTTTATGTTCAACAGTAAAGAAAAGGCTGCGGGAGTTGAGCTTGGCTGTACCAACCAGGATGATGCTCCTCTTTCAGAACATCCTAAAAGTTCAACTACAGAAGATACTGTTCAGTAAGTGCAAAATATGGTTGAAAATAAGAGCATAGAGTAAATATAAATAATGAAGGATAGGGAAGGTAAACACAACACTTACCATAGATGAAGCTAGGAGGAAGCGATGAACACACAAGAAAGAAAACGAACACATATTAAAATATTTCTGTTCTAAACCTCATCATATGAGTTAATGGGATACATGGTGAGGGAATCAGATGTGCACACGCTAATGCTCCCAATGTAAATGAAATCGGAGAAGCTGCGATGGTGGATATTAGTGTCGTGCAAATTGCCGTCTACTCACACTCGATCTCGCTTGACCGGCCCTCTCTACTCGGTTCTGCTGACTGCTGGAGCATCCTCAGGCTCAGACAAACGTAGGCTTAGTGGACAATGAAGGTTTGGCAATGCTGAAATCGTGCACATTGTGTTCCTCCTGTGTGCTGTGCAACAAGGGTGGTGTTCAGAGAAAACAGCACAAGATGGTAGGGCAGGGGCAGTCTTGAAACTACAGTATATCAATGACTTCTATCAATATTTTGGATCAACTGAGTCACTGTGAATATAATTTTTAGCGTGTAATAAACATATGTAACGAAAGTATTACAAATCATGAAATCATAACACTGTGTAATGAAAACCATAACATAAACAAGTTATCTGCAGTTAGTGACATAATGTATACCCTGAATCCACATTTTGTGCATTATCATTTATATGGAGACTTCAAATACATGTGACATCTTGTAAGGATTTACCTCAATGTATGATATTGATATCATTCTGATACATGACTGTAAGTAACAAAAACATCAACCCTTTTTCCAGGAGAAGGATTGTTCCCCCTTTCTGAGATGATGAAACCAGTTCAGCTGAAAAATCGCTCTCTTGTAGCATTTTTACTGTAGTAGTTTGACACCTAGGGATACTTATGTGCTCTAAATATCCACCTGATAAGAAGATTGTCTTCTTCATAGTCATTGTTAGAGGATAAATAATCTATGTAGCGTTGAACTTCTTCCGTCTCGTCTCTAATAACGTTTAATAGCATTCAGTCTCCTGTGTTTAAGATACTCAAGTTTCCGTTTTATATTTGGAGGACAAGAGGCTGTTACTTCAGGTTGATTTGAACTGGAGGCTACAGTTCAATCAATAGATATGTTAGTCTCAAAGATGTAAAACACTCATTGAGTGAAAAAAATGACCATAACACATTGTGGTTTCTTGAAAACGGCCACAACACATTGTGGCTTATCAGTATCTAACTCTTTGTGTTCACAACAAATTGGTCCTGGCTGCATTTAATAATACGATTCTTCTTACCTGTCTCTTTACAAGGCTCTAAGAAAAAGAAAAATGTGAGTCATGTGTGGAGAATGTGACCTGGACCAAACGTGAATTTTGCGTTGTGGTCATTTTGAGATACGTAGTTAAATATGTATGAGAATGATGGATGAGAGACTGATGATAAAGATAATACGCACCTCCCATATCAGTACACATCATTCTGTCGTGGTCATTACAGCAGTTCTTTCTTCTGCAGAGAGCATATTTGGATGACCGAACAGTCGCCACAGACATGTTGAAATATGGTGCAATCTGCCAGTTTTTACTTTTTTGTTAACATAGAGAAGTGCTTGATCAGTAAGTATCCAAATTTTCTTAAAGTAAAAGTATGGTATCTTTAAAAATGATACAGCAGCACGTAGAAAAGAAGAAAAACACGCACATCCCACACCCTTTAATTTTTTCAATTACTTCTATCTAGCGACTTGTCCCCTACTCAGCATTTGAACAACAGACCGAGCCTACTGCCAGGCTTGAGCTTACATCCAGGTTCCGTCGTTTGTACTGTGTTTCCGGCATTTGCCTGGCAGAGGTCATGCTGGCAGTAATTTGTGTTTCTCGCTGCTTTCCTGCCTCATATATAGTAAATGTTGGGTTTGATTTTCTTATCCTTCCTTATTTTCGCTGCATTTTCTCTCTCGTTATTATCATAAGAGCATAGAGTATTGGAGATGAGAGGGTTCTGAAACCATTGGATATATACCTTCATTGAACCGAACGTGATGGGTGAGTGGTTAATGTTCTGGCCTCACATTTGGGAGCACGCTGGTTTGAATCCCCGTCCGGGCATCCAGATTTGGGTTTTCCATGGTTTCCCCAAATCACTCCAGGCAAATGCCAGGATGCTTCTTTCAAAAAGACCATTGCCAAATTCCTTCCAGTTCCTTGTCCCCAATTCCATCCCGCCTCTAATGACCTCGACATCAAAGAGGTTTAAAGCCATAAGTAACAAAAACAAAAAAAACAAAAAACATTAATTGGATATGTAGCTATGAGCCAAATTTTCTTACAGTTATTCATAAATATATTGTGAAAATTTATGCAGTTGTTTTAATTGTTTGAAGATGCACCCTGCGAATGTTCATGTTTGTTTGCTATTATGGGAACAACTTTTGGTTTGTTGGCATTTTATCAAAAATAGCAGGACACAGCAATTTGTCTCTGTAAATTAATGTACTTGCACACTGATTTGGAGAGGTGGGACTAGTGCGGTTCAATTCCTGCCACTAACGTTCCAGTAGCTGCCTGTAATCATTTAGGCTGTTGTTGTGACAGTCTTCTATTTTTGTGTTCAAAATTGTTTTTCACTAACAGAACAGATTAATTCAATAATCAATAGAACTACCTAAAAAGTAAGCAAATCTTATGGGAAAAATTCTGATTGTGCCAAAAGGAAAAATAATTGTTTCAGCAGGACATGTAACTGTATGCTAAACTCTTTTGGTGTTTTGACAAAACTTACTCTCGGACCAGACTATAAAATTTTCTACATAAACCTGAGCCGTATAAGGGATTTCAGGGGAACATAGGGATGCTTTGCCAAGACAATGAACGAAGAGATTAACATAACATGACAGTGCTGCAGATTTGGTCATAAATATTGATTTCAAGAGGGCATAGTCTTTCATGAATAGTGTTTCCCTGAAACCGTCCATGTGAGTCAGATGCCATGTGCTCCTACCAATTTCAAGTGTCGTCTGTACCCAGTGTCATGACCATGGACCACCAGTACCCAACAGTGGCGAATCTAGGAAATTTTGGAGTGGGGCATCAAGATGTTTTGTAACATACATTACATTTTCTAATTTCTGACGTTCAAGTTTTCCTTTAATTTTGTTTGTGAATGTTTTTAACTATCATCACACTTCATTTTTGTGTTCGAAATCAGTAGGCTGTGTTTTTTTTTTTTTTTGTTCTTTTTGAAAAAATACCAGATATAAAAGTAAATGAAAATTTAAAAAAAAGCAGGAAACAAGAAAGTTAAGAAAAATTTATATTTAACCTATCATTTGGGATACTGCATATGAGCATTAGACTAAGCTCCAGCAACATCAGTGAATATTTTGTGAAATTAGATATAGTTTTTGCTGCCCCATTATATTTTGTTAATTTCTGTTCATTTATACTAGTTGATTAGAAATTGGAAACACATAACATAGATCTTAATTAATATCAGCAAAAGGGTTGTTCACAGACAACAGAAAAAATGCACAGTTGTTCTGAGATGATAATCTTTATCATTCTGCTTTTAACAGTTCCCTTTTAACAGTTCTGTTATGCCACCACCATTAACATTTTGTGAACCAGGTCGACAGATTGTTTTAAAATTATTGAGCTGCATGGGTGAGCATTAATGCTCAGGTTGGCATTCATAACGATGCAGGTTCAAATCCCTGTCTGCTTATCCAGATTCAGTTTTCCATGGTTCCAGGCTAATGCCATGATGGTTCTTTCAAAAGGCAATGGTTGAATTCTTTCCCATGCCTTGTGCCAAATCTTTTCCCACCTCTAATGAATTCAATGTTAATGAGGTGTAAAGCCGAAAGGGAAAAAAATGGATTTTAGATTTTGTCGAGTCAGTTACACTCTTATGTACTACATAATCAGTTTGATTTTGCACTTTGATAAATTGGCAATATTTTCTTCATTAACAGTAATAAATAAGAATAATTTATTGCAAAATCTAAAGCCATAAGATTTATAAGTCTGGTTAAAAAAGTAACAAGCCGGAGGCCTAGGAACAGATACCAGTACCTGTATTTCAGAAGTATTGGCCCTGGCTGTTGAGGTACTTGTCCCAATGCGATACAAGGCAGTGAATGGCTGTTTCGTAAAATTTCTGGGGCTGCAATGTGAACCCATTCTGCACATACTGCTTTACGCCGTCGTCCGAGGTTAATTGTTTGCCCCTCAGAGCCTTTTTTAGTGGACCAAAAATGGCGTAATCACAGGGGGAGAGGTCAGGACTGTATGTAGGGTGACCGCGAACCTCCCAATTGAGTTTCTGCACGAGTGCCATGATTGTGTTGGCCATATGAGGCCTTGCATTGTCGTGGAGCAGAATAACCCCACGGGTGAGCTTGCCTAGTCGATTTGATTTGATCCATTGGCGAAGGGTGGTCAAGGTTTGCGAGTAACGCTGGGCATTTATAGTTGTCCCGTGCTGCACCAAGTCTATCAGAAGGGGGCCATCTTGGTCAAAGAAGACCATCGGCATAACCTTTCCTGCACTTGTGCGGATGGCCTTGGATTTTGTTGATGGTGGTGTCCCTCAGTACTTAAACTGGAGACTTTGTCGTTTCAATGTTGATTCGAAGTGATGACACCAAGGCTCATCTCCAGCCACCACTCGTGCTAGGAACTCGTTCACTTCTGTGGCATAGCACTGCAGATGATCAATACAATGGGCCATTCGACATGCTTCCTGAGGTGGTTGAAGACAGTGGGGCACACTTTGTGCTAGTTCAGTCTTTCCGTCATGATGGTGTGAACACTTCTGAGGCTGAATCTGACCTCGGTGGTTATGGCTTTCACTGTAACTCGGTCCTGGGTAACGAGTCCGTCAACCAGTTGGACCGATGTCATCTGCAACGTGGTGTGGTGTTCCAGACCGTGAATCGTCAGCTAACGACACCTGTCCTTCCCTGAAGTGCTTGTGCCACACCTTGACCCTTGAAAGGGACATGCAGTGTTCACCATACACTTGTGACATTCTTCGATGAATTTCCGTTCCCCTTACTCCTACCACTGTCAGAAAATGAACACCACCTATTTGCTCTTCTTTTGAAGTCTCCATTTCACTGCTTACAACGTGAATGAGTGCTGGACAACTGACTTATGCTTCTGCTAGCCTTGTAGTGACGTGACTTGCACCCGTGGCCGGATAATGGCGGGCATGTTGACTTCCACGCTCTTGTTGGAAACCCTCTTTGTTACTGACACAGTGATATTACCAGTCTGTCACTGGTTTGCACATTCCAGACTCCGGCTTGTTTCTTTTTGAGTGTTCCTTATAATGGGAACAAAGATGTGCTGTGTGGATGTACAGTTTTTGATTTATGTGATTAAGTAAAGAAATTGAAGTTAACTGGTTTGCAGTTGTCCCACAAGTTAAGGCATATGTCAGTAATGCATGGTGGTTATCATTTTTGTGTTGACTTGAACCGATACTTTCCTGTTATTAAATTGCCAATAAAATGTGTTGTTCTGAGGTTCAGTTGAACTAAACAGGTGGGAAAATAATGAATGGAAGATGCATTAATATAAATAGTGCTTTATAGCTTTGAGTAATTAATAAAAAAAACTACTGACTTCATTATAAGCACTTTAGTGTTACATATTATATCAACTTCCAGCATTAAAATATTATTGTTAATCATTATTTGAACCTAAGGCTTTCAGATTTAAATCTGGGAACATTATATTGTTTCACAAGAGAGTGTGAAATAGCATTTGAAGAACTGTACAGAGCCTGATGGGTGAGCAGTAACGCTTGAGCCTGGCATTCAGGAGGACATGGGTTCAAACCTTGTGTGGCCATCCATATTTTTGTTTTCCATGGTTTCCTGAAACCACTTCAGGTGAATGCCAGGATGGTTCCTTCAAAAAGGCATAACTGAATTCCTTCCTGTTCCTTGTTACAAATCCTCTCCCACCACTAATGACCTCGACTCTATCAACAATATGTAAAACAATAACAAAATAGAATAGCTGTATCTAATTCTGCAGAAGTAAAAATAACATATTAAACCTTAATATTTGAATTTGTAACAAATTTGTTTGTTCCCCCCCCCCCCTCCCCTTTCACCCCATTTCTTTTTATGAGTAGCTTTAATCTGATTGATATGTTCCTATCATTTAATAGAGGTTATGGCTGCAAACCCGTGAAGACTATGTTGCAATAATTCTGTTGTTAACTTATAAAAAGCTACACTCTAGAAAATTAAATTCTGCATCCCAGAGTCTAATAGTCAAGTACCTACATTTTCCTTCTTTAACTTTCTCCCACTATAGTTTCCTCCTCTGCAGTGTTTTTATAAAATCGCCTTCTCCCAGAAGATACATAAAGGATATGCCTAGATATTTCACAGATTGTGCTGTAATAAGAGTAGTATCCTAATATTTAACAAAACTTCATAGTGTTAAGGTCTAATTATCAGTCCTTGCACCAGGCTATCATATTTTTTTGGACAGTGAACAGTTCTCTAAAGTGAAAGAGTATCCTCAAATTGGTACCATTTAATTTTCATCACATTTAGCCCAATAATTTTTTCATATAACTTTCTTTTTTAAATCATTTATTTACACTGATTCATGAGAAATTTTTTTAAGTTGAAAGAGGATACTCTTAGAATGGAGTTATTAAAATTTCATATCAGTTGGTAACATATAGCATATAAATGTTATCACAATCTGTTTAGTGTTTTTCATGGGCACCTTTGAAGTCTACGCCAATCTGTAAACACTGAAGAGATTTTGGATTTATCTGACAACTTTCATGGACAGCCTGTAGGTTGGGAATTATGCACCACAACCTTCCTGTCCTGCTGGCTAAGTCCCAAATGGTGAAAATTCCTTCATCCCACCAAGAGTCAAACTGATTAAACCCACTGAAGGTACTGGACACCATTATGTTGCTGCAAAAACCTGAGCCAATGGGCTGGTCTTGTAAAGATATTTCAGGGAGGAATTTACAAAATTTCAACTAAACAGTGCCAAACAAAAAAATTACCCAAATATATTAAGGAATATTTGTGAATAAATAAATATGATACATAAACTACCGTTTGTGTAAATTGCAACACCTAGAAGGAGACTTAATTAAAATGAAATTTACTCCAAAGCTAAGTGACATAACAGTACATAAATTATTAGAATTCCAGAACTGTACATGCACTTTAGATGTAAGAATTCAGTACAGTGTTACCATGTCCTGCAGTTAGAGCCTCTAGACACCACAATATGGAATTAAAAAGATGCTGGATATGCTGCTGGGGAACACACTGCCATCCAGCTTGTAGTCGTGTCCACAAAGCATCGACAGTGCTTACAGAGGGAATAGTTGCCGACCAACCAGATCTCAAACATGTTCGATGGGTGACATGTCAGGTGAATGTGGAAGCAGTGAGACTCATTATTCTTTGAAGAATATTTGTATATTACTCACCACATGTGTCCAGGCATTGTCCTGCTGAAATATGGCATGTGGAGCTGCCTGCAGGATGGACAGTGCCTCTGTTTCTGTTCAAATTGTTGTCAGTACATGGAAGGCTAGATCACACGTTATAGCCATTGGTGTTCCAAACTATCACATTTGGTGTTGTCCACTCAACAGTGTAGTCTGACCAGTTGTGGTCACCACGTTAGTGTCATCACGTATGTGGCCATCATTGTAAGACCTTCTGTATGCCAGTGATGGCGTTCATGTGCCAATTGCAGTCTGAGGCATTGGTGATTTCAGGTCAGTGGATGCCTATGTAATGGCATGCATGCCACCAGTCCAGCCCTCAGCACACTGCATCAAACGTGCACTCCTATTGCAGTGCTCCAACATCAAATGAACAATGTGGACAAAGATGTTCAGTCAGTTATGGCCGAGCGGACAAGATGGCAGTTATCCTGCGCTGTGGAAAACAGTGTGGGTTGATGTACCCAGCACGTAGTGAATTTTCCATGCAATTGTCTGTGGCTGTAATGACCAAACCTGCAACCTCAGATCAGGATATGCATTTATCCTATTGAATTTTCCCACTCTGAGGCAAGTAGGCTCATGTTGGCACCATTTCAAAATGCAAGTTTTTCCATGTGGCTTGATCCATGATTGGAATTTTCAATTTTGAAGTTGCTGGGCTAATGAAAGAAACAAACATTTGGTAGCAACAATATAATGCCAAGGCAGGATGGGTGGGAAGTTACTGTTTTGGCCTTACATTTGGAGGGATGCAGGTTCTATCCCAGATTCAGCCATCCAAATGTTTGTTTTGTGTGTTTTCCTGAAATGACTCAAAGTGAATGTCAGAATGGGTCCTTGAAGAGGCCCTGGTTTAATTTCTTCTGTTCCTTACCTCCAATTTTCTCAGGGCTTTAAAGATTTTTGATGAGCTGTAACTCTCCTTTGCCTCCCTTTAAACCCTGCTCTACTACACCCTATGACACTTTTCAGGACCTTCATTTCTGTGGCTTGTATTTGGCCTCTATATTTCTTTCTAAGAACCCATGCTTTACTTCTGTTAAATAGTACTGGGATTTCTTTTGTTTTATAGAACTTCATTTGACTTTCTTTTTGGTAACTTTTACAGAGTGTCCTTTTAATTGGTCCACGCATCTTTGAAAAACTATTGTATTTATATTTAGTATATCTGCTGTGCTAATGTGTGAAATCCCATATATTTAAATACTGATGTCTTTTCCATGTAGAAACTTTCCAAACAATTTTTTGGTCTGATCATGTTGAAATATAACAATAATCTTCTGCCTGTGGTAGTTGCATAAACCTGTGCAGTGATATCACAAATTTAATTAGTCAGTCACACACTAAACTTAGAGTGACGCGGGTGCGTGGCTCGGGGCCACGTTCACCCACTAACGATTTTAGTTGTGCAGAGTGAAGCTTAGATTGTGGACCAGTTGGTTTTTTTTATGTTTTGTGAATGACTTTGCTGAACTTCCAGTAGAAATTCTCTTTAATATAATTGAACTTCATTATAATTTTCCACTCGAAGAATTGTCAATTTTCAGATCGGGAAGTTCCGATAGCCGGAATCATAATTTTTGGTGGTAGACAATCGGTTTGTGTGTTTTAGTGTGTTGAGAAATCAATTAACGGTTGAACGGTATTATGTTTTTTGAACTTATGTGACTTTCTAGCAATAATTCTCACCACATTACCTGGAGCTGACTTGCAAATCCACCTGGCAACTGCGGCATCATCGAACTAATTACCTAGCACTATTTAATCATAACCACAACAGACTTCCGAATCAACAACAGAAAAAGGTATTGGCAAGAAGCAGCTTAAACCAGTTAGATGGCTTACATGAAGACCATTGACAGGACAGTATTGGATAACCATAGCAAGCTTATTTAGTGGCACCGGTGGTGAGATCTGTATGTTATTATTAAATAGTCAATTAATTATTAAATTAATACAATGTGTTACTCCCAGCTGCCATAATTTTGGTTTTAATTTTAGAGATTCCAAAGTTGTATGTTTTGGCTGTTCATTTTAATAGATTTATAGCTTTTTGTAGATTGCTTTCTGAGGAGTTGATGATAATTTGTTTTTCAGTGATGATTTGTTCATTTAAATTTGAATCCCTTCTGGTTCCATTTTTTGACATATTTTAAGATGTAAAACAAACAAAACTGAAGAAGATCTCCTGTTGGTTTTTATTGATTTTGCCACTTCATCATTTTGTTTGCCTAACCACACATTTCCAACATTTTTTGCCATTCTGGCCCTCTTTTCTTCTTCTCCTTTTTTTTTTTAGTACTCACTGTCTCCCTTTCAGCCAAAAAAAAAAAAAAAAAAAAAAAAAAAAAAAAAAAACCACACACACACACACACACACACACACACACACACACACACACACTGACTCCCCTACTTGTAATAATGTAACCCATAGTGCTCCATTTATTTTATTATTATTATTGTTGCTAATAACCAACTCTTTGAATCAGTGATTTGATGGTGCCTCTCTTAGGTGAAGCAAACAAGAACAGCTTTCCAAAATTACTTTATTAAAAAACTTTATTGGTGTATTGTTCACAGTTTGAATAAAAAATACACATCATGAAAAAATCTTATTAATTAATGTTTTTTTTTTTGTAATGACACCAAATTTTTTATTTTTGGCACCATATCTGTCATCACCAATCTGTCACCGCGTTCCACTATTAACAGTCTGTTTCTTTCTTTGCTGACTGTGCTAAATCTTCTTTTGATCATAGGAATGCAATTAAAAACTTCTTTGAAGCAACCATGAAAGCCAAATAATACTGGAGAGCAGGGTGCGGTGATTAATAAATTTGCCTTACACCAGAAATGCCCCTATGATCTCTTCAATGCCCACCGATGGCCGGTACCAACTCCATTGGAAACCACTGGTCTAAATGCATGCTGGTGCATCTGTTCATACTTTTAATGGCCTGCATTAAATGTTATAGCAGATCTTTTTGTTAGAGCACACCTCACAATTTATTGTGTTTTGCTTTATGTAAGGCCTTGGCAATTTCAGTTAAAGCTACAGGAATCTCTAAATTGATGACCCTTACATCTGTTGCTGCCTGAGGCAATTTCTATGATTCACCTTGTGCCATATGTCAATAGGTGTTCAGTGCTCTAACTACACACATTTTTTCAGTTCCACGTTCACTGTCACAGATTGAAAAAATAATTTAATCACTTCTTATATCTTTTTCAACCACAGCCCACTACATTTCTATACGTATTTGTGTGGTAGTACTGAATTGGTAATGGCATTTCTAGAAACAATTTTTTACCGAGCGTGGTGGGTGAACGGTTAACGTTCTGGCCTCGCATTCGGGAGGATGCAGGTTCGAATCACCGTCTGGGCATCCAGATTTTTGTTTTAAATGGTTTCCCTAAATCACTCCAGGTGAATGCCGGGATGCTTCCTTCAAAAAGGCCATTGCCGAATTCCTTCCCATTCCTTGTCCCCAGTCCCATCCTGACCTTAGCTGTCGACAAGGCGTAAAGCCGTAAGTAAAAAAAAAGAAAAGAAAAGAAAAGAAAAAAAGAATCCATTTTGCCTCTTGAAGAGGTGCTTTGCTGTATTTTTAGTTCTTGTAGTGATTGTTAGTATATATTTTGTATCCAGAGTTCAGTAAGCTGATGCCTCTGTAGTTGTAAGTATTTTAAGATCACCTTTCTATAGTAGCATTACCTTAGCCTTCTTCAGGGATAGTCTTTTGTTTCAAACACAAACCTATCCAGCAGTCTCAGTTTTAAAGCTATTCCTCCATCTTTGAAAAGTTCCAAACTAGTACTATTTATACCAGCTACTTTCTTGATTTTCATCCTCTGTAGGACATTTTACAGTTTTTGTAGAGTTATACTATCTGCGTGGGTATTTTTGCTCACTTCTAAATTACCTATTAATCAACCTTGCAGGAATCAATCTGCAGATCTTTGTAATATTTTGATGGGGTTCCACTCAGTGTACAACATGTGGTGCAACAAGTAAAATAGGGTATGCTTCATTTTGATGTGATGTCTGAAAGCTGATAAATTTTAAGGTTACAGTGTCTAGAAATTAGTATCCACTTTTCCTTGAAAGGGTTATCCTACTCTGCACTCTGCAAAGATAGCCGAACCCACCCTCGGCACACTGGCTCAGCGTAACGGAGTTTGAACTGAATGAATATCCGGCCGGTGTCTGCCGAGCCACGTCGATCCGTCTCGAGTTCCCCCATTAGTGTGTGGAGGGCTTTACAGATTGTCATGTGTAGTGCACCTCTGACATGTTTAAGGAAACAATATACGATTCAGCTTTATTAAGACTGAGAAATCCACAGCCAGGATTGTCACAAAAGTACCTTATTTTCTATTTCAAACCCCGTTTGACTCTGAACCGGATGTCTACAGTATGTTTGCTTAATAATGCTGCAGATCATTAGTGCTGCTGATATCTGGCAGCCACTGGTTACAAAGGCACAGTTTGTCAGCTGCCAGAAGGATAAGAGCATCAGGCAATAGGCATCCATCAATGGCAGCTTACTGTTACCCTGGATGGCCTTTTCCATATATTGGATCAGCCCCCCCCCCCTCCCAAGAATACGCACATAGTGGACACTGGACTTCTTTCCCTGGTGATTTGCTATTTTTCAAATTCAAAGTTATAAAACGGGTACTAGTAGTATATAACATAAAGTGTTTGAGAAAGTAAGCTTACTTTTTATGGGAAAATGCAAGTGTGTCATATCCAGTTCAGATGTTGAAAGCTTCCAATCCATTATAATGAATTTCATTAGCAAAGATGAGAACATGTTTGGAAGAACACACATTAAGTTATTTTTAATTATCAACTTTTAGGGTGAAAGAATGAAGACTTTCCTTTCCCAATGTATCAATTGTATAAAATGTTCTCTGGCTTTGCACAGGGGAACTGTGTCATTTGATGTGACATTTTTAAGGTTGCTCTCCGTCTTCATCTTCGGCAAAAGACGTTGGAGAGTGACTTTGAAACATCACATTAAATTGATATGCTCCTCCAGTTAGAGGCACAAGAATAATTTCTACAACTCTTAGGATGCAAGATTCAGTGGACACCACTAGCTTTACTAATCAGTTTTCTCAGGTGATTCATGGTAAAAATATTTGTAGGTTACAAATTAGAAGTAGTGCTGAAATTGTGCTGACTAAAATCTATCTTTAAAAAAATGCCACTAAAATCATTGTACCATTAGGCACATGAAGAAAATACTTTCTTGTTTAACTCGTTGCTACGGGAACAGCATTCAGTTACAGCTCTGATTGAAAATGGTATTGATGACAGTTCATATGTACCTTAAAAAATTGTGGCTTAAGAGAAATATAATACACCAGGAATGTCAGGTAGGTTGTACTATCCAGCTTTGCATAAATTTGCATGATTTTGGGCAAGTTGTTTTGTTGTACTTCCCATCTAGTGATCTGTTACTAATAATAATTCAAAGAGTAATTAAAAGAACAATGATATGTTTTTTTGTTTTTATTAAATATAAAATTTGCATTAAAATTTTATTTACACATTTTTGGAGCAGATTTTTATGTCAAATAACTGCTCACGTCTTTTGAAGCTATTGAGTTGTGTGTTTAAACATTTTTACAGGTGTTAGTTTGTAGGTACTGTGGTATACTTATTATTTTCATTACTCATTCTGCAAAATATGGCAAATTTAATTTTTTTTAAATCTTTGTTTCTTTTTCTTTAGGCGTAAGTCTGTGGAGAACCTGCTCATTACTAGTCACGACGTGATTGGGAGTAGCATCAGTTCATCTTTGACGTTCAACGCTATGACTTTACCCACTACCTGCCATATTGCCAATCCCAACGGCTCCCTGGAACCACGGTAAACACTGCTTGATTAACATGTTAAAATACATGTTTTTATTTTCCTTTATTTATGTTTTTGCATGTTTCAAATTTTCTGTTTTTATTTTGTGCCAAAGCTGTTTTGTTCATACCTGCTGTGCCCCGTGTCCCCCGTACCTGCTATATTGTTGAGACCTCGGAGAGGTAACTGAAGCCATTCGTATTCGATTTGTACAGTGACTAACGTGTCTGAACTATGTCTTTCTCTGTTTAACACTGTGTACTTATTTTTTGTTTAGTTTACTACAAAACTGCTTCAGTTCCTAATTTCAAAGTTAGAATTATTTCTTCAAACTGTAGTATATTCTGTGCAGAATCTATTTTTATATAGTCCTTTTCTGTTTCTGTGTATTTAATGTGTTACTTGATGTTCTTTGTTTGCTGCAGCCTGTTATTTGGGTAAGTAATAAACATTTCTCTCCTTCAGCTGTTCTTTGTAAACCACTACCCTCAGATGTGATGCGTGAGTGTGTTCCACGTAGGTCTCAAAGTCCCAGTACGAGTCCACAATCGAGTCCACGTCCATCCCCCAGGCAACAACACAAGCGGGACCATTCAAAAAGTGATATAATTTTGTCCAGTGCCAGTAACACCAGCACAGCAACTGTGGAGAAGCCTGATGCTTTTGAGGTTAGTTGTGTTTTGTTGTAGAGCTTTTATAGTTTACATAATTGATTTTCCAACTTATTTTGCCCCTTCCTGGTTTATCTTTGCTCTACTTAAATATTTTATAATGTATAGTGGACAATCTAATTTTGTAAATAGTTTTTAGGTTAGTTATTCTTCCATTAATATTTAATGCTGTTATTATTTTCATTAATTGAAGACCTGGCATTTTGAACTTTTATTTTTTTTTCCCTTCCACTTATTTACTTACGCTGCCAGTGCTAATCATGGGGCGGTGGGACATGTGAACTACTTGTATTTAGAACCAAGTTTGTGAGATCCGAACATTTTAATCTTTTGATGGAATTTTTATGTTTCCCCCTGTCTGAAAAATGCGAGAGTGGGGACTATCAGCATTTACCTTGGTGACTGTGGTAAACTGCCTAAAAACTGCAATCAGGATGCACGGTTCATGGGGAATGGGACTTGAACTTGGCCCCATTGTACCTTCCAGATGCTGTGTGTTGGTGCCTTAATGTGCACAGCCACACTGGCAGGAAAGAATTCAGTGAAGGCAGTGCCATCTTTATTGACACTAGGAATGGAATTACTGAAAACAAGGGCACAGTTTCAGTCTCCAAAACTTTTTGAATTAGAGTTCAGCTTTAAAACACTAAATTAAAGAAAGAAGTAGCATGGGTGTTCCAGTTGGGAAAAAAAATATCTAAGTGAGTTATGATCAAAAAATGTTGAATATTTCAATAAACAAAAAATTATTACATCAACTTATACATTACCAGTAGTTACCATCAGAGTGCTCTCCCTTGCTTCAAACACACTTGTCGTATTCTTACCATTTTATGAAACAGCTTTGGAAGTCATCTTTGGCTAGTCTTTAGTTGTGCAATTGTGGTTGCCGTAATACCCTAAACAGTATCAGTTTAGAGAAGGATTAAAAGTTGTGTTTTGTTAGATATTTGAAATTAGATGAGTGAGGACACACCATAAATGATTTTCTTTGATAGATATTGCTTTACCTGAAGCAGTTTCTGATACAAAGTATCACCATGATGATAAAGCATAATTTTTTAAAAAAATCTTTTGTTAAAATACTTTCAATAGAACAATATAGTACCTTTAGATCTTCAGAAATTTACCCATTTTTCAATCATCTACCTAATAAAATCATTTTTCTCACTTGTCCAACATTCTCCGTGGCTTTCAGTGTTGAATGGCATCCAAATCGCTCCTTATTTTCAACTGATTCACATCTATTATTATGTCATTCAAACCACTTATAAACAGTCTCCAGAGTCATCATACCACCTTCCCTTAGCACTTTTTTTGTAGTTTTAAACTGTCATGTTAATGCAAAGTCTACATTCCACGATTTAGAACAAAATTGAAAACACACCATATTTTAACAGAGATTCACATCCAATAAGTTGCGCCAAACATATTGAATTATCATAAGTTCTTACTAAGCATGAATAGAGTGCTGCATTAAATTTCACTGCTTTGCCACTGGTTGGTGCCCATCGAAAACATTGACCATGTTTTTTGTTTATACCTGGTGCATCATCATTGTTATTATCATTTGGAAACAAGGTGTTGTATACAGGGTGGTCAGAAATTCACTCATCGGCGGGTAAGGGCAGTGTTCGGGACGTTGCACTAACGAAATAAATACAAAAAAAATCTAGTAAAAGTAGTACCGTTTTTGAGTTATTCGCAGTTAAAGTTGGCCAATAAGAGCGCTGCGCGGGCGAATTCAAACAGCCTTCCTCAGGCGGTGTTGCCAAGCATACTCGAGGCATGCGACCGCCACAGAAAACGAAAAGAAAAATTCTCTTCGGAAGGGGGAATTGAACCCGCAACCTTCAGATTGAGAGTTTGCCGTCTTACCGACTACGCTGCCAAGGCACTAAAATTTCATTCTTTTTAGAAGCCACTAGGGCGGACTGTTTGTTCGTAATCGGAATTGATCAGTAATCCGCGACATTTTTCGGGAAGTCGGTGGTGGGGCTAGAGGATTCTTTTTATGGGAATTGTTTTTTAATTAGTTGATCTGCTTGTTAGATTAATCTTTAATTTTTGTACAAAAATCGTTTAGTTACTGGCACAAAAAAAAAAAAAATCTGTAAACTTGATTTATTCGTTGCAAAGAAGCTTCTTTTATTCCATGTAATCGTATTTCATTAGATTTCGATCACAACATTTTTTTGATTAACGCGAATATCCTTGCTACTATTTTGCAACAATAAAACAAAAAACAATAAACTTTTGGAAAAAAGAACATTCTATCGTTTGTAACGTAACTTTCTCTGCTGTAAAAAGTCTGTTCTTATTCAAACAAGTTGTACATTTTGGTAACGTGTATCAACTCGCTAACGCGCGGCAAGCCGTAAAAGGTAAACAAGCTGTTACTCATTGAAAGCCCTTTTGTCACTGATACAAAACCAAATTACTGTACAGTAGTTTCATTCCAACTTGACGTTATCAGTCGCAACATTGAAAGCCAACAGGGATTTACTTACAATAAACGTCAACCCGCAACAGTAACCGTAGTAAAAATGTATCCCAATGAACAACAATAACAAAAAAATACGGGTCCTTACATTTTACACCAACTGCTCAAAATGTCCTCCCTCAACTGCAATACCGGCACGACAACGCTGAGTTACTGAATTTGCGAGTCTTCCAAAATTGTAACTTTCTCTAATTTCATCAAAAGCTAGAATTATCCTAGCCAAAAGTTCTTCCTCCGTTTCTACTTCAGTCTCATAATCAATGGCCTTGACAGCTCCAATGGGTTGTTGTCTGGTGACCGAGCTGGCCAGTGAATTGGGCCTCCTCGACCAATCCACCTGTTAGGATACAATGCACCGAAGTGTTGACGTACCAGTACTGAAAAAAGCGGCGGCACGCCGTCATGTTGAAACCACATGTCATTACGAATTGCCAAAGGAACGTCTTCTAAGTACAACAGAAGGACGTTTTCATGAATTGCTAAATAAGAAGCGCCATTTAAACGTTGCTGAAGTAGAACAGGGCCTAGTATAAACTCGCCCAAAATACCCGCCCAAATGTTAACACTAAATTTGTGTTGGTATGACTTGACAAAAATTGCATGTGGATTTTCGACATCCCAGATATGGCTGTTTCGGCTATTAAAACACTTCTCCCTGGTATAGCACGCCTCATCCGTCCACAGCACCTTCCTTTCAAAGTTTGGATAATCGTTACATTGCTGCAGGTACCACTGTGAAAACTGAACTCGAAGTGGAAAATCGTCTTCCTCCAAGTCTTGAACCTTTTGAAAGTGAAAGGGATGTAACCCTTCGTCGTGAAGGACGTCCAAAACAGTGGCATGTGAGGCCTGGTACTTAAAAATGACCCTATTGAAAGGCTGCATTTAAATGGAGAATTTGAGGGATCACTTAGACTGGACGTATCTGCAATGCGTTGGTAATGACCCTAGAGCTTGTCCTCGGATTATCAGCAATCATTTCCAGGACATTGTCTTCAAATCCTACACTCCGCCTGAACCGATTTCGTCCGGCGTTGGGCCTGTGGACAACAATACTTCCCGTCTCCCTCAACCTTCTGTCAACCAACACAAAAGTGTTGGCCGATGGAATCACACAGTTAGGAAATCGTGTCCTGTAAATCTTAACTGCTTCGGCCCTGTTTTGTCCAGCAGCGCCATACGCCAAATGCATATCGGCATACTCTTCAAACGAAAATTGATGACGTTGCATGATGACAGTTTCTTTATCAGTAAGTTGCGTTCAACTGCGAGACTTCTTCTGGCATGGTCCTTTAGCCCCACCACCGACTTCCCGTCCTAGTGGCTTCTAAAAAGAAGGAAATTCTAGTACCTTGGCAGCATAGTCGGTAAGACGGCAAACTCTCAATCTGAAGGTTGCGGGTTCGATCCCCCTTCCGAAGAGAATTTTTCTTTTCGTTTTCTGTGGCGGTCGCATGCCTCGAGTACGCTTGGCAACACCGCCGGTGGAAGGCTGTTTGAATTCGCCCGTGCAGCGCTCTTATTGGCCAACTTTAGCTGCGAATAACTCAAAAACGGTACGACTTTTACTAGATTTTTTTTTGTATTTATTTTGTTAGTGCAACGTCCCGAACACTGCCCTTACCCGCCGATGAGTGAATTTCTGACCACCCTGTATAAGGATGTAGATGATACCTTGTTCATGGTTAGAAAACTCATTGAAGACTATAGTAGTTGGAATCAAAATTTGACATGTGGCAATAAAATGACAAGCTGAAAGAGTATTTTACTCTAGATGATTCTACTATTAAAATCACAGCAATCAATAAAAGTCCAGAAAATAAGTTTATCATGGATGGAGATAGAGGTATTTTGAATAAATTTAGAGGGTATATTATTATTTTTAAAATAAAGTTCATTCTCTGTAGTAAAAATAAAAAGATGCATATTCATATCTTCCATTGGAAGTTCCGTAACCTATAAGTTGTAGGTATTTCCAATGAATGAGTCAATAAAAAATAGTCACAGCTTTAGGAAATGCCTACTGGAAAATGAAATGGGAGATAATGCTTCAAGTTCATATCAGAAATGAATTGATATGACAGCAAATGGATGCATAATACTCTGTGGTACACAGCATCGAGAGGAAGTAATTAAGTTGTTATGGCCAAATGAAATAAATTGAAAATATCAGATTACCTATACAAATATTTATTGAACTCCAGAAAGGAGAAAGAAAGGTATATGACAAACCTTCAGGATAGGCAGAATAAAAGCAGCAGTGAAGTGTGTTCATGGAAGGTTGGCACATAGAAGTGCACTTGGTGTGTATTAATGGTTTGGCCTACCGAAAGAACCTTATAGATTGAAAATAGTACAATATAACAGTCACTCACACACTGGAACATTACAAAGCTTCTGGCCTGTATTCACCAAAAAAAAAAAAAAAAAAAAAGCTTCTCACCTTGCTTCTTCTTTATGCGAACTTACTTACACCATACCTGGAATAACGTCGAGTAATTAATAAATTATATGGTATTTTCTCTTCGGTTGATTGTCACTTCAAACCTTCCACTGAAACTTACAAAAGGTTAGAAGGAAATCTCAAAACTGCTAAATGATAACAGTTGTTAGAGATTAAGTAATTTCCACTTAAATCTTTATTGCACAACTTTCTCTTATATTTCTTAGACTCGTTGAGCAGTATATTATTTAAATTACTATCAGAAGATTCCTTTCACACAGATATTTTCACCAGGTAATAATTTTTCCTTCTACATAAAAAGAAAAGGTTCTGCTGGGACCAAAAAATAATCCCTCAGTTTCTTAATACTGTTCACTAACAATCCCTAACAGCTTCTTTCAATACCACACAAATTACGCAACATTGGAAATTTATAATTTCCAAAAACTAAAGTTCCTATCAGTTACTTGAAAACTTTTTGCACATATATAAATTATAAATACTTGACGACTGATTCACAACTTCTAAACTGGCGTGAAATCCTTTATGAGTATAAACGGCATGATTGATGTGGCAATATTTTTTTAACAGCTGTGCAACCGCTAAGTGTCAACTAATAATTAATTTTATTGGCATTTTTTAATGCTTCCCTAACCTGGTACACTTATATAAAATTAGCCCTTACTAGTTTTGAGAAAAAACTAATTGGAGTGATATCCTCACTTTTGATTAACAATAAGAACAAAATACACCAACCAATAAACTTACTCCCCATACATGACAAAAGACCAACTCAACCAACCGCAAATAACTAGATGCACACGCTAATCTCGGACGCTGCCACAAAAATTAAAACTTTGCTCTGGACATAACTTCCTGCTTCCAGCGATCACTGGTGATGAAGAGCCGTGCTTGGTGGTAGCACTACTACTTACAGAATTTGCCAAACTGATGCTTCTTCTAATGCAACCATGAGGCATTCTTTTGTCCCACAGAGAATTGTGTCTCACTCTTTACCACTACGGGTGAATCTTAATATTACACAACACTCACAAATCTTATGATAAAACTCAGAATAATTTCCTAAAAGATACTCTGTAAAGCCCTAGAGCCGTTACAGTCCCCTCCATTTTTTGACTAAGATGAACTTGGTGATTTTGTTAAAAATTAAGTTTGGGGAAAAAAGTTTTTTAAAAAAAATTGTTTTTAGACTACCTTCTGAAGAAGCAAAAATGATTTGGTGGTGGTCTTACATGAATAATCTTAATGTAAAAATGCTTCTTCTTCATTATCTGAAAAATACAAGAAATCCAGGTAGTAATACCATTGCTTACCCAAAACTTAGAAATTTATATTTGGGCTCGCAGACCCTCACTCAACCTACTATCCATGCTAAAACAATGTTGCTATGAGTTTATGAACCAGTGGCATCAGGTTATGTTTTAAATCACCTTCCAATCATTTTAAATTCTCCATAAACTGTCCATAGAACTTCAAGCCTTACTACTGCTTGAAAGAATTATAAATCCCCAACGGTATTATTTAAATATGCTACAGAATCTTATTAATCTATACCTTCAAAAATTTAATTCATGTGTAGACTTACTAAATCAGATATTCCTGCCTGCTCCTTAATACTTCATTCAGGCACCAACCCATATCAATGAAAAGGACAAAAAGTCTCTTTAATCAACATCTTAATACTATTGGGGCATGTATCACCCGAATTGAAGTGGATTCATTCACCCAAACATCTGGTGAAACAAAAAGTAATCTAAAGTATCACAGTACCCTATAAAAAAAAAAAAAAAAAAATTGAATTATTTGAAAAGAAAACTAATAAATCGTGTCTTATGACGACATAAGAACTTTCCTTAAAAAAAAGATTCTCATTGCTTTCTACTTCTACCTCATTCATTCGTTACAAAGTTCACCCTTTCAGAAAACTTTTTCTATTTATGTCTCGGAGGATCATCTGAAAACCTTAGTGTTCGTCATCTGCGAACAAGATCTTCAAAATGATCATAATTCTTTCCAGTATGTCTTATAATTACCAGTCATCTCTCACATTCGCTTCCTATGAAATCTTATTGCTTAAAAATTAAAAATAAACCATGTCTGCTCTAATAAAAAAAAATCACGTACATGCATCGATGAACTGAAAGAACGATGAACCAGTTCCCGGTAATTGTCATGCTAAACCAAGAGGAAAGGTTTTCGAATAATAGGCAGACAGGCCCATTGTTTAAAATTTAACCGTTACGCAGTATAAAAAAATAAAGCTTATCTATTAGTGTTGGTAACAATGGAGTGAAAGAAATACCACGAGGCGATATTTATGTTGAAAGATAAATTATACCCAACACTCACCAAAGTTGAAGGGAGGAGGGCAGCAGCTACACAAAAAACACAATATTTTGGGGTTAACTCTTACTCAAATGAAAAGAATATGTGACTGAGCTCATGCAAACCTCACAGTCAATATAGCCACACACAGAATCTGCCAACTCGGTGTGTTTTGAAACTCTTGTTCTTTGACAAGAGTGACTGATGGGTTACATTTGTTGCTCTGGCTTTTGATGAATGTTCATGATGTGCTTTTGTCTTGTTGTCAAGATTTGGTTCTTCCTCACAGTATTTTTGAGTGAATAGCATGTGTGCTTTGAACTCCTTGTTTTGTTCGTGATTTACCATGTTGACTAAAAGCAAAAAAAAAAAAAAGAGAGAGAGAATTTAGTTCTCATTTGGATAAGTGATAAAATTTGGATAAAAAATAAAAATGTTTCACAATTTAAATCTGGGCAAGTTGTTAGTTTTGATATCAATGAATCCAAGTATACAATCAATTAAGAAATCAGGAGAAAATGTAAGGAATTCTATGGTTTCAAAGTCAATGTTACCCAAAACTGTTTGTGTTCCTGCAATTAAAAAACTGTAACATGTATACAGATTGAAGACCGCAATCAGAAGATGGTGCACTTGAGTGTTGCTATAATCCATGAGAAAGCTAAATATCTTTATACACATTTTAAAAAACCTTACAGTAAAAATTCACATAGAGGAGTAATGCATCTGAAGGGTAGTTTAATAAGTTCAGAGACCTACAGTCACTCCGTATCATCAAAATTATTTTGTAAACTTGGAACTTATTTCCTCTAACCTTATATACATTACAATTCCTTGTTCACAGTTTCTGTACTCTTGGCATATTTATGGAACATGTTCCCCGCGAGTAGCATTGCCAGGTGTCCTGCTTTCCAAATGACATCTCAATTTTTGTGGGTCTGGGGACGTGTCCCAATTTAACCTTGATCGGGACACCAAATGTCCCAATTTTTGAATCAAATGATAAAAAACCATCACTCGTCACAAAAAAAAAAAAAAAAAAAAAAAAAAAAAAAAAAAAAAAGAAATCACATCACACGTCGAGACGCATTACATCCATCCAGCAGTGCCATTCACGGCTTATGGTACAACAGACCCTACTAACCTTGAGAATGGTAATTGTTCATACTGGAGTGCTAGCGACGGTGACAGGTCTCAAAACTGCTATCCTTTCCATCGTTAGGAGGAAGTACGTTCTTCTTTCTGCTGTGGTGCAGTGCAAAAATACAGTACATTGTCCTATATATTGTTCCTGTTCTCACCACTCGTGTTCGTGCTGATCCATTCTCTCTCTTATTGCGCATGTGCATTGTTGAAGCTGTCGCTCTTGCTGGAGACAGGATCACACTTTTAACTAATTCATTCATCGTTTGTCCATTCACTGGCAGAGTCCACTTGAGTTTTGTACGTAGTGTGATTTAAATTAGTCAAGCCAGGAAATACAAACGTTCCTTTGTAGGTAAGTGTTAGAACTATTTATATAGAAAATTCCACCACACATACTAAGTCTTTCACACAGTTTTAAGATTCACCTCGCTCCTGGGAATCTTAGGTTAAGTTTAGTACCGAGCGTGGTGGGTGAATGGTTAATGTTCTGGCCTCGCATTCGGGAGGACGCGGGTTCGAATCCCCGTCCGGGCATCCAGATTTGTTTTTTGCATGGTTTCCCCAAATCACTCCAGGCGAATGCCGGGATGCTTCCTTTAAAAACGCCATGAGCAAATTCCTTCCCGTTCCTTGTCCCCAGTGCCATCCCGCCTCTAATGACCTTAGCCGTCGATGAGGCGTAAAGCAGTAAAAAAAAACTTAAGTTTAGTATTTCGGTAGAGTGTTTATTCTCTTTGGTTTCGTAATATGTATATGCACGTGTGCTTATTGTAATTCCATATAGAATAAATTTTATGATTTTTCTACGAAGGGTATTGGTTTTAGTGCTTGTAATCTATTTGATGGAAAAGAAAAGGGAAGACAGCGTGAATCTGTTTGTACTGTATGCTAATTTGATATGTATGTACATGTGTTGGTGCTGGAAAGATAATTTTATTTTTCCAGAATTCCCACAAAATGAGTGATTCGGACATCAATTCCGAAGCCGAAAACGATGCTGCTTGGATATTTTCCCAGGCTAATAACATTATCATAATTATCACTTGAGCATGTTAAAGCAGAGATACAAAATTTAAATCTACTTCAGTTTGTCCTGTAGTGGATTTTATAACTACATTATAAAAACAATACTATACTAAAATCAGTAAAATCGAACACTAAATACAATTTTAATAAATATAAATAGTGCATGCTTATTGCAGCATAAATAGTACTTCAAATTTAACTTCAAAATCTCGCATTTGGGAGGACACCATTTCGAATCCCTTTCTGGGCATCCAGATTTGGGTTTTCTATGGTTTCCCCAAATCACTCCAGGCTGGGATGCTTCCTTCAAAAAGGCCAGGGCCGAATTCCTTCCCACTCTTTGTCCCCAGTCCCATTCTGCCTCTTAATGACCTCAACGTCGACGAGGCATAATTCATAAGTTAAAAATTATTTTCCACAATATTTTGTTGCTTGTCCTAGATAACAAGTCTGAATATTATTTTAAAGCTTGGGAATAAGATTCATTAGTTCCCGTCATATATTAGATACCTTTAAAAAACATCCATCCTGCCTAAATTATAAAAATTAATGTGAATTTTATAAAAACTTATTTTGGCTGTCCTGATTTGTAACCCTGAATCCTGATTTTTTGACCTTATGTCATTATTTTTAACTAACCAGACCTGGCAACACTGCCTGTGAATAAGAATCTTTGACTGTACAGGATAATTGAGTAACTTGGTGACACCTACCAGTAGCCTCAAATATTAGGACATTTCATTGTAAGCCAACAGGCTACACTGCCGCAGCTGAAATCTGAATTCAATAAAATGACTTTTATTAGTAATCAAATTAATATACTTGTGTAAGACTCCATTTCATAGTATATTAATTGTAACTAAAAATTCTGTCATTTCTTTGTATCATTAATGGACATTATGTGTATATGAAATATAATTAAAAAAGGGTTATTGCAATTTGGTCTACCGATGATAGAGATGCGAAAACCATGAAATATGAAATCTTTGTCGATCTGTCTGTCTGAATCTGTTCGTCACGACAAAAACTAATGGACAGATGTTATTGAAACTCCACATACTGATAGCTTATGTCACTGGTAAAGATATAGGATATTTTGTACCCTGATAATTTACAAAGTTCCTAGTTATACTTAACGCAAAACTGAAAATTTTGAAATTTTTGTGTCTGTCTGCACAACTCTCAACACTAATTAATGAATTTTATCAAAACTTCGCATATTGGTAGTTTATGTCATCAGTTAACATATGTGATAATTTTTGTCTAGATCAGTTTGCACAGCTCTTGATAATACGAAGGACAAAACCATAAATTTTGGAATCTATGTCCGTTTGTGCACCACTCGTGTGAATGGATTTCAGTGAAACTATAAATAGTGTTGGCTTATCTCATCAGTTAACGTGTAGGTTACTTTTTATCCTGATAGTACCATATTTCATCCATGACACAGAAGTCAAATGTTTTGTAAATCCATTTAATATTGTAGGGCACAAGGCTTCTTGCAGACGGAAGGTTTTCTATGATTAGTCATAAATATGCGGTGAATGTTGCTCGTAACTGTAAGTGGGTGTATGCATGTTTACCAATAAGTTCGAACAAAACCTACATCGTCTGTCTACCAGTGTGTCCCACATAAATCTACGAATCAATTCTGTGACGCTTTTGTAAGGACTGTGGCAAGCAGTCACGAATCGAGCAACTCTTCTCTGGACTTAATCTATAAAGTCAATCAGTCCCCTACGAAATGGGTCCCAAATGTGGGTGTATGAGAGTTTTGTACGTTATCTCCTTTGTTTGTGAATTGCAATTTTTCAAGATTTGACCTACGAATTAGCTCTACCTATGACCGAATTAATGTGCAAATCCCATTTCATGTTTTGTACTGTCACGCCCAAATATGGTACTTCACAGAATAGGCCATATCAGTACCTGAACTGTTTACATTGTATTTCTGAACAAACAGATTCTTTTGTTAGCTGTGCACATTGCCTTACACTTTTTACAAATGGTATTGGGGTAAGTTGGAACATGCTCAGCTTCCTGGCCTTTAAGCCCAATCGACTGCCCCTGCATGTGGCTTCAAAGTCTAGTAACTATACACAGAAATTATGATTTTATTCACATTTACCATTAGTAAGGCTAACATTGCTGACACTAGTGGAAAATCAGAGACTGCCGCGAATGAACAAATCAGAATGTAAATGAGTAAAGCAAGAATAAAACATTTACTTTTCTGTCCAGGAAATTTATAAATATGTTTATTTAAATGGAAGCATATTTCAAAATATGCCCATTGCCCAGTAGAAAAAAGTTGCTAATTGGTAGCACTGTTGGAAGTAAATACATCATATCATGCATGATACAGTTATCATTCAAACAAGTATACCCATAAACTTTCAGAAATTCTAAATAATCCTGCTTGTTAACCTTAATGGCCATTGAATAGACTGTACAGAATTTCCGTTCTGTTGTGATTTCTTCCTGGTATGTCTATCAAAAAATCTTTTAAATCCAGAAATTTTCATAGAAAAATTTTGTAAAACTTTTTCCAGAAATACCCACTTACTCATTTCTCTCTGATTTATTTTCTTCTCAAAAAACTGTTTGCTGGCGGAAGTTGATGCTCTACATAGGATAAAACCCAGGAGTAGCTTCCTGCTGAGAGCATGGCTCGTGGAAGGATCCTCGAGAGAATCCTGAATTGCCAAGTGGAAAAACAGTCTTCATGTTACTAGGGAAATGGCCTCTGGCGATGATCAACCCCACACAGTTTAGGAAACAATAAATCACATGCATGTAGGACTACGAAGATGTAAAATGATGCTCCAAAAATGTGGCTTGCTGATTTGATGTTATCTATTATTCAGAAGGCTTTTGACCGATTTGCCATCATGATTGGCCGACGGAGCATGGTGGGTGAGTGGTAATGCTATGGTCTCGCATCCAGGAGGATGTGAGTTGGAATCCCTATCTGGCCATCTAGATTTGGGTTTTGCATGGTTCTCCAAATCACTCCAGGTAAATGCCAGGATGGTTACTTTAAAATGCCATGGTTGAATTCCTTTTCATTCCTAACTCCCTGCTCTTTCCTATGTCTAATGATGTTGATGAGGCATACCAGAAGCAAAAATGCAAAATGATTGGCCAGGTAGACTGCTTTCTGGGTGGATAGCAAGCTACTGGTATATAACAACGCACAACACAGGTGGATAACATAGGTCTGTCCAAAAAGAAGACCCCAATATGATGGTCAAAACGTCGGCTTTATACACAGTGACAGCATCACCCGGACAGTCAAGAGATAATAGACCAAATTTATGGTTTTAAAATATCACGTTAGATGTAAATATGACTGTGGCCTCAGTTTGTTTGCATTGGGCTTAAATAATTTCTATATAAAGCATCACTATGATATGGAACGTTAGCCATTTGAATTTTGCTTCTGCTCTTCGTTTTAGTTTTGAATTTGAAATAGATATTCTTTGCTTCTCTTAATCAAGTATAAGTGACTGTTGGTTACATCATCATCTTTATCCAAGGAAACAACCATACCAGATGAGAAAAAATGTGAAAATATGATTAAGAAGATGAAGTCTACCACATCAGCAAGCACTTAGGAAATCCAACCTGCTACCTATTCTTCAAATTTGCTGGGAACTCCTCAGTAGAAAGTAGCAAGGAAAGACTGGAAATACAAAAACCTGCACCACATGTTACAGTGCCATTTTAAAATTCTACATGTATTGAAAGATTGTCCAGAAGTTTTTTATTAAGATGCTTCTATATATATGTGAAAATTTCAAATAGAGAAAGCCTACTGCTGCTAGAGAGAAATAATGGAGCATTTAACTGAATATGTTATTGGATTACAAACATTTGGAGATGCTTCTTTATCTGTCTCAATTGAGATTATGCTTTACAATTTTTAAATTCATTGTTGTATATAATCTTGATTACCATTTTCACAATCTTGGTAAACTTTTATGTATTAATCACAGTTTGTAAAAGGTTTACTTTTTGCATAGACTTTGTATATCCTATTGGTCTCAAGATAAGGTTATTCCAGCTTATGCAGCTAAAATACTAATTGATAATATTACAGTATACCATATACTACAATGTTTAATATTCCAATGTTAATACTGAAAATTAAAGAATAAGAAAGGTAGTTTCTACTATTTGAATACAAATAATTCACACCCACCTTTATGTATTGTTTATTTTTTAATAATGTAGTGTGCAAATTAACTAGCAGAAGCTGAATAGACTGCTTATGGGAACTCTATACTGTATGTGTTCTACTGAAAGAGTCACCACTTGCTAGAAGGCATAGTGCAATATCTAGCTTAAACCTTATGGGTGTGACTTCTTGGAGAACTTTGTTGGGCTTAGTGATTAATTGCTTACTGTCAGCTTGTGTGGGAGTAAGCTGTTCTAGTACTGGAGCACCTAAAATTACATATCACAAAATCTTCCTTCCAATATAGTGTTGATACTTTTTTCATGTTTGCTTCAAACTGCTGACTGAAGAATTAAAGTATACATGATCAAGCAGACTGTTCTAGAATTAGCTTGCAGTAAATGTGAAAACAGCAAGGAACATGTGGGCCGGAGGTGCTGTTGTGCTAGATCTCCTGACAGAGTAGCTGTTTCTCAGACTCCATATGTAAGTACAGTAAAAGTTAATTTGTGTGGTCTTAAGACCTGGCGACAGAGTTTTGATTTGCTGCTCATTCTGATTCTGCTGTGTGTGGACCTACATTTTAATGTAGAATCTGAACCACAGTGTGTCCTGGAATATCTTATATCATCAAGCAGAATTATTAAAATTTCCTGGGCGTACTGGGATTTGAAACCAGCAACCTGAATTTTGAATGCAAGCACCTCAACCACTAAACTATCCAATTCATATGTAAGATTATAACTGTGTTTCAAACTCGGCATGTACTTTATTGACATCCCATTTCCATGCCACTGGTATAGCACTATGTTTTAATTGCTGGTTACCACAGTTTACTATTAATGAGCTGATCAGTGTGTCATGTGTAAGAAACATTAACAAAATACAAAATCCATTTTCTCTTCCTATAAACGTTGGTTGGGAAGTTTTGATCCCGTCACCAATATTTTGGCTGGGCCTTTACCGAGTATTTGTGCATATACAAATGTGTATGCTATTTCATATTTCTGCAATTTTTTGATATCTTCCTGTGCCATGTCAATAACTTATATTATAAATTTCTTGCAGTTATCTCTTTAATAATACAGGACAAATGTGAGATGTTATTACATAATAAGTACACTGTTTGACATTTCAGTATTCACTGGTGCTGTAAACAGGCATGGTGGGAGAGCAGCAACACACTGGCCTCTATTACGGGAGAACGTGGGTTCAAAGCCTCCTCCGACCATCCAGATTTCGGATTTCCGTGGCTTACCAAAATCACCCTAGGCAAATGGCAGAATGGTTCCTTCAGAACGCCATGGCTGATTTCCTGCCCGTTCCTTGTCTCCAATCCTTTCCCACCTCTAATGACCTCGTTGTCAATGAGGAGTATAGCCATAAACAAAAACTCTCTCCCCCTGTACATTTTATTTATATCAAATAACATGTTTTATGCTTCATTTTTTTTGTAACCCAGTTTTGTATATTTTACTAAAATGGTTAATAACATAAAATTTCTTTTGAGTTGGAAAAATAAAACTTTACATTCATTTTTTGAAGTCAAATTTATGAAATAAGTAATAAATAATTTTAAAGGTGTTCAGTGCTTACATCTCCTACTTTTTCTCTTCTATAGATATGTCAGGTAATAATTTATTGATATTTTTTCAGAATGAAGTTCATTGTATCATTGGTGCCAATTATTTTTATTTTAGGACAGTATAAGCCGTTCTTCTGATTCAAGCCAGATAGCTGATCTAACAAGAAGTGTTAGTCACGACAGCAGTAAAGAACGGAAGGAGTCACGTGTTTCAGATCGATCCAAAAAAAAGTCTTCTTGGTACAACGTTTTGTATCCCACATACAAATCACGCAGTGAAGATTTCAAACGTCTTTTTAAGGATGTACCACAAGAAGAGCGTCTTATAGTAGGTTAGTTAGGCTACCAAATTCAACTTCCTGCCTCTAGTGTATTTGTAATATTAAACAAAACAAAAAAACTTGGTTGTAATTGAATAAGGAAACATTAATAAGTAGACATATAGTTTCTTACTATTTTGAAGTAGTTAAATTTTGAGGGAGGAATTTTCAACTGTTGAATTGCATTGTATGCGTGTTTCATCCAAGCTGTCAGGTATTATGTCATACTAACATTTTGAAAAGTAAGTAAACTGTCAGTGAATTAATTATATAAGATGTACAGAGTGTTAACTTGCAAAACAAATAGCTTGCAAATAGAATATTCATTCGAACTAAGACTCCGATAGTGCAGTTTGTAATTTGGATTCCAATTATGATTTGCTAGCGTCTTAAGTTGAAACTGGTGTTTGGTAATTGTTGGGATGCATGTTCTGCACAGTTGATTTCCCAGAGCCTGCAACATTTGAAAAAATGGGAATTGGATGTCCTACATGGTATCTGAATGGAATAAACATTATAGTTACTTAAGATCGAAGTTTATCTCGGTGTTGGAAATTAATAAAGTCCTCTCCTCTCGGGTGACTAGCCGAGTGAGCAGGGTGTTTTCACACGATATTTCAGCGATCGGAATCTCTGTCGCCATCTTCTGGTAAAGTGCCAGATGCGGCGGAAGGCTGGGAACTATATAGCCTTAGAGGTGGCTGAATGCGCGTGAGGTAGACATGCGTGTAACAGATTGGCTGACTCCGTCAACGCCTGGGCGGTGGAGTGGGGGTAGCGCCGGTAGGTGCCGGCTCAGTTGGTTTGCACCCACCGTGCCGCGCATGCCTCGCCACGCTGGCGACATACTGTATCAATGACTGACGTCCAAGCTTAGCTCAGTTGGTAGCCAGAGTCCCGGTTAACATGATTGGGCGTGACGCAGATTTCAACTGCTTCAGTTAGAATACTGTCCCAGAAGTTTTTGGTACGCGCCAGTTTCCAGGATACTGGGAGAGTACTTTAACTGAAGCGTTTGAAATATGCATCGCGCCCAGTCTTGTCAACCGTGACTCTGAATACCAACTGAGTGATGCAGTACGTCACCAGTGTGGCGAGGTATGTGCGGCACGGCGGGCGCAAACCAACTGTGCCGGCCCTTGGCACCTACCGGCACTACACCCACTTCGCCGCCCAGGCGTTGACCGATTTAGCCAATCAGCTACGTGCATGTCTGCCTCATGTGCATTTGGCCAGCTCTGAGACTATAAAGATACCAGGCTTCTGCCGCATCTGGCACTTCACCAGAAGATGGCAACAGATTCCAATCGACGAAATATCGTGTGAAATTGCCCTGCTCACTCAGCTAGTCACCCGAGAGGACCTTATTAATTATATTTACTGACTGTTTATATCATGACCATGAAATATTTCACTGTTCAGTTCTGGCAAATACATAAAATAAATCAATGTGCAATAGTAATACTAAGCACCTTGCATTTTAAAATTTTCTGCTGATGCTGCTCATAATCTCCTTTCAGAAGCCAGAGTCATTATGGATCTCTTATGTGTATTAGTTTTGTAGCATACTAGATCTGTTCACCAAATAACCAAACTTTCTGAACTGCTCTCCTACAGAGCATCTCAGTAACGTGTAGTTGGCAGCTCTGCACTTGTCATAAACCTTCTGAGTACCCAGTTTTTTTCCCTTCAGTTTTTGTAGTTCTGGTGTTTTTGTTCTATGAGTGACAGGTGTTTCACTGTTTGTGGCAATTTTTGCAGTGTGTAATTTATGGGAACAAAGATGCAACATTAGTTTTGAGTGAAATGGGGGAAAACCTTTTAGGACATGTTTAAAGTTTTGAAGCGTTCTTACAGATGTAATGCGATAGGTCATATGTAGTGTTACAAATGGTCTAGATGATTCAAAAGTGGTCATCAATCAGTTTAAGATGAACCTAGGTTAGTAGGACTCTCTACCTCAACAGATGAAACTTGCTTTCAAAAAATCAATGATCTGGTGCATGCAACCCATCATCTGGCTATTGCAGAACATGCAAAACAGATTGAGATCTCAATTGGGTCACGCCAAATGATCTTAACAGGGTTGAAACTTGAGTCTATGGGTATAACATTGACACAAAATTTCACTAACTGTAGTGTGTTGGAAAATAACAACAGTCTTGTTCTAATGTCAAGGTGATGCTCATTTTTTAATGGTTTTGCACACATTGAATTTTTGCTTCAAGGTCAGTCAGCCAATAGTAGCACAGAGGAAGATACAAGAATTGTGGAAATACAATTGATCATTTCTTCACCATGACAGTGCTCTTGCTTACTAGGCCTTGTCAATTTGCCAGTCAAGTACCAAAAATCAAATAACTGTCCTCCAGCCTTTCTACTCCCCAGATCTGTTTCCTTGTGATTTTCATCTTGTTCCCAAATTAAAATTTTCACAGGCATTGAAGGGAATTTCAGGTGTAGCTTACCAGGAATGCTATGCAAAATGAAAATGTCACTGGGGCATGTTTGTGATTATTTTGAGGAGGTGAAGACCAGTAATCTGCAAGTTTAATAATAAAGCTGAAGAGATAAAGTCCAGTTGTTTTCTAAACAAACTTCGTATTGAATAAGATCTTTTCAATGGTTTGAATATTATTTTGCCTGCAAAGTTTTTAAAAGTCTTATTTAATAAGTTTTCTAGTTCTTTCAAATGGGTTAAGTATTATTTTGGCTACTGTGTTTCAGAGATTCTTTGTAAATAAATAAATAAATAATTACCATTGTATTTTCATCATTGTTTGCTCTTTCATGCTGTGGGATTGGTATTGGTAATTATTGTCCTTGCTTTTCTTTGACTGCTGATTTTCAATTTATGTCTGATTTGAATTCCCAATAAATTAATGCTTTATAATACCTTTTGTTGTATCAGTAATGGTTCCTTATGTTATCATTTAGGATAAGTGATATGCTATCACATGTTATCTTTCACGAGTTGATATGAATTATCTCTGACATAATTCTGAAGAAACACATGGGAACACTGTACATTTTTTCATAAATAGTTTTTGGAGTCTGTTAACTTTTTAAGTATACGTGTATTTATATGCGGACTGTAATTGTTTAATGGAATCACTGTTATTTTAAAAACTACATTTCAGATTATTCCTGTGCACTACAGAAGGATATAATTGTTCATGGGAGGTTATATGTGTCACCAAACTATTTATGCTTCTATGCTAACATCTTCAGGTGGGAAACTCAGGTATGTATAACAAGTGAATTGTATTTCAGCTGTAGATGTAAGCCATGAATTAAAGACGGTGGTTACTTTCAAACTTTGCTTTGCTGTTGGTAATCACAAATCCACTAGTAATTTTAGAAAATGCCTTATTACCACAATTTGGAATCTCGTTTACAATGAACAAGGTATGTTTGGAAATATAACATTTTTAGTAATATTGTTTTCAATTACTGTGGAAGTTGTTTCCCTTTGAAACAGTGTTACACTTCTAAAGAAGAACAAAGATGCCTGTGCGTGTTAGATAACCATGTATTTCTAAATTTAAGTTGTATATTGGTATCTAGGAATAGTCGCACTGCTTATATTAAAGCTCATTACAAGCAGTAGTGCAAAATACGTAACAAGTTTATTAAACCATCTAGAAATAAGTACTACAAACAGAAGATTCATGACTCTGGAATTAAAACAGTATGGGATATTGTGAAAAAGGAGATGGGGAAAAAATAATCAAGTCAGTAAAAATATTTATCAAGCCAACATATTTAATAAACTTTTTTTTATCTCTTGGCAATAAATTTACTTCCAGTAGCTCGATGATTGATGTTATGTATTGCATTGAGAGAGGTTCCAAGAAAAAATTGACACCATGTCTGAAAACTTTTGCACTGCAGAAGAAATTAGGAAAGTTATCATGTCTGTCAGTAGCAAATGTTTGACTTGTTATGATAGAATTTCACAAAAAATAATTAAATGCTCCACAGAATTAAGTAATTAAGTCATCTGTTTAATATATCTCTACATCAGGAAACCTTCCAAGGTATGCTTAGGTGTGCTGTAGTTAAATTACAAAAAAGAGAACAAGTTAGTTCTATTGAATTACTATACTGTTTCTTTACCAACACTATCCAGAAGTTTTATTTATTTAGTTTTTTTATTATTCTTAAAAAAAAGGGCTGTGTACAACAGAGTATACCAGCACTTAAACCAAATCACAACATGGTTTTCAAAACAGCCATTAATAATTGGTTCACAACTAATGGCTTGTACTTAAACTTTGATAAAACTCTGTGTATGCGATTCAGTATATCATACAGATTAATACCAGACATACATATTAAATTTGCAGGCCAGGCTGTTCAAGTAGTACAGACTGAAATCTCTAGGGTTGAATATTGCTCATAATTTAAATTTCTCTGAATTACTGAAGGGATTGGATACAGCCACATTTGCAATTTGTACAATTTCAGAAATAGGTGATCTCGGTATGAATAAGCTAGTTTATTTTGATCACTTTCATTCCTTAATCTTACATAAAATAATCTTCTGGGGCAGTTTAATTCATATAAATAAAGTATTCAGAGATCAGAAGCAAGTGTGATGGTTGATTGATAAGTCCATAACAGTATGGGATATTGTGAGATAGAAAAGCAAATAATTTTCTGTAGATTTTATTTATTTTTTCAGTGTGAATTGAATACAATTTTCCAAATGCTTCAACTCCTCTATGCCCTCCAAAAAGTACAATTTTACAAGTTCTGGAAAATGGGCAGCTGTTTGGGCGATGACCTCCTTGTTCAGCATGAACCGTTGTCCACCAAGCCTTTTTTTAAGTTTGGAAATAGAAAAAGTCACTGGAGGCCAAATCTGGCAATTACAGTGGATGCTGTAATAATTTGAACTTTAATTCAATAATTTTGGCCATTGAAACTGTGCAGACGTGCACCTGTGCATTGTCCTGATGGAAGAGGATATTTTTCTTTTCCAAATGGCATTTTTTTCCCATCGATTTCTTCTCCTAACGGGTGTAATAATGACGCAGAGTGAGCTCCAGTCATTGGTTTTTTTTCTCTCCAAGTAATCAATGTAGATGATTCCGTGCACATCCCTAAAAGCTGTGGCCATCACCTTGCCTGCCAATTTCGCCATCTTCACCTTCAAAAATGTACTCTTTAGACTTCCTTAGATTCTGGAGTATAGTAATGTATCCATATTTCATTCACAGCTATGTATCTGTCAGAAACTGGTTAGGGTATGACAGAAAAGTGCCAAAACAGCCTCAGCGTCGACTACACGACTGCACTTATTCTTCAATGAGAGCAAATGCGGCAGCCATCTTGCCAAAAAAAAATTCACACCAAATTTTTTGTACAAAATTGAATATACCGTACCTTGCAATATGCCTGTGGCCTCTACTATTGTTTGCATTTTGATTCGTCTATCACTTAAAACCATATCGTGGATTTTGGCAATGATTTTGGGGGGTAGTCATTTGCACTGGACATCCAGAACATTGTTCATTTTGTGTGAATGTTTGGCTATGTTTTTACTCATTTACCAAATTATTAACAGTTGCAGATGTACCGTGAACTTCACCTGGTACAGCTTCAATCTCTCTCTGTTTTAAACCTCTTAAAGAAGTGTTTAATAACTTCTCAAAAACTATGATTTTTTCCATTTTCTCAATGAACAAAAGTTGTCTGCTTCAATCAACAATAACAATGAAACCACATGACAGATGTAGTTGAGATTTTACCTGCTATCTAGTGAGTAATGACGCTTACTAATAAAAAATAGTTGTCAATACTGCGCATATCATCGCTTGGATTTTCTAAGGACTTATTGAACAACCCTTGTAATAAAAATTGTGTGTGGAGTTAGCAGCACAACTTCAAGCTATTCAAGTTGTTATAAATTTTAACAGTGGTGGCTGAGTAAATGTACACATTAATGTCCTTTGCAGTGACTAGTTATCCTCTGCTTAATACAAGTAGTGAAATTCACAGTGCTTTAATATCATAACCTGGAATCACCTTTACAGTGAACAAGGTATGGTTTTTTTTTTCTTTCTTTTTACCAGCACAAGAATTAAAAATTATATTCACGAGGATTGCAAGTCGCTGTTTGTTCAAAAAGGTGTTGGATATTCAGGGATACATATCTTCAAGTGCAGTTGTTTTAGTTAATGTACATATTATTCAGTGCATTTTTTAATGTGTATATCTGTTTTGTTATGTAATGATTTTGTAGATTAACTCCTTTACACATCTCAGTTTCTGTATCTTATACTGGGATCTATAGAAAATGACTACTGTAATAACATTAGCCACCTGCATTGATATCTTGTTACGTGTGTACAACAGAAGTATTTGTGAAAGTGCTATGTTTTATGGCAGTATTTTTCTGTTTGTTTCATCTTTTGTTTTTATGAAATTCATAAAAAAACTAAGGAAAAAGGCAATTAAAATTGAATACTAGAGTTTTTATTGGTTTGTTAGTATGTGTCCATTAGTAAAATTTTAGGTGTGTAAATGATGGTATTTATTTGTGCTAGTTGAATAAAAATTTAAGTTTATTTTTTTATTGATGCTTATATTTCGTTACTTTTTGTATTGTAGCTGTCTCTGCGCTGGAAGGATGTTACTGCAATAACCAAAGAAAAAACTGCTTTGGTTATTCCTAATGCAATTCTTGTCTGCACTGAAACAGAGAAACATTTTCTCACATCATTTGGAGCTCGTGACAAGACTTATCTTATGCTGTTTAGAGTATGGCAGAATGCACTCCTAGATCAAGTAAGTTTACCATTTTATTTTGTTTAGAATTTAAGATTGTTTTAAACTGTTATGTTTGCTTGAAGTTTTACCAAATTATTTTCATTTTTGAGAAGGATGAAAGTTTAATGGGGTATGGAAAAAAGTGAGAATTATATATGACCCATAGTCAAATTTTTAGTGTGTTCAGGACCTCGTAAATATTTTCTCATCTTGAAAACTGTTAAGACATTTATCATTTCCCCTGTCCTATATTGAGAAAAAGGAAGTGTAACATTGACTCTGGAAGTAAGGGCTGCAAAATTAATTTCTGCCTAAGCCTTCCAGAATGTTAGCTTTAGCAAATATTTTGCTACAGAAGTATGCAACTAAAGAAACCTAGTCGGACTTGGAATCAGATATGAATCCCCAGCCAACACACTTTCATAAGTAATCATCAGTTCTCACTTAAACTTGTTATGTATTTGCAGCGAAAGATTTAATTTACCTCCCAAGGTGTTAAAATTGTATTACAACTTCAAGAGATCTAGCCTTTATTGATCCATTTGATACAATTTTGCCTCTAATCTGTTTGGGATATATTTTAATGAATTTTCTGACTGTTACCTTTTATTGTTCTATTAATGGAATTAATTACTACAAGGGGAGATCAAAAAGTAACGCACAATAATTTTTTTCCCAAAAAAGCTTAATGTGTACCACAACCAAACAAATCACAAATTAACTACATATTTGACCTACTTTTCTCAACACATTTCTCCCATTGTGGTACCAGTTTCAATATGCCCTGTTAGTAGAAGTCCATTTGTTGGGAGTGTAGCCATCTGAGGATTGCTGTCTGTTGCAAAATGTTGGCCGGCCAGGAATTTCTTCATGGGATCAAACAGATGAAAATTAGACGGTGCTAGGTCCGGACTGTATGGTGCATGCTGGAGCACCTCCCACCCAAAAGTGGCGAGTTTCTCACAAACAGGAGCAGCAACATGGGGATGTGCATTGTCATGAAGAAGTTTGACACCATTAGCATTAATGTTGCGGCGTTTGTCACGAAGGGCACGACGCAACTTAACCAACGTTTTCATGTAGGTTTCAACATTCACAGTGGTTCAGTGTTCAACAAAGTCCACCAATAACATGCCAAACATGTTCCAGAACACTGTCACAAGCACTTTCTTAGCCAATTGAGTCGCTTTGAATTTTTTTCGTACTGTGGAACTAGCATGTTTCCACTCCATGGAGGCCTGCTTGGTTTCGGGCGTGTAATGGTACACCCACGACTCATCACCAGTGATGATTCCTTTCAGAAAGTCATATGCTTCTGCGGCGTAACGCCTTAAGTGATCCAAGCTTGTCATCATTCGCTGACCCTTCTGGTTGTCTGTCAGGTTCTTAGACACCCAGCGAGCACTAACTTCACGGAATTTCAACGTGTCATGAACATTGTCATACACTGCACCATAGGATATGTTGAATGTCTGCAATAAGGTTTGCAGGTGCATACGCCGGTCCTTCAAGATTGCTGCCTCAATGGCGCGGACATTCTGTGGAGTTGAAACTGTTACTGGTCGCCTGGAGCGTGACGAATCACTAAGGTTCACGTGGCCCTCTTGGAAGAATGCACACCACCTGGAGTCATTGCTATGGTCCAGACAGTCCTCCCCATACATGCCATGCATGTCTCTGTGAATTTCACTCGGTAAATGCCCTTTGGCGCACAAATATCGAACTACACTTCGCTGCTCTTCACACGTGGGTGACAGTAATATGCGCGCCATGTTTGTTTCATAGTTCATGCTTGTCTCGCTTTTGCTGCACATGAAAACAAAATACCCTCTATAGCGCAAACTTCAAACTATATCCTTGTGAAATTTCTACATTCCAGCTGCAATACCAGGGGAGAAAAAAATTATTGTGCATTACTTTTTGATCTGCCCTCGTATCTATTTCTTCGACTTGTCATAAATAGATATCTTCTTTCACTATTCAGAAAACTTCAAAAATATTTTCTTTTTTTGTTGGTCATTATTGCTCCCAATGCCACAGTTCAATCTTTTTCTATTCCTATCTATCAAAATGTGAGTAGCTCAGTAGTTGCTGAAAGATGTCTCGCTAAAAATTGTGAAGTCCACAGTTTACATCCCACTTCAGACAAGAATGTTTACAGCTTACAAAGCTTGCTCTGTTTATTTGAAGTACACTGTGAATGCTCTGTTGTTCATATTTCATGTTAAACTGTTGGTTCCAGAGGAAATGAACTAATGCTTCTACTTGTGATTTACTACTGACTTAGTTCATCTTGGCAAGGATCCAACCATCCTTCACACCGAGGACTGAGAAAAGTTTATCTTCTTAACTTCTCTCATTTAGCTTGCATTTGACATATTATGGAATAGGAGTTAATACTGATGTTACCACTTCAGTGTTATGGTACTCAGTTGTTACTTAGCTCAATTAATTGTTAAAAATCTGTTTGTACTGATTATTTTAATAATTAAAAACAAATATAACATCTGTGATGTTAAGTATTGTTTAAAAATATTGGGACTAGTTCTGATGAAGATTTTGAAATGTTTCATATTTGTAATGACCATTACTGAACTTTTAACATTGTAATTTTAGTAGTCACAAACAATGCATTGCATGTGCCACTATTTCTTTTTTTTTTTTTACTAAAAGTTTTTTGGAGGTATTAGCAAAATTATTTAAGTGCTGACGTATGTGATTATTGTAGAAAATAATTTTCGTTGTTATCAGAAATAAATCACAAATTTAGTTGCTTACAACTCGGATTTGTTTACAAGTATAATATGATGCGTAGAAATTAAAAATAGTGCATAAGATTGTAACTAATAATAATGGGAATAAATCAGGCATTTTTTATTTGAAACGTAAACTGAGGGATTTTTTTTCTGTCATTTTGATAGAAAGCTTTGATTTACACTGCAGGGAACCAATCTAGACACTTGTTCAGTGTTGCTTGGTTCTCCTCTTTTTACAGTTATAAAAGGAATTATTATGAAAAGGAAAGTGAAGGTAAATCTATTACTAAAGCTGAAGGCATTGGGGCTGCAGTGACAGATAAATTACACTGACAGATTGTTTTGGGCGTTGCCCAACTTATGCAGATCAAAGTTAATGCACATGTATAGGTCTGTCCAAATTGACCTGTGTGCCCAAGGCAAACCCAACCACATGAATAATTGAACCATTTGGTTTAAAGTTAGAGATGATGGGAGGAGAAACAAATATATCACTGGAAATGGTATGTTTGATAAAAGAGATTAATCACAGTATATAAAAATTAAAATTGGGATGGAAGAATAAACTATTGGTTTACTGTAGATAAATTCTAGATTGTATCTATATCTAGCAGTTCACTAAATTGCAGGTGACAGACTTTCCTTTGCACCAAAACTATTCTGTACTCTGTGCATTCCAATCCCAAATAGTACAAGGGAAGAAAGAATTAATATAAGCATCAGCATGGCACATTATTCTTCTAGACTTCTCTCTCCTACCATTGTGACCAAAATAAGTTGGTGGACAAAGTATTTCATTGCATTTGAAAATTAAAGTGGATGTTTACGTATTAATCAATAAATTCAAATTAAACCTATGTCATGTGTTTGCCGGACAGTCCCACCCCTTTGTCAACACACACAAAAGACACACACACACACGAAACGTAATTAGAGGGCGTATAACTATTTCTCAGCAGTAAAGTACGGCTGGCACCAGGCAGTTACAGGTTATTTTGGAAACTGGCATTGATGGAAACTGGGTGATCTATATTATGGGAGTAAACCATTTCTCTGTAACGTCCATCCTGGTGGATAACTGGTTCTTGGTGTTAGAACTTTGCCGTTGGAGGCCAGTGAGCTGGTATTTCGATGGATGATGGTGTTGGTGGCATGACGTATGAGTAGGTTTTGCCCCCTGGTGGGGTTGCACTAGGTTGTGGTCACTAGATAGATACAGCTTGTTTTTCAGTAAGACTTATTATAGTGGAGGGAGCCATTTGGTGGTTTAAAAGAGGCTGCCAACCACCACTTACCATACATGACAGAAAGGTGCTGCCAACACATGAAAAAGACATTTTAACAATCAGTTATATACACTTCCTCAGCTATAGAAAATATTCTAATGCTGAGGAAGCTAGTATGTACCCAATAATTACAAAGTTTAACGTGTACTCAAGTCATCGCCACGTATTGAAGTAGTCGTGCTGTCATCTGTAATAAGTGATGGTGTTTATTCAACTACCCTAATTTTTATTTTCATTTTGCTGTCCATCATCTTTTGTTCCCCGTTTCGTACATACTGTAACCATGTATGTGGCTGGGCATATGTGGATGCAAATACCGAGGGTGGTGGGTGGGTGGTTAACGTTCTCGTCTCGCATTCAGGAGGACACTGGTTCGAATCCCCATCCAGGCATCCAGATTTGGGTTTTCCATGGTTTCCCCAAATCACTCCAGGCGAATGTTAGGATGCTTCCTTCAAAATGGCCATCGCCGAATTCCCTTCCGTTCCTTATCCCCAGTCCCATCCCACCTCTAATGACCTCAACCTTGATGAGGCATAAAGCCATGAGAAAAAAAAAAATAGTGGGTGCAAATGCCGACCTAGCCATTTGCATATGGGTTCGTTATTCGGCCGCGAAACCCCCAGTGGTCACAGGGTTATGGAATAAAACAGTTCTCGCTGAGACAAGGTTATATTCTTGAATTCTGAGTAGTACAAGTGATGGTACCAGAATGATAAGGCATCATTACTATTGTCTCCTTGAATTCAGATTGCAAGTTGATGTCATTCACACACATTGATGGCAATCTTTCAGAAAATACTCCCGAAATTTGAAAGACCATTCTATGGCATCCCGGAATAGCATCAGAGTCCACTGTCCTGATTGTTAATAGAAAGTTTATAAAACTAGAATTTTTCTAACTTCTCCATTTGACAACTATTTAAAATCTTCAAAGTCCCCAGCCCCATAGTTCACTGCCCATCACAGAGCTCTTCTCGCCTCGACTGCCTGCTTAAAACTGTTCCCTGAGGGAACTCTGATTGGCTTTTTATAGCCTTGGCTAATCTTTAGCTGATTCGTTATAGAACAATGGTGTCTTCTCGTGGGGAAATACTACTCCCTGGTGAATTACCAAAATCCCCCGTTCTCACGGTACACTAATTTTACTCAGATTTTCCCGATATTTTTATATGTCATTGTTCAATTTATTTAGAATCTTTTAAGTCATGACAAATTTTCTCATAGGTTTACTCATTTAAGAGTTAATAATTTTTAAAAGTTACACATGACAATGTCATAAAGCTTTGATACTAAAATTCCATTTTTCTGGCTTTAAATCTGGAATTACTGCTAAATTGTTTTATTATTATTATTATTAAATAAATTTTTGTCTCTCATTTAAGCCCACTTTTATCTTCAGAGCTCTTTTATTTAAAATGTTCGAATTCTTTTGTTTTTTAAATATCTCATTAAATAGAATTTTAAGAGCATACAAAATACACTTTAAAATGATCATAATTCTATGCTTCGTTAGTGGAAATAAATGCAACAATATTCATTATGACTGAAAACAACCTTATTTGAATTTTATATCTTTTACAAACATGGTTTAGAGTCAATATAAATAATGTTTTACTGTTAAAAAATGGTTATAAAAGTGCTTTACTATACAATTATGAGTTTTGTCCCCTTCTAAATGATTTTAACAAGATAATGGATATATATCAAGGTTATGTTCTGAGCTGAAAAGTGCTTTACTGTTAAAAAAATGATATAAAAGTTATTTGATATATGAATTATGTGTAATATGCCTCCTGCTAAAAAGGTTAGGCAAGATAATAGATATATAACAATGAGTAAGTCGGTTCTCATTTTTTTTTCTTTTTTTTGTGTAGAGTTTTTTTTCTGGTCACTGCAGTCCTCCTGCCTCAAATTTTGGTAAGTGATTGGTTTACTTCCTCTGTCCTTTCCATATTAATATCACCTCACAGCATTATTACTTCATGTTATATAATTGCTTGAGATATTTCTTTTTGAATAGATGGTAGTGTTATATTGGATGGCACCTTTCATCAGTGAGGATTTAAAATCATTCAATTGATACTTTCCCTTTAATCAGTTTCGTGTTATAACCTTTGAATTTAAATTATTACTATTAGAACCAATTCAATGTAGCTGTTTCCTTCACATATCTTTGTTTTGTTTATTTTATAGATTATTTAAAATTCAATATCTTTCTTTGACTTTGTTTAATTTTATTTCATTTCATCAACAGCAACTGTCAATGCAAGAAATTTGGCAGTGGGTACATACCTGCTATGGTGATGAACTGGGATTGACAAGTGATGATGAAGATTATATACCTCCTGTTCCAGAAGAAGATAAACAATCTGCAAGTGGTGTGAGACTGTCAGTTGATTCTTTTGCTGAAGTGAGTAATTTTTCACCTCTTAATAATCTGGTAAAATTCAAATGACAAAAATACTAGCAAGTTTAATGTGGATTAAAATCCTCCCCCCCCCCTTCTTCCCTAGGTAATTTTTGTTTGAGAATGTGCATTTCCACTTATTTCCACTTTTCAATTTTGGTATGTGTAAGAATGTTTTATTTGGGATGAGAAAATGCTAATATAATCGTTATATCAGATCATAAGGGCTCCCAGTCACAGTGTCATGGAGGATTTTTTTTATCAAACTTTTTAGACAGCAATTACTTGATGTCAGTACGTGGGTGCCATTTATGTAGTGTTGGCCAAAGGATCAATTTTATTTATAGATATACCTTTCATAAATATCAGAATTGTGGAAGGGATAACATTTTGTGTGGAACTGCTGGCATCTCTCAATTTAGGTTTAATATTGTGTGATAGATTCTTTAATGTGTCTGTTAAGAGTGGAGTTTATTTTGGCAAGAAGAAAGCAGCAAATTGTTGTATGATACATTTCTTGGCATTAAGACCAAGATCAGTTATTTTGATTTTACCCTTGCTATATAGAAAGTTGTGGTTGGCTCATGGGTGATGTTCTGCTAACAAGTTAGTTAGTTTCTGGATGGTGGTAGGTGAATTGGTCTTTCATGTAGCAAAAACTATTGAAAATATTTTAGAAATACTTGATGCGAACTGATGTAAGGGTTTCAGTAACTCATTATGGATTTGTGATAGGTTTGCTAAAAAATTTGTCATTGCTTTCAGCATGTTTTATTCTTGTCAGTGTGACTGCGTATCATGACAAATGAATAGCAGCTCAAAGTGAACTTCTGCCACCAGAGGGTGAAACATAATTTCCATCCTAAGTATCTTGGTATCACCTTAGACCGCTCCTTAACATTCAAAAAACACCTCGAAAACACAAGTCAGAAACTGAAAACACGAAACAACATCATGAAGAAGCTAGCTGGTACTTCTTGGGGAGCTGATGCGAACACACTACGAACAACCGCTCTCACCATGGTTTACCCTGTTGCTGAGTACTGTGCTCCAGTGTGGCAACGTAGTACTCATACTAGAAAAATCGACGTCCACCTGAATGAGTGTATGAGAGTAATAACTGGCACCCTAAAATCCACCCCAGTCCCCTGGTTGCACCTGATCAGCAAAATACCACCTCCAGAGATAAGACGCCAAGAAGCAACGGCACGTGAGTGGATAAAACTACACCATCCTGATCATCCACAGGATCTCCCAATCCACGAGGTTCTAAATAACTTACCACCCACTCGTCTTAAATCACGAAATCCGGTATGGCAAGATGTATTTGACTTTGATGTCATGGAAAAATGGCGACAAAGCTGGAACTCCACATCTGTAAAACATTCAGATATTAAAGATCCCACAACTGGACTTCCAGGATTCCATCTAAATAGAGACCAGTGGGTCAAACTAAATCGCCTAAGAACAGGCCATGCGAAATGCAACGCCATGCTGTATAAGTGGGGTCTTCAGGATTCTCCTGCATGTGACTGCGGTGCTCCTTCCCAGAGTGTGGAGCATATTATCAGGGAATGCCCTCTACGGAAGTATGATGGACCATATGAAGATGTTTTTGGAGCTACAAGTTCCTTCTTAGAATGGCTGGAAGAATTAGACATCAGCTTGTGAACGCTACCAACGTTCTTGTCATTGTATATATTTATTATTGTATTAGTTGCTTGCCATACGATAAATAAATAAAATAAATAAATAAATAGTTTTCTGACTTGCTTTGTTTAATAGCAATCCTAGAAAATTGTCCCATTAAAAAAAAAAAAAAACTACAGGTCTTTTCAGGATCATCTTAGCATATTTGGAGAGTGGCACAGCAAACACTATACTACTTACCACATTTCCTTTGTACTATTTTTTTTTTTTTTTTTTTTTTTTTTTCTCTCCTGCTATGTTTCCAAACATTGACGTCTGTGATTCGATTTTTTTCCCTCACATTATTGAAGAACTGCTTTTTCAAATCTATTATCCTTGACTAGACGGAACCCTAATGTAAATCTTAGAAAATTCTTTTATGGAAACATTATTCCAGGTTTGAATTTTGCTTTATTGTTTTTGTGTTGGTTTCATTTATACTGATAGTTCGTCTGTAAAATACATCATAAAGGACAAGTCAAATCAGTATTCAGATCATGTCTTATTAAAACTTTGAAGTTAAGGCCTTTCAAGCTTTGACATGTCCTAGCATTTACTTGTCCTAGCATTTACTTCTTTTACCAGACATAGTTCCTCATGTCTTACTGATTCCAATGAGTGAGTGTTAATGCTTGGGCGTGGCATTCAGGAGGATATGGGTTTTACGTGTTGGTCAACATGTGAAGGACAGCAGATATTGATTTTCAGATACACTGACAGTGTCTGACTGTGGGACTAAAACAAATCCCAGTACCTAATCAGATGGCACCATATTTATTTAACACAGTTTAGTAGTTTACCTGTGATAATTTAACAGGTAAGAATTTGAAAATGTGTGTTATAAAATGAGGTTAGTTTGTTGCAGCGATGACTACTTTGATCCAGAACTTGAAGTTCTCTTTTGATGTCACACTCTTAAAATGATTTCAGAGTGGTTATTTTTTTCTGGAAAATGGGGTTTTTTGTTCAGTCTAAAATCTGTTGAGGGCAGGCTGAAGAAGAGAGCGAGAGTCAAGAAGCAAAAGATGGTCTTTAGTCAACGTCATTGAAAAACAACTGAGGGAATTTATTATTGTGAAATATGAACGGAAATTGTTCCCAGGAACAACAAAAAAAAAAAAAAATTTTTTTTCAATGGAGAAAACAATGAAATAATAATGAAAGAAGGTGTAATTGACTATCCTTCACAAGATGTTCCAGGAGCCGTAGAACCCCCCAAATTACCATCATAAAGAGGCATCTGTCGAATACCAGTACTTGATGACTAGCAGTTTGTTTAACTTTGCTTGGTTTTTGTTGATTCAACTTGTTTCATTTTATTTACTGGTTCAATCTTTGCTTTCATCTTTTGCTCCGGCTTAGTTTAATATTTTTACTTCATAAGATGAGTAAACTAGTATGTTTATTAATAAGCATAATTTTGTAACTAAAATGTTACCAACTAACATCAATAACATTCTTTTTTGTTTGTAAAATGTGTTAAATAAAAAAAAATATTTTTGAAGCAATTTATGCCTAACTTGAATGGCTACTTTACCACAGCAGTCGTATCCTATACGTTTCCGTGTTTAATTTGACGGGGGAAAAGTCACCTCAATATGGAACCAACTTTGCTACAAAATCAAATAAAAAAATAATAAAAAGCACACTGTTAGATATTTATATTTGTGGCCTTGAACCACATGCTGGCATATCTCAGTAACATAACGGAATACATAAATTTAAACTCTCGCTCCACAGGCTGCTTACATTAAGAATTTTACAAAACAACTAAGAAAGTGGAGCAAAGAAATTATGATTTATTGTACTATTCTGAATGTTAGTAGAATCAAATAGCTTGCTTTTATAATTTTTTATTATTACTATTTAGATTTTGGCCACTTATATAGCTTTGAATGTATACTAGTCTTTCATCCTTTTGTTCCTAGAACTCCCTGCATATGCTGATGGGTTGCCTTTGATATCACTCCATTGGGTTTGAGGTTTGGTTGGAGGACCAGAAACTTTCTAGTGCCAGTTTGCCTTCTAAAGTCTTCTTTGTTGTTAATGATGTTCTTGTCACCTTGAGTCTTTCTAATTTCAGTCTTATTTCATTTAGCCACTGTATGAAGTTTTTAGTTAGAAATGAACTGGGATATGTTCCTGGTAAACCATTTGATGCAAGTTTCCATAAAATTTTAATATTTTTTTTTAATCTGTTATTTTCTGTGTGTTCTTATATAAATCTTCAATTTTATCATTTCTTGAAAGGTTACCTTTGTTTTCTTTTCGTTGCAAAACTTTTCCTCGGTATTTTCTTTTCAATTTCTTCCTTTTTTGTTCTTTTGTTAAGTGTCGGGCATTCTAATCCATATAGTAGCTCCAGTACAATTGCTATTGCATAGTAACTGATTTTTGTTTGGAACGATTTCGTTTTTTTGTTGCATCAGTTCCATCATCCTCAGTTTTTCTGTGCTGGTCATATCCAGTCAATTTGATTGTATCCAATGTCACAAATGTTTAAACTACTCAACCTGTCCAATCTTACTCTGTTGGTTTTTCTATGTATTTTTCTTTATTGCATAATGTATTCAGTTTTATGCATGAAACTTTGAATCCAATCTTAGCTGCAATTTCATCGAGAGCTTTTCATTATTTTAGCACGTTTTTGATTTTTGAAAATTGTTGCAATGTCATCAGCAAAGTCTGCATCTTGTATATTCTGAGTGGATTCTTTCAGTGTTCCTCTCATTTAATGTTTTCTGCCACTTGTGTGTGTACGTATTTAGTACCGAACTGTAACGGCTCAGTGAAAGTCCAACACCTTGTCGGACCCCTTCATTAATTTTGAAATGTTCAGAAATTTTGCCAAAAAACTTAAACATTTGGAGACATATCTCTGAGGGTCTGTTTGGCCAATTTTCTGATGTTTTCATCCAGTGTCAGTTATTTTATTTTCAAGAAAATTATGTGTGTCAAAATTGGCAAAGGTGGTTATTGTGTTTCAGGTTCCATGTTCCTCTGAATCTGAGGATCATTTTCAGAATGAATATATGTTCACCACATGTGTTTTTTTCCCAAAACCTGCTTTGTATTCCTCATTTGTGTGTGCTATTTGTGCTTCTATCAAGCCTAAAAGTACTTTGGAGAAAATTTTGTATGCAACTGGTTGTAAAGAAATGCCTCCGTAATTGTTAGTTTCCTGTCTTTTTTCATGTGTAGTGGTTGAATGAATGCCGGTTTCCAGTTGTCACAATAATGTTATCATTTTGGAAGGTGAAATACTATTCTATGCACTAGGGTAGTGTTTCTCAACCCAAGAACCAGAAAATTATCAAAAATAATGCTGCGGACCACTAACTTAAATGGGGCTAATCTTTTATCTATTTGTATATTAGTAACATCTGGACTTATTTTATTGTAGCGTTATAACATAGTAAATTGAAAAGTATGTTCTGTATCCCTAGTTATGAAAATGAACTATCAAATGTTAATTACGTGTTGACCAGACTCTAAATTTAGAGTACAGTAGAACTCCAACTATCCGAATCGGTTGGGACCGGACCCCATTCAGATTATCATAAATTCGGACAAATGGATTTTTTCCAAAAAAGGATCTATTTTAATTAATTATTATATGTATGTTGAAAATAGGAGAAAAAACTATTTTAAAGGAATAGGAGCTTTTAATTAATTAAATGAAAAGGCAACACCATACTTACAAGTGCTGTACATTAGTACAGTAGGTAGGCACCATACTGTAAATAAGTCATTGCTTTGCTGAACATCTTGGTCAAAGTAAACTGTTTGACCGTATTAATCTGTTTTCGGGCAGCCAAGTCACGCATCTGTTTGACAGTGAGAAATTGCATTTGGTCACACTTGGGCTGATGCTCCATCTACTTCAACGCAGTTTCAAGGCCCGCAAATGCTTGACTAGCTGATGGTTCCATGTCTGCTTCAACTAAGTCATTATGATATCCTTCCTCGACACTTTCTTCTTCAATAAGTTCATCATCATTTTGAATATCATACCCAGGATATGACGAATCACACACCACCCACTCTCATATCTCTTCAGCACTAATTTATGAATGTTTCTGAATTCCTCAAGTGACACGTCATCCTCATCTTCTCCTGTCGCTTCCCTTTCAGTCTTAATTAAAAAAGTGATTCGGGTAGTCGAAGTTCGCATAATTGGAGTTCTACTGTAACAAAATGAAAAATATTGTGACTATAAACTGGATGCTATACTATACTACTGACCTACATGCACAAAATGAAATAAGACACTAGACCTAATATTTATTTTTAATTTTTTTTTGTTACTTCACCAGTCTTATGTTACCAACACTATCATGTACTGCAGCACCTGAGATTTACTACAAAACCCTAAGAGAATGGTCATTTACTTAATCCTTCGATGAACAGCCCTTTTTTATGCCAGCTGGAAATAGACTATTATAGGATCAGTGCTGTGCCATTCTCATTCTAGAAGTGCCAGAATTTTGCATGGTAATTGAAATATTTGTGGCTTTTAAAAAATTGGGCTAATAGTTTGTACTCAAATATGGTATATAAGTTAATAATATTCTGCCTATGGATCACCTGTACCTTCTTGGTGGTCTACTAGTAGTCCGTGGACCATAGGTTTAGAAACACTGCACTAGGGTATTACTTGTTGGTACATATTACATATTTGAAGGTTTGGTTTTGATCTCTTATTCTGACAGGCATTTTTGTCAATTTTGTATTCTATTATTTAATAATACTACTTGTTTTACTCAAGGTGTATAGTCACTTAGTTTTCTTAATTTCAAGTGCTCTGTTTCAACATTTTTTTTATATTTCTTCCCTCCATTACAGTTTATATTTACATTTAACATGACTGCAGTTATTGTGTTCAGTTTTTAAAAAGTAATTATTGAAATTATTACAGTGGTGGCTCAGTTCTCACAAATATCCTAGTTAAGAAAATGGTGACATAGTTCTGTAAAGCAACATAATATGCTATCTTTAACTTCACTTGGAACTGCTGTGTCCTTATAGCTATGTCCACACTTGTGCCTCTTCCCTTTCAACTTACCTTTCCCTCATGCCCGTTCCTCTTGCAATATATTCATCTTGAGGCATGCCCTAAAGACACGCCTCAGGAGGCATGCCTTTTAGTGTCCACATTCACGCCTCGTGACGCATGCTCCCCAGTGCTTCTGGTGCAGCAAGATGGACGATCCAATTTGTCTAACGAGCATTGCATCTGCCAATATTATATTAGCGAAATACCGGAGGCTACGGAGGATGCCTTCCATTTGAAAACTCATCTAACTAAACCAAATAAAGTTGATTTGGATCAAGGTTCGCCCAAAAGGATTTTCAATTATAGGCTGTCAAGAGCAAGACTCACGGTTAAAAATGCCTTCGACCTGCTTGCTTCCGTTTTTTTAATTTTCCGGAGGCCAACTGAATTCAAAGTTAAATTCACGATTGTGGTCATAGTCTTATGTTGCCTATATTTACACAATTTCATTTATATGCAGCCGGATTGTACAAGGTTTTACTGTCCAGTGGGATCTTTGGATAGTAAAGATACCAGCACAGGAACGGAACTTGGTGTGGAATTACCGCAAACTACACGGGCTTCACCCCAATTTGAAGAATTCCTCGATGACATTCGTTGAATGCTTCCCGGATGCGAGATGAATTCGTAGAGTATTTTATGTCACTGGCAAGCGGTATACCATGGCAAGATAACTACTTGCTAATGATATAACATAAACATTTTCAGCTCGAGTTGTATCTAGAAAATGTTGCTGCACATTACCTACCTGTGTATATCTAATAAATTAGAACAAATTGCTCTTGATCTGAGAAAATCGTGCATAGGAATAAGTAAGTTAAGATTGTAAGGTGTTAACAAGATGTTGATTGAGTTAATTACTTGTTCATTGTGTAATCCTCTTGATGTTACACCAGGTATGCCCAATTTGAATCTATTTTTGACATCATAAAAATGTTGCAGTTTTCGCAACTGTCATGATGTAACCATACAACTGACATCAATTAACACAGAGAACATTCCATTCCAATGAATAATATGAACTTCCTGAAATATTTAAATAGATGACAGGCTGCTACTGTACAAATGACTTTTGTTTATTCAGAATGTTCGTTAATGCTTTCACATACACACATAAATGCATTTGACTGCTTATTAAAAATGTTTACTGTTACTGAATAACATTGTATTTAGTGCTGGTTAAATCTATTGATATACTAAGTACATGATGAAGCTTGAACCTTCCCCCATACGTTAAACAATATTAAATATTGCCTACGTGAATGTACTGTATACGGCACACTGAATAATACGCGACCTGCGCCAGATATTTGTACAAGAATCTCGGCAAAAGAAACAATCCTACATTATCAAAATTCTTCAAAACAACCAATCAATGCAAAATATTAATTAAAATGAGTTTGAATTGATTTTAAATGATGAGAAAAATGACTAAATACAGAGTATGAGTACGATCACTTAAATGAATGACCAAAAAACCTACGAAATAACGTCACAAAAGTGTCGTGATACTGCGCAAGTTTACAGGAATATTGTAAAATGACCCTAAAATTGGTTAAATTAATTTAATTGGTTAAGGTAGACCTAAAATAATGACAGAAGGAAACAAGATTGAATCGGTAGGTACTAACTTCTGCATTTCGATGTTTCCGTGATTGAATTCCCGTTTCTGTTTCTTTCATTTCCCTCGGCGTAATAGTATCAGAAATGAACGGGATACTATTATACGCAAACTTGGAAAGGACTTTCTGCTGCTCTTTAGAAAAGTATAATCTCAGATTCTTGATTTGATTTTTGACTGCAGCTAAATCCATCCAATATTTTTCTCCAAGGCCCTTAGGGCATCTGTCCCCCTTGATTTTGTTAATATATTTATTTTTGGCGTTCCATAACAATGGGAACGAACGGTAATCTTCGAAAAATGTAAGTGTTTCCTTGTTGGAGAGCGACATATTGCAAGCAGAGACGCACGAGAACCCACTTCAACCGGAAACGCTTGCAATGCGCCATGCCTCCTGGTTTGTTGAATGAACTGAGGATCTCTGGCATGCCCCTGACACATGCCTTCCGAGCCTCTCCCCCTTGCAATATGACGCATGCCTCTGACGACCAAAAGTTGAACAGGTGTGGACATAGCTATTGGAAGCTATTGTGCAAATGTTAAAATCTGGATAAAGGAAACAAAGAAACTGCCGCGAGGCACTGAAAATAAGATAGGATAGGGAAAATAAACAGTTACCTGTCACTTACCACAGATGAAGGCAGGAGGGCGAGACACGTAAAAACACAAAAACAAACGAATTGCACAATATTTCGACTTTAGTCTTAGTCATGTGGGAGGCGAGACATATGGCAGAAGGAAAGATGTGGTCACATCCCAACCCGCCACATGATTCATCCTATCTTATTTTAAATGTTAAAATCTGTAATATAGCATTCTTGTAATTGCATGTATTACCATCAACCATAGCATGTGGTTTTGTTGGTTTAATGTAAGCAATAAACTATAGTTAAATGTAAGAAGTTCTAGGTATTTCTGAAATTTGTTTCACAAGTCTTATCTTGTTTCTCAAGGAATGCTACGGTGTTGTTGAACAACCCCTTGATAATTTACTTATGGATGAAGAACAGGAAAACATGGAATCAGAAGTAACGAGAATAAGTCCTTCTCAGATTGCTGGGAATTCTGGACAAAATGGATCTCTAATAGAAAAGCCTCCTGGTGGTCTGCCACCAACAGAACTGCCAACAGATTTGAGTGATACTACTGAATCAGATGGAGAGAAAACAACAGGTGAATTAATCTAAACCGCCTCATTCGTGTATTCCATTGACCATATTTCTTTCAATTAATAACTTTGAAGTGATAAATTATAAATATACTTTACTGGATGTGAGGAGTGGCAAGTAGCTGTGTAGGTCATTATTTTAAACGGCGTCTTACTAAAATTGTTTCAAGTACCTTAAATACTGTTCCTGGTAGGTATGTGAAGAGAATATTAGTTTTCAATTTTTCAATGCAGTTGTAGGAGCTGAACCATTGTGTAATAGCTACTGTTTTAAAACAGTTTTTCCTCCTCCTTTGTAGACAAGAAGACTGCTGCTGTTTGCACATCACCTCACGAGGGCCGAAAAATGATTAAATTAACTTTACCTATCCATGTTGATCAACTCTTTACTTTATTGTTCACCGGTTCAAAATTTTTACTAGACTTTCACACTCAGAGAAAAACTACAGGTAAGTTCAAAATTATTTAAATTTATGAAGCTATTCTAATTTTCAATCCAAGCCCTTTAAAACATTCTGTGACAATTTGATTTCAGATATTGTTTTGGCACCATGGCAGCCAAATGCAGAAACAGGAATGAAGCATCGAACAATTACGATGACTGTTGCCTTAACAAATTCCATGGGACCAAAGACATCACAAGTTACAGAGAACCAGGTATGTGTATATTTCAACTGAACTTCATTTGTTAAGTGAGAGGCTTCTGTGTTGAGGGTTATTTAAAGTGTTAGTGCCAATGTTTTGTGGCTGCAAAAATTTACATACTTCAAGGAATTATTACAATTTAACAACTGATATTACAATAATTGCTTTCTTCTACAATAAATAAACTATTAAGATGAAATACTGCTATAGTTTAAATATTTTGGTGAATTTACACAGGGTGGGATAAAAGGGAAAGATGATAGGGCATTGGCTTACTTGAATTTGATGATAGCAGTAGGTAGAAGTTGGCAAGAACTAGTCACATTCTAAGACTTGGATCTTCCTCCATATCTATTCAATACAATTCACAAAATTGTGGGTGGCAAAGGGTGTTTTGCACTAAAACTAATCTCTACTCTCTGTATTCCAATCCCAAATGGCACGAGGGAAGAAAGAATACTTCTAAGCAACAGTTGGGCACCTTATTTTGCTAATCTTCTCTCTCTCTCTTGTCATTGCAAACTAAGTATGTTAATGGCTGAAGTATTTCATCCCACTTGTGAATAGAAGTGAGATTCAAATAAATTTGATTGAATAGTAATTGTAAACATGGTTAAAAACAGGATCATTATGTGGAAAATGTCCAGATAATCAAACATTATCCTGCTCACAAACTGAAAACTACATCAAGTTGCATCTACTTCTACTGAATGTTCAATGTGAAATAAAATTCTGCAGAAACAAATGAACCCCAAAAACACATCATTCCATCACACAAAAAAACCTGACAAAGACAATCTGAAAATTGGTTTTACATGCAAAGAAGAATCTCAGTACTCAGAGCCACAGTGTATAATATGTTCAGAAGTTATTGCACATAACTCGATGAAGCATCATTGCTTCAATCATTTAGAGACAAAAAACATCAACAGTATTGCATAGACAAGCCTTTAGGTTTTCTTTTGTTGGAAAAAAAAGGGGTTGGTTTCATAAAAAAGTTATCTATGACAAATACTTTAACTACTAACTCTGAATGTTTGAGCATCTTTCCTTGTGACATACAAAATAGCAAAGACCAGAAATTCGTACAGTATTGCTGAAGAATTAATTTTACCAGCTACATAAAAAAATTATTCCTGGAAAACTTGCTTGAATTCAAGTATGGTTGAATGTTTTCTTCTTGTGCATGAATTTGTTGCAGCCTACACCATATCATTGTAGGCTGACACAAAATCTGAAAATATTGTGGATCTTTCACCTCTATGATGAACTAAAGAGGTACTTTACACTCATCGATAATGGTGAAGAATGGATTAGAAACCCATTTATTGTCACAACTGAAAGCATAAATTTTGGTTAGAGCACTAAGCAGTATGAATCATTGCTAGAAATGTCCTCAGACCAGACTCTTCAAACTGATTTTAAAAGATGTGTTTCACTGATATTTGAAGAATATCTGGAGCTTTTGTGCATAGTGGTGAATTTCCTTTTGCCCTTTGTAACAACTTAGGTGAATGTGGGTGTTCACACCTGTTTATGATAAAAACAAAATTCAGAAATCAACTGAATGCTGAATCTGAATTGAGATTGAAATTGATGAAAATTGCTCCTAAAATAGACTCGTGTCAAGAAACAAGCCCATCCATCACATTAATTAATAAAATATTATTCTTTGTGGCTGTTGTAAAACCTTCTAATGCTTGGGGTAGTTTCTTACAGCAGCTTGTCTAAACTATGATCGTTTCTGGTTCCCTTAAGTGATTCTATTTACAGTCACCAATCCCTCGTAATTACCCCAAGGGATAAAGGTATTTTCTTAAAATACAACTTCAGACTTCCTGATTAATTCCAAATTATATATTTTCCAAAAGTTCTTACATAAACTCGGTACCAATGTAGGCGTAATAGAAAAGCATCAGACTTCTATCCGAAATAAATAATTACAGGTTAAACCATCCTCTCACAGTAAGCAACTTCCTCCTAACCCCTAGATGAAAGTTAAAAGTTCATCTCGAAGGAAGATTGAGCCTGCAACACTGTAGCATCGCTACTAAAAACTTTCTACATTTCCGCGACTGACCAACACGCCGTCCTCTGCCGAATTACTGCTTCTCCTAGGCTAGCGGTGGCTCCTTATATTCATATTGGGCCAGCTGACTCAGCATATGCTTGGTTTAACAAAGGGAAACCTTATTTTATCCCAATGATTCTGAAATTTTAATATGTTGCGAAGCATATTTTAAATGTCAATTTTAGTTATGAGAAGTTTTCTCTCAGGATTTGTGGATTTCGAGTTAAAGTTGTAAAAGCTTTAATCTGTTATCATTCCTACAATTCATTAGTATGTGAAATGATTCTGTTATCAAAATATTCTATAAAAATTTCCTCAACTTTTGACATATGAAACGTCTAGTTCCCAAATGTATTTGATGGTGAAAATCGACTTTGACTATGAAGTTTTTTTAGCTGACTTTGCACTTAATGTCGATTATCTCCAATTATATGAGTGCTACCAATCTGTAATGTATCTCAAACTTTACTCAATTCGATTCTCTATCTGATGGTAATATTATTTCCTCATTATCTATTTCCCTTAATGCTAAGCCTTTGTTTCCAAAATGATGCTTTGTAGCAGCAATTACGTTCGAACCTTAATTTCCCTTTTATGGCTTATATATTGTCGGAATCTTTACGGAAATCACTCCATGTGTTAAGTGAAAGCTTCTCTTTAATCTAAATGACATTTCTATGACCTCAGATCCATATGTCTGCAGAAATGTTGAATCGCAAAGTCGGCAAAATATCTTATTTTGTCTAAAAAATATACTTTCCTCATAGTTATTGACTCCATCTTTTCAAATGTTGCATATTATCTCATGCTGAACATTTTGGGCTCTGAATCTTAGCTGTACCTTGAAAATTAGGTGAAAAAAGTTTCTTGTTCAATAATTTCCACAAGCGTGCAAGATCACCAATTTCATGATACTCCTTAATATAATTTTCTAAAATGCAAGTGTTAGATCTAATTTGAATTGTCATCTCATTTTACACCTCTGAAAATGAATTTGGCCAAAAGGCTTCTAAAATGTTTAAATTTCTGTATAGTATTTTCGAAAACTTACAAAATAGCTCAAACTCTCCTTACTAACATGTTTTCTGACTCTCAAACTACTGAAAAATGCTTCTAAAATGATCTGCTATTGGTTTTAAGGACCCTTTAAACTGTTTTTGAAGGTATACTGACATAGGTAAGGTCATGTGACACTGTATTATTATTTTTTGTTTAAAAAATAAAAATCCATATTAAAAAAAAAAGGCTAAGGGATTTTCACCCCAAGGGGGTTCACTATTGTTGGGGAAATTTAATAGGGTTACATGAAGCTACAAATTTGAGAAACACTATTTTAGAGGACTATAGCTAGCCTTCTTCCATGAGCTTCAAAGTGACGTAGATACTTTTCAGGGCTTGTAAAAGGTTCATTATACCCTTACAGCAGATAAAGGATATTAGTTTGAAGGATAGTGAAAATAGCATGTTGATAGGCACCTCGTTAATTAACCAATTCAACCCATTATCAATTAATGACTGTTTCTTTATTCCCTTCATCCTCTGATTTACAGATTGCTGCCATCGATCACTAGAGGGTTTTACCTTCCCCAAAGGTTACTGATTGCTTTTGTTCTTGACTGAATTAAACCATTCTACCAAATGACAACACTGATGAATCACTTTCCGATTAATATAAGTGCCATAGCAACACCCAGAAAGCCACAAAGAAAACCGATGGATTTTCTCAAATAGCTACAATGCAGCCGGTAATCAAAACCACATTAAAACAATCAGAATTACTACAAAATCATTCGCAATCATCGTGAAACACGCAGAACTAAGTTATTTACAGGTATTACACACAAAATTGTCTACATAAACTGGCCCAAACAGTTGAGAATTGTCCTCTAAATATCATGGCTCGCCTTAACCCTTACAAAAGTTTTAATTAATGTTTCATACATAATACTGTCCTTGATCGTATTACATATCATTTACCCAGTTTCTCTCCATAAAACAATGTTCATTCACATGACAAATATACACAAATTCACAATTAATCACACAAAAAATTTACAAATCCATAATTAATCAACTCCCAGCTTGCTATACATAATTCTTAAAATAATATTTCATTAAAGGGCTGGGTCTGAGGGCTGTTATAATGTCACTTACAACATATGAACACAAAACATGAACACAGTTTACAATATTTCAGCGAATAATATTAATCATTCTGGAGGTGACACATGTGGCAAGAGGAAAGATGTGTACACATCCAGACCTGCCGCATGATCCTTTGAAGGGTTGAGTGGAGTCATGTGTGGCATCCAGAGACGGGCAATTTTATGCTCGGACCATTTGGGAGTATGTTAAAAAAAATAATTTAAGAAACAGTATATGGAATGGAATCCAGGAAGGCAGGTGGCATGAAAATGGCAGAGTTTTAAGGTAGGGTTCGTTTGGTGACATGTTTATGTGGAAAAAAGAGGTTAGTGAAGGAACAACAGCACACAACCAACTGGGCAGTGAGAGTCACATGAAAGAACTGCAACTTGATAAAAAATGAAGAGGATTGCTGAGTGAACAGAAAACTAGTGAATTGCCTGAAATTTTTCTGGCCTGTAGTGATAATGGCAGTGATAGTGGAGAAAATACACCTACTTAGAACAGTGCTGGTTGTGTTGATAATGTATGGAAAATTAAAATTTATTAAGAAAAGTTGTTAATGGCCCAACTGGAAATAAACAGCATCAGAAACCAAAATTACAAAAAGAATAGACAGGAATGTATATACACAAATTAGTACTGTGGAAAGATTAACCACCAATAATATTTCCCGAGAAACTTTAGAAGGTAAGCAAGACAACAACAATGCACTGAAATTTAAATTTTAATGGCCAATAGCAAATTGGAATCAAATTTTTAAAAAAATTAACGATCAGAAAATAAAATAAAAGGGTAATGAACAGACGAAAACAACACTATGCACAGTAATTCCCAATCTGATGTCATTGAGGGCAATGTTGCGAATGGAGGTATACAGTGATTATTTTGAACAAACAGCAAGAAAACATTGAAACCGGGCATGGTGGGTGAGCAATTGACATTCTAACCTCACATTCAGGACGACGCCGGTTTGAATCCCCTGTCCGCGCATCCAGATTTGGGTTTTCTATGGTTTCCCGAAATTACTTGAGGCGAATGCCAGGATGCTTCCTTCAAGGCTATGGCCGAATTCCTTCCCGTTCCTTGTCCCCAGTCCTTTTCCACCTCTTAATGACCTCAACGTCGATGAGGCATAAAGCCATAAAAAAACGTCAAAAGCACGAAAAGAAAACCAGAAAAAGGTGGAAATAAAAACTGACAAATATCAAGAAAGGAACAAGGACATAAAAAGATGGGAGCCATTGGACAACAGTTTTCTAATTGTGAAAATGAAACTGCTGTTGGGCAATGAAAATGAGCAAAGATAATGAAAATAACCAATCACCTTCTGCAAATGAAGCCAGGAGGGCCAGACGAACATAAAAACACGAATACACTTTACAATATTTCGATGAATAATCTTACTCATGTTGGAGTTGAGATATGTGGTAAGGGGAAGATATGTACACGTACAGACTTATCACATGAATCAAATGTGGTAGGTCTGGCCCTCCTGCCTTCATCTGTGGTAAGTGAGTGGTTATTTTCCATATTATTCTCTATTTTCATTGCCTATCGGCAATTTTATTGTTTCCATTATCCAGTAGCTATTACTTGGCATTCCAGGCAAATGCTGGGATGGTTCATTCTAAAGGTCATGGCTACATTCCTCCTGTCTCTTTCCCCCACAGTTCATGGGCTATTATAAATTTCCTTACTTGAAAATGGGAATTACTTGTGTTTTTTAGTTGGAAGATTCTTTTTCTTCTGAAAACATACTGTCTGTCAGTGAAGAAGGGCTTAATCTCAGTCACATTGATAATTCACTGTCTGAAAAACTATTGAAACTCATTGCCTTTCAGTTCATAATTACCAGTTTTACAATACCTGCACAGTGGATTTGTATCAGATATTAGTGGCAAGGAAATTATGGTATTACATCAACAATTTCTTTAGTTCCTAGTTTACCGAGCGTGGTGGTGTAATGGTTAGCATTCTGGCCTCGCATTCGGGAGGACGGCGGTTCGAATCTCTGTCCGGGCATCCAGATTTGGGTTTTCCATGGTTTCCCAAATCCCTCCAGGCAAATGCTGGGATGCTTCCTTCAAAAAAGGCCATGGCCGAATTCCTTCCCATTCCTTGCCTCCCATCCTTTTCCGTCTCTGTAGACCTCACTGTTAAGAGACATTAAGCAGTTAAAAGTTCCTAGCTTGGTGGGTGAGCAGTAATGGTCTGGCCTTGCATTCAGGAGGATGCAATTTCATATCCCTGTCTGGCCATCCAGTCTTTAGTTTTCTGAAGTTTCCTGAAATCACTCCAGGTGAATGTTTCCTTCAAGAGGCTATGATTGAATTCCTTCATATTCCGTGCCCTTAGTCCTTTGCCCCCTTCTAATTATCTCGATCGTGAAGTGTATAGACATAAGCCAAAATAAAAATTTTTAGTGGATGAATTTTTAGTTTTGTTGCTAAGTATGTTAATCTTGATGCTAGTTTTATTGCTATTACATCTGTGAAGTGTCAATGATCATATAGTGCTAGCACTGCAACCACTTTTCTGCAATATAGTTAATTACAGTCGGTCATTAAATACTGTCACACATTGCAGGTTTTACTTGTCCTTGTATTTCAGTTTGGCTTTCTAAATTCTAACTGCCCCTGTTCTTTTGCAACATGCATATATCCTCATCGCCTTTCTGAGTATTTTTCTTCTTTTTTTCCACTTGGCACACAACACACTGGGTCCTTCATGTCAGTGCTACCTAATTCAGTACATGACTGTCACTATATTCGATAATTATACATCATGGTGTCATGTTTCTACAACTTTGCTTTATTTTTTAGTGTTCTCAACTTGGTAAACAAGTCTTTTATTATTCAATTATTGATTTTACAAAAATAGATTTGTTATCACTTATTTGTACAGCCAGTCGAATATCTTCAAATAAATCTGATCCATTTGAGAATGAGACCTAATTTTCTGTTAATGTTACTTGAAACACTACTGCTAATTGTATCACTACATTGGCTCAAAATGTGACCATCACAAAATTTTCGGTATTGTGCATGTTACGTATTCTGTGGCTCTTGAGTGACCTCCTGTAATTAATGTTCTGGATATCTGTGGGTTTCTTCAATATTAGTTGAAATATAATTTGATTTCATGTTTCAGATGATGCGAAAATGCAGCAAACCAGGAGAGTTATATTCCATTGATATTGAATCATCAAATGCAGGGATTCCATATGCAGACTCATTTGGTGTTAATTTTCACTACTGTTTGTATCGCACTGGCGAAAATGAATCCTGTTTTACTGGATTTGCACAATTGAAGTATAAGAAAAATGTTTGGGGTTTCGTAAAAGGTTTGTATTGATGTTTGCTTCCTAAATGAATTTGTAGAAGCATTGCTGTTTGGTCATTTTATCATCATTCAGTATATATATATATATATATATATATATAATTGTAAGTTCATATCTTTTTGAGGACAGTTTGTTAAGTTTATGCAAGTCTAAGAGTTTGTTGTTGCTAACTGTTTTTAGATATATTGATATGGGGCATTAATCTGAATTACCATGGTTTATGAAAAATTGATCTGAAACAATTTTGTGTAGTTATTACATTATTTTTGAAACACAAAACAACTCAGTAATACAAAGTTAAATGCGATAAACATTATGGAAAAGTTGCACATTTTGTTAGAACTGCTTGAAATTAGTTCAGTAACTTTTGAAGTATTCACATGAATGTTCAGGTCACCTTGTTGAATTCACGTATCCAAACATTATTGAACAAAATGGTGACACTATTACAGATCATAGAAGAGTGAACATGTGTGAAATAGGAAATTGCTATTGCAGTGCTCAAATAACCAAATACATATTTGAATGAAGATTTACGTATGAGAAAACTATCTGCAAGATTGTTGTCATGTTTACTAACACCATCCAAATGTTAATGTATAGGTTATGCAAGGTAGTACCGTGTTACTTCAGCAGAATCCAGAGGAAATTTTCATAACAACCAGCGTGCAGCCAAGCAACAGTTTTTTAAATTGCTTGCAAGTGGGGAATCTGCATTAAATGAAAATTATTTCTTCAGTAGTTAAGTTTATGGATTTTGCTGTCTGAAATACTCATGGCATAGTCCTTGGACTTCTTAGAGAGAAAGGCAAAACAGTTACCTGACTATATTATCCTGCTTTCTTTGATGTTTTAAGTAATTTAATAAAGAAAAGACTTGCACACATATCAACAAATAGGATTCGTTTCCAACTCAGCGTTACAGCTAACTTCTGCAGATATGACTGTAAAACTGTAGTTAGACTACAGAGTTCTTTTGCGTCTACCTGCTCTCTAGATTTGGCTCCCTCAAACCATTATCTGTTTCCAAAATTAAAAAAAGATTTTTAGGAAAGTGATTTTCATTAAATGATGAGATGATAGCCGAAATAAATGTTTGACAAATCTCGCTATCTGGGTGAGACCAAAAAATTTGAATATAGTTGGACTAAGAGAGACCTCAACAGGCCTATTTAAAATACTGTCTGTAGAACTTTTTTTTTTTATCAGTCCAGCAGTGCAGTGAAATCTTCCATTCACATAAATATTATAATATTACGTTTTCACTTAAGACAATTCCCTTTATAAAACTGTCCTGCTTGCCACTTTCACTGCTGATGTTTTTCTTTTTTATGAAGTTAAAACTAGATTTTAGTTCTCAGACATGAATTCTAAAATTATAAAAGCTGTTCATTTATTAAAAATTGCAGTCTTTAAATTTTTTTCAAATTATTGTTAATGATCATAGCAGGGTTCCCACGGGCCTTAAAAAGGCCTTAATTTTAATTTTGTTTTTTAAGGGCCCTTGAAAGGCCCTAAAATTTGCTCAAAAACCTTAAAATCTTTGAAAAAGCCTGATTTTTTTTTTTTTTTAACACTGAGATACAGCGTAGTAAATTTCACTATCCTGGCGAAGCGCCGATTGGCAGATTTCTCTCTGGCTCGACCTTGACAAAGTATGAGTCAAAGTGCTTATATTTCAAGCAAGTAGTAGAGTATTTGCACAGAACCTCTCTTATGTAGTTCTGCTTCGTACATGCCTGCGTCTCACATTTCTTGGCAATTTCTCATTAGTTTCTTATGTATATAGTAGTAAAAATATTGTTGCTGTTATCACATGGACAAACATGTTGAACGAGTCTTCTCTGTGAACAAGCAGTTGGAAGTTGAAAATTTAAAAGAAGAGTCTTTAGTGGCTCAAAGATTAGTCAGTCAACATTTCAAAAACAGCAAAAATAAGTTATTAATAACTAAGGAGTTAAGGATGTATGCAGCTATGACTCGTCAAAAGTATATTGCATACCTGGAAGAGAAAAAATTCAAAGAATACAGGGATTCAGGGAGTGAAACGCAAATCTATTTTAGATGATTTGGAAGATTTGAAGTGTAAAAAGGCACATCTAGAAACTGCAATTAAAGATCTTGAAGATAATGCTGATAAACTAGCGGATAAAGCTGAGGTTATAGAGGATGTTAAGTACATCACACAGTCCAATAGTTTTCGACGAACCGCTAAAGTTAAAAAAGCTGAATTTGAGGATGTTGAAAGTAAAATTAAGGCTCTATTGAAAGATTTAAAAGAGAATTGACCTTTGTTTTTAAACACTGTGAGAAAAATATCATTTAAAAAAGTGTATATTTTTTATTTAACCTGCATACATATTAACAACTCTTACCAGTGTGTTTTATGTTTACCCTTATAACATGTTGTAGCTCATCTGGTATGTAAACTTTACTTTATTTGATCAAATATGTCCAATAGGAACTACTGCTGTAACTTCGAAAGATGTTGAAAAAGTTGTATTTAACCTATTTCTTAAACCTACGGAAAATGTTTCATCTTTAACGGGTCTTTTACATGTAGCTTTCAAAAAGGGGGGGGGGGGTGAGTCTTCCTCATTCAACATTATACCTGAAATCTAATAAGTAATTGAGAGACAATTTGGCAGTCTTTCTCTGATGTAACTGCTAATGTGCTATAATGTATAAAAACAAATTAAGTTAAAATATATATTTATATGTTAGTAATTCTTATTACTAAGGTGGTAATGTTTCTTTTTGCCCTTGTGTCAGTTTTCTGTGGTATAGTAGTTTTTTTTTATTTTATGTTTAATATATGAAATGGGAAAAAGTTTCAATATTCACTGTATTGTGTGAAAACAAAAGTATATTTATTATAAATTTATTATTTATTAATTTATAAACTCAATTAAAGCTTATTTCATCATAGTCTTAACATGCATATTTTAATTTCTTTGCTGTAAGTTGCATATTAGTTTTTTCATAACATTTTAATATACGTTAAATATAGCCTTAAAAATATGAAAAATTGACTTAAAAAGGCCTTAATTTTTCTTTTGCTAAAAGAGTGGGAACCCTGCATAGACAGTGGCTGTCAGAAATTTCCTGTGTTTAACAACAGGTTCATAGTTATGTTTATTAACTTCCTGTAGCATTGCGAGGAGTTGATTTGAAATATTTCACCTTTTTTCCCCAAACTTTCTGGTCTGTTTCCCTTCACACAAAACTGATCTCAAATTTGTTGCTTTCAGTATTTTAGGCTCTACCACTTAAAAGTTTCTATTTTATTTAATTTGATGTTCCTTATAAACATCTGACTTTCTCATGTAACTCTTTCTGCCAGTCTCTCTGCCTTCCCCTGCATCTTACTTTTGTCATAAATTTCATGAAGCTCAGTCATAACCAGAACTACTCAACTGGAATGTATATTTCTGATGTTTACATCAATCTCTTTACTTAGTATTATCGTGTGGTCTGAGAAGTTGTTAACATTATTTAATTAATTTATAGTGCAATTTTGAGATTTACACTACACCATCATGCTAATGTTGATTTATTTATGTTAATGGCTTTTAATTTCTTTAACAATACTAGTGAGGATCTTTTATTTAATTTTGAGACGAGTGGTATGACCTAATTTTTGGAGAGCACAGTTCAAGAGAATATCTTTAAAGAAAACTTGTAATAAGTTGTAACATAACATACGTCAGAGCCATGCAAGAGTATCTGTGGTCGGCGTAGTAAGCACGTGTGGTGCTATCTTTGCATAGAGTAGTGCATCGTTGACCGCCGTCAAGTTAAGTTGTGGACGCGGGAACATTTCGGTCGTAATTATGGAAATTGTGAAAAGACAAGAAGATTTGGTGGAGTGTAACGTGGAAACCAGTAATGTGTTATATTAACGGTTTTGCAATGAGTGCAGCAATTTCAAGTGATTGTGGACATGTTATGAGTACTGTGGAGAGTTTGGGAGTTTGTGCAATTTAATTCCTCTTGTCCCACGAGTCTGCAATTCTCGGAGAAGGAGTCTGATTCCTTATTTAAATATTGATTTGGTGGTGGTATTTTCCGTCGGTATGAAATCATAAGTTTATGGACTCAATAAAGTTTGGTATTTCTGTCCATTCTAAAGTGTGTGAGCTTGTTATTTAGTAACCCGACAAACGTTAATACCTAAGCCTGGCGACCGCGGCATAAAGAACCTTTTGTTTAATCAATGAATATGTGTGTGTAGAATAAGTGACTTTTAATAATCAAAATCCATAATCAGCCATTAAGGTTGCAAATTCTCTCTCACACACACAACCTCCAGTCATGTTTCTAAGTAAGCACATAATATGTGGGAGCCAGATCTGCATGCCGCGCGATTATGCAGATCCCCCACCACAACCTCTGCCATTGTCAGCTCAAATGTGTCAGTTGTAGCTGAGGTATGGGCAGTTTAACATGGCCGCTATGATCGATGCTCCTGCCAAATGTGAGTTACGAAGTGTAGTCTGTTTTATGCAAAGAATGAGAAAAGTGTACAGTGAAAATTTTGAGTGATTTTAGTGTTCAGAATTGTGTGAAAAATTTAAAAAATGGTGAATCAATATCCATGAGAAGGTGGCCAAGGGTGCCAATCTGTCGCTGCTGAAGGCCTCATTCAGCATGTTGATCAGGTGGTCGTAGGCAAATGAAGGTTTATAATCAGTGAACTTTCTAAAGAATTTCCAGAAATTTCAAGGTTTGCTTTGTACACAATCATATGAGACATGGGATACTGGAAGCTGTGTGCCCGTTGGATCCCAAAAATGCTGGTGACAACCACAAAATGCAATGCATGGTGTCAGGCTTAAAGTTTCTCACACATTATCACAATGAGGGGAAAGTTTTTTTGAAGTCCAACGTTACTGGCGATGTGACTTGGGTCATGTTTGACAATCCTTAAACAAAGGAACAGTCTAAGCAGTGGATGCTCATACTTTCTCCAGGCAGGCCGAAAAAGTTTAAACAGACTCTGAGCCAACGGAAAACAATGGCTACAGTTTTCTGGGACCAAAAAAGGAGTGTTGCTGGTGGACTTTCTTCAGCAGGGGACTATAATAGCAAAGGAAGTTTACTGTGAAACTTTGTCCTGTTTACAGAGCCATCCAAAACAAACGAAGAGGAATGATGTTGTCAGGCATGGTTTTGATCCATGACAATGCCTGATGACCCTGTGTCAAGGTGACAAAAGACCTTAAACTGATCAAGTGGGAACTTTTTGTTCATCCACCATATATCCTGGACCTAGCAGCAACTGATCTTCATCTGTTCAGAGGCTTGAAGGCATGGTTGGGTGGACAATGCTTCGCAGCCATCGAAAAACTTCGGGATGCCGTCAAAACATATCTCTCTTCACTGGTGACTTAACTTCTTTGACGAAGGCAATGAGAAGCTTATGCCAAGATAAGATAAATACCTCAATCACTTTGGCGATTATGTAAGGGGAAAAGGGGAAACAACCCTCATAATATGCAAGCAAGTAATTAAAGTCTATAAGTTGTATTGGATGTGTGGAGATGATGAGATTAGTTCAGGATAGAAAGGACACCATCAAACTAGTTTTAGAAAGTAATGGCAGAAACAAATGTGAACATTCAATTGATTTGAGTTTTGTAAAAATGTAGAAATTTCTGATAGCTATAGCATTGCTTCAGGATCTTTACCAGAGCTGAAAACTTTAACAGGAGATATAGTCCCTTACATCATGAAATAGCATCAATAGTAGCTAATGTAAAGTTTCATATATTATGTAAATTGATAAAACTAGATATGTCAATAAGTACCTGATTAATTTTTCAACAGGGCAGATTATAAACAAGAGGTTTGTTGCATTCAATAAAATATTCTTTGATGGTGTGAATCTTGTGGTAATTAATAAATATTCATATCCAAGTTCTCCAACATACACTTTAATGCCTGTTTTTCACAGTATTTATTCCTTACTTTGCATAGAAAATGAAACAAGACTGCAAAAATGTGTTGTAACTGCTGCCCTATAAAGAGAGAGTAAGAGCTGCTTCATTATTTCAGACTTCTCTTTGATTAACTATTTTTGAAAAGAAATTCAAATTTTTTCCAGCTTTTTAAAAATAATTTTTCTCATTTTTGCCTTATGTCGGTAAATGTACTGCTATATACCAATATAAAGTGTGATTTATACTGTATTTTAGATAGAAGTAAATAAGTGATTTGCCTTAAGTCACATTATAAATATATGTTTTCTGAGATAGTAGAGATACTATTTGTTCTGTGGTGTTTCCTTAATGTTTATTCTAAAATAATTTTCACAAAAAATTGATGGGTGGCAGCATAGATTTTGTCAACTTCTTTCATCCAAGCTTTAAAATAACTGGAAGAGAAGGCATCAGTGTGACATTATGAAAATAATTCTAATCCCATACTGAAATTTTTAATGCAACTTATTATATTGTTTTTAATTTAATATGACTACCAAGGAAGTTTGTTAAGATTAATATGTTCTGTCTTAGAAAGGCAGTAAATTGTATAAAACATAGATATTGATGATCATTGCTGGACAAATGAAATGAAAATATCACACATTTGCATTATTAATTCTGAATGTAGTTATTGGCAGTTTCTCACATGTGTAGGAAACACACACACACACACACACACACACACACACACACACACACACACACACACACACACGCATTTTTTTCCCCCCATCAACCTCCCTTTTCATAGTGAAGGTATCTTACAACTGTAATGTTGGCACTGTGAGGAGGAGAGGTAGGGTACTCTATTTGAATTAATAATAAACATTATCCAAATGAAAATCCATTTGTAATGTAATTTTTTTTTCAATTTATTGTCACTTTTCTGCACTGTTCAGATAAAGTTTATATCCAAACTATCCTGTTTATGGCCAATATTTAACACATGCCTTCTAGTGTTCACTCAAAGCGTTTTTCTTAGTTATTCATATTTATTTCTGGACATCCAATGGGAATATTACTGTTGTGCAACATTCTGTTACAGATTTAGATAAAGTGGCTAAAAGTTTTGTGAGAAATCCTCCAGGAATAATCACTCCATATGTTGTTATCCATTTGGAGCTGCCTTCTTTTGTTACTATACCGTTGCTGTGTATTCAAAAGTATTGATGTCAGAAACTTATGTTTACCCACTGCACATAAGGATTTCTTGTGCTCTAAGATTTCCCTAATTTCTCAATTTTTTTGGAGGGGGTGGGGTGGGGTGGGGTGGGGGGCAGTATGTATGTATATAATACATAAGATTTCGCAGGAATTAAATGGATGATAATAACTTTTCAATGCTGTAAAATGGTTGATACAAAGTTTGAAGCTTTTAAAAGATGTTTGATGATATTCAGTGGGAACACATTGTGCAGTAATTTCTTGTTTTAGAGTTATTTTTGAGTTACCTGTCTATTAATTTGTATTTTGTCTACATTTAAATAGTGTATATGAATTAAATGCTGAGACTGTGAATGAATCTATTTGACCCCTGAACATGGTGCAAATTATCATTTTTCTCTAAACACTCTAGAGGTAGTTTTATCTTTGAAAATTTAATGAAACCATGATAACATAGTGTGTTCTCTATTGTTGTTTGAGCAGCATATATTATGTTATGCTGTAACTCTAAGACAGATGTGTGGCTTACAGTGGTAACCACTTAGCAAATCTGTTAAATATGATTTGCAAGTGGCAGAATCGTTGATAAAATGTGTGATTTTAGGATGTAGTTAGGTCAGACAGTTTTAATGATAAAAGGGATGCAGTCTGTCATAAAATAGATACATAAATCATGGAATTTAATAAAGTCCCAGTATCTTTAAAAATATTACATAAACGTTATTCAGAATTGTAACTTTAATTTCCGTAATGTTGCTGACGGCACCATGCTCAAAACTGCTGCTGTTTTGCTCGCTCATAGAGAATCTAAATAGCTAAAAAATTTCATATTATTCAGTAATCAGTTAATGAAACTTCTTTTCAGCCATGGTATTAATAAATTTTCATTTCTTTTGGTTCAGAAAAATTGTGACGTTTATTGTTTAAAAAATTGTGACATCTATTTTGAACATAATTTTATGTTATTCTCCATTCTTCCCAAAATTAAATACTACGAAGCTGTCTGTTAAATTTTAATCATTTCCTATTTGACTGTGAAGAGTGTGATAAATTAATATTTATCACCCACTTGGTTTTTAAAAAAGATGGAATGTCTCCATTTGAATTATAACATGGGACAAACATACCACTGGAAGTTTCTGGCACATCACCTCTGCGTTTGAAGCTACAAAACTACATCCTATCTGCTTTCAGTTCTGTACCTAGATTGCCTATGTTGCATGTTCTTCTCTCGTGTGGTTTCTCATAATAGTTCATGATTTATGGCATTCTTGTACATTATTTAATAATTTTCCAAATTATTCATCCATGCAATAAGTTTCTTCATGCATTAGTAAATATTTATTGTCTTCCTTATTCCGCACATGCTTCCAAATTGCCAAAGTTTAATACCCCTGACCTAGCACTGTTACTTGAGAAATTATAGATTTATCAATGTTTTCTAAGTAAACCTTGCTTCAGGAGGAGAAGTGGGAGTCCAGAAACTTTGGGTCCATGGATTATTGTTGCTTTTTTTTTTTCTCTTCACTTTCCCCTTTGTCATGCATCTGTGTTTGGGCACTGTTTACCTTGTCAGTGTGCCCTACTGCCCGAACAACAACTAAATGTGGCTACATATTTGTCTGAAAACATTGTTAATTCAATCTGCAAGTGATATTTATCATTATTAATGAATAAATATATAGTGGTTGGAATAACAGATCTATTCTGTAGTTGAAAATAGTGATGTATTACAAGACGTTCACATTGACTAGTGCTTTGTGGTTCTTACGATTGCTTACAACCTCATAATGTGTACTGACAGGGTGCTCTCGTTTACTTATTTGTGGTGGCCTTGTGAAAATTGTGAACCATGAAATTCACAAAATTGTGGGGACTTAGATCAGATGTTTGATAATACTAATTTTGATCCATATAAATTATTTTTTTCTTTTCCTGCTATGAAATGAAAATAGCTGTAGCCACCAACCTGTTCACAAAATATCGTATGACACCTGTTATTTTCAATTCTGCTTCAGGAAGTCTTTTATTAAGCTGACTATTAAGAATCTGTTTCATTAGGTATAATTTGATTTTGTGAAATTTCTGAATTCACTTTCTCTACTTTTTTTTTATTAAATGTTTTGAGGTTCCTTCTCGTTTTGTGATAAATGCCCCTCAACTGTCTTCTTGGTTTTTATTGGAAATGTCTAGAAATCCCTAAATAATCTCGATGACTCCATCAACCATCTGTTGTGTTAAAAAAAAAAAAAAGCTTATATATTCGAAGTGACTGACACTATTTAAAGTTTTTCTTTTTCTAGTGAAAATAATGCTGTAATACTATTCCACTGGCCTCAGAAAATCAAACCAGTGTCATTTTATTTGACTCATGGTCATTGGCTGTTTGTTTTATTTGATTGTTTCTTTGATCCAGAATAAAACTGATTTAGTGATCCTCATGGATCATTATTGTATTTGGATTGGCAGAATATTTTTTTTTTTTACTCTCAGAAGAAATATGTGGCAACATCGATTGTATTGTTTTGTTAATTTCTTAAATGTGAACCGTATCTCACAAATTTGGGAATTTTTTGGATAAATCTTTGTATAATAGTAAGACCAAAAATAAGTTTTTGGGAAAAAATAATTAAAATTTGAAAATCATTTAATTCATTATTGCTTCTTTGATAAAATCGAAACATTTCTTAAACATATTCAGTAATGTAAAAAAGTGTTTTCACAGAATTGTGTGTAGAAGAACGTATCCATAGCCATAGCAGATGTTGATCACCATCCAGATTGCATCATCATTTCTTAATTATGGGCTATCTTGAATGCTCTCTTTATGGGTAAGATGCATGCTACTTGGGGGCAAAGCCTTAAGAGTGTGGAGGGCAGGAAGGTACTTCCCATTTGAATCTAGAAAACAAATGTTTTTATTGTTATTAGGCAAAGTGTTATCATAAAATACTGCACCATGTTTTCGTGAAAACACCATGACAGATTAGTGACATCAGGCTTCCTTTGACTGATAACACTGCATTACAAATAAAATAAAATGTAATTACCCACTTCAATTATTTCTGTTCATACATTTTGCTCAATAAGAACACATACGTACTTTTTTCTTTCATGTACTGTTTTGTACGTATGATAACTAACAATTGTTAGTAAAAAAATAAAATAAAAATGTTCAGTATACACATCGCTTTATTTAATTATGAATAATTGGAGTAAAACCTGTGACAAAACTTATTATTTGTATAATTGCAAACATTAAAATGTGAAATATATGGTAAAAAGTATATATTGTACACAATAAATGAAATATATCTAACTTTTCCTTTTATGTTGGGAATTATCTTCTCGCTTTAAATGCCAGCAGTAATCTCCTAACATAGCTGTGTTCCAACTTTAAACCATTCTTCAAGCCTTTGTACATCCTGGTGAAAGCAGTCCCCTTGTTCATCACTTACAGCTCCAAGATTTGAAAAAAAGGGGGGGGGTAGAGAGAAGTGGGAATGGAGAAAATGAATTTTTAATGACATCGGGCAACACATCTCATCTTTTTGTATGCATTTAACAAAATGTTCACCAAGAGTTCCGCGTTTTCGGCTCTGTGAGTACCTTTTTTTAAAAAAAAAAAAAAACTTCTATCATAGCTTTTAACGATGTCCATGCACGTAGTTCTTTGTATTTTAGTTTTTGATCGAAATTTTTTGGTTCTTCATTAATAGGCATATTTGTGGACTGATAAAAATCCCATATTTTAACTTTGCATCCATTAATTTTTTTTAAAAAAAATACTTTAAATATAAAAACCCTTCACCATTTTTATCCATTGCCTTCACAATATTCTTAAAGTTTTACATCTAGGGGAAGGAAAATAACATTTTCCGTATCAATTGAAGGCAAGTATTTTACATTTGACTTCCCACACACAAATTCCATTCGTTTTGGCCAATCTGTAATCAAATAGTGTTTATCATTAGCTCTGCTGCCCTGCTTGCAAAGAAAACAACGGTACTAAGTAAATCTACCTTGCAAACCAAGTAACATAGCTATTAATTTGAGGTCAGCACACACGTTCCACTTAAAATCTTCGTATTTTATTAAATCGAATATTAATTTCATATTTTCAGATGTCTCATTGTCTCATATGTCATTTGAATAAGCAACTGGTACTGATGGATACTTATCATAATGAAATAAAACTGCCTTCATGCTCATTTTCGAACTATCAGTAAATAAACATCATTCGTTTGATGGGAGGGTTAGAAATTCCCTACGATACAAAGATACGATGTTGTTGCAGAAATAGAGTAAAATGCAGCCATTTCTTTATTTTGTTTTCGTTGTAAAGATATGTTTGTATCTGGTGTATCTTGTTGTTTAGATTGAAGTAATTCGGCTTGTCTAACAGACAGATTCAAGTCCCGTATCAAATCATTTAATTCTTATTGTTGAATTAAATGTGGTTGGCATAGAATATTTGACGAGGGTAAAACCTCTGGATCTTGATTATCAACTTCCGTGCCTTAACCATCGTTATTTTCATCGCTAACTCTTCAGTTTGATTTTTATTAGGAGGCATAGAAGGAGGCATTGATTTGGATACAGAATTCACAGTGGAGTACTTGATATAACGCTTGATTTTCTTCGATTCTCATATATCAGTCGTGCAGAAGTAGGGGCTGAATGGAAACAAAACATCTGACATTTGCAATACCGAAACTGAGGTGGGAACTTAGTAGGTCCAATCACTACAAAAAATTAACAAAAGTTGCCAGCATTACTCCCCCCCCCCCCCCTTACCTCATTACAAACAAATGTAATTGAAAAGAGACAGCAATATGTTTTATCGTGTGGGTGCCTCTGCAACAAAGGTTATCTTTCGGGGTTAAGGTTCAGCGTTTTGAATACTATCACTTTAAACTTAAAATATGACTTTCCTTTCTAATATTATTTTACTTTTCCAAGAATCTTTATATTCCACCTGCATTCATCATGCAAGAAACTATTACTATAAGTAAAGAACTGTCCGGTAAACACACAATGAGTAATTTGAGGCTGATGGTTGTTCTTTTTGCTTCATGTGCTTACATAATTTTGTTTCTAGGTTTTATTGAAAAAAATACTTGGTCTGGATTAGAAGATTACTTTGGGTCTTTGGTGAAGGCTCTGCAAGCTGAATGTGACCATGACAATACTTCCAAGAAAAAAACAACAAGACGGCGACGAAGGGGTGCTACCATTGGGCCAAGTCTTTTGGAAGACACGTCACCAAGACTTGGTCATGCTCTTTCAAGTAAAAAAAAAACAAAAACAAACAGATAATATTAATAAAAATTATCAGTGTACATCTTAAATGATTAGACCTTCTCACATTTCATACATGACTTGAAAGGTTAATTTAAATTACACTCATGTGTATTCAAGCCTCTAAGTTTATCAAGCTTATTAAATAAGCCATGAACTGCTTTTATTTTGTATTATTTATGTATGATCTGGTTATTGGGAAGATTTTGATATAAAATTTCAAGTTCTGTTGCATATAAACCGTGGCTGTATTTATCATCCATTTTTTGAACAGTAAATTTTTAATGTAGAATTTTGCAGTATATAATCAGTAGCGTAAAACGTTTTCTATGAAAACATTGATAAAGATGTAACAGTAAATCCATCCATTCCAACCAGATCTTTTGAAAACCATTTCTTGTTTACTGTAACGCTTTTTAAAGCATGCTGCATGAATTCAGTACTCTCGTGAAGCAATTTAATCATTTTTTGTATCCAACAGTGATGGGAGGAATGGGAAGAGGTACACATGATCTATCCTTAATTTGGTACTGTAGACTGTTTATAGTCTGATATAAAAAAAAAAATATGATTTTCCCCCTTAATTTGGGCTCTGTATTTGTCCCTACTAGTTTTTGCCTCCATAGAGTGATACATCAAATGGTTATTTACTATTCTGTTTTATATCAGTTTTGATGCATTTATTGCAGGGATCAAGTGCAAGATGGAAAAATTGTATTTTATGTTTTACACCATAATATGCATTCAGAATCATGGATTGTGAATTGAAGGGAGGGTTAAATCTTTTGTAAATCATAGTTTCATGTTTTATTTGCCTGTGCTGTCAGTTGTGTGGGATGAAAGAACAATTTTAATGAATATGTTGGAAGAAGTGGGTTTTGATGTCTGCTGAATGTTTAAAATCATAGGCTCAGTGGAATTTTACACACTATAGTGATTGAACCTAAAATTATACAGACGGAAGTTTTAGGAGTGGTTTGTACCTCTAGTGTTAAAAATAGTGTTCCACTGTGAGATTCAAGGTGTAGTGTAAAAATAAAAAATGAAACTAATTGCATTTGGATATTATTGTTGTTTAAATTCCTTCTGACATCAAGTATCAAACTACGAAGGCTGTAATAATACTCTGAACAATTGGAGGCTCGTACCAGTTAACTGTAAATCTTATTTAGTTAATTTGATTCTATTTTCAACCAACTTCAAAAATGACTGTAGTCTTCCGGTTGCAGATTTCACCATTGCCACTCCACTCTGTTATGTAGCAAGTTTGTAAACTGTTCGTATTTGTGAGTAGATCTGAATACAATTCTCTTACTAGATAGATGCACCCTGGTGTGGTTAACATTTTTTTTTTTTTTTTTTTTTTTTTTTTTTTTTTTTTTTTTTTTTTTTTTTTTTAATGTAAAACGTATCCAGTTTGACCCAACACACACTCTTTCAGTGATCCACCCTCTTACTTTTTCAATATTCTCTTCACTATCACTGTAGTCTGAGACTACACAGAATTCTCTTTTGTGAAATTAGTAGAGCTCTGGTGACCCCAGTGTTCATAGCGGACTATCTGAGATCTATTCAACCACTGATAATACTTTGCTTCATAGGTACTATGTATGCTGGCAACCTGTAATGTCACAACCTTTTAGTTGGAAGTCTTTGTACCTGGAAAGTGACTCTCAGTAATATTTTTGAAACTATTTCAAACCAACAACAATAAAATCGTATTTTGGAGGAAATGTGCACAGCATCTCTGTGCTCACTCATGAATGTGAGCTACTGCTATTGGTTTTCCCACGAGTTCTAAAGGCTCCATGCCCAGTGGGCCACCCTTGTCAATGCAGTATGAAAATTTAACTTTGTGCCCTTGCTGTAACATAAACTATTTAAAATAATATCACACATGATATATGTTACCCTGATGCCTTATGATTTATTATGTGTGATAATGATAATAGTTAACCCACAACATTCATGGTGTCGAGACGAATCCAATGATACTTTGCCCATCAAAATCTATCGATTCATTTAGTCTGCAGGAGATACATACATAATTTTGACAGCATCCTTTTGCAGTCTGTTAAAAATTAGTTTTGGATCCATAAATCTCTTTCTACTATGGTTTTCATTTCCTAATTTTGCCTTTTCCAGTTATGAGTCTTTGGCTGATAGCATTGCATTATCATGAAGTGTAAAATTGGGAGGAGCATTATAATTTCTGAAGGTTCTCTTTTGATTGATACTATTTTAATAATTAAAACATATTCTACATTGGATTCTAAATTGCTCTTTGTTTACAACTTTGCTTATTCAATCATGTTTTTTGATTATTCATACCATTGTTATAAAATTACAAATATCTTGGGAAGGTGTAGCAGTGTAGCTTATACAATAAATACCATTGTCAGTAATTATTTTGGCTTTTACAGGACAACGATTAAGTGACAGCCATGGCAGTGGTCCAGATCTCATTGGTTGCATACTGCTTTTGGTTCTAACTGTGCTAGTTTTTCTGAATGTTCTCCTGTATTACAAATTATGGATGTTAGAGGAATGGACTCATCACACTGACCACCCCTTCTCTGTAATGGATTTGCAGGTTATGAGGTATGTTGCTGCCTTATGCCTTTCTTCAGTAGTATGTATATTTGTACATAGAGCACATACAGTAGCACTCCAATTATCTGAACTCCCACTATCTGAATCACTGAATATCTGAATCACATTTTTAATTAAGATGGAAACGTACTGCGATTCGCAAAATGATTCTGCCTACGTCCTATTGTCCTTCCCAGTGGCGGATCTAGGAAAGGAGAAAAAGGAAACAGAAGCTCAAGAAAAGGAAAGTGAAGGGAGAAAGGAAATGGGGATGACATGTCAGTTGAGGAATTCAGAAACATTCTTTTGAAAATTCCTGGATGTTCAGAAGTTAGTGCTGAAAATATAGGAGAGTGTATGGTGTGTGATACCTCAGACCCTGGGTATGACATTCTAAATAATGATGAACTTATTGAAAGTGTGAGAGAAGAAAGTGTCGAGGAATAAGATGACCAAGTTGAAACAGACATGGGACCATCAGCGAGTCGTGCATTTGCCGGCCTTGAAACTGCGTTGAACTGAATGGAGCATCAACCCGAGTGTGACCACATGCAACTTCTCACTGTCAAGCAGATGAATACAGTCAAAGAGGTTACTTTGACCAAGATGTTCAGCAAGCAACTACTTTTACTTTCTGTATGGTATGTACATATTGTACTAATGTACAGCACTTGTAAGTACGTTTAACATGTAAAAGTGTTGTATTTTTGTTTAATTAATTAAAAGCTCTTTATTTTTTTAAAAAGGTTTTTCTCTCCCATTTTCAACACGCATACAGTAATCAATTAAAATAGACCCTTTTTCAGAAAAAAATCCAATTGTCCGAATTTTTTACTATCTGAAGGGGGTCCAGTCCCAGTTGATTCGGATAATTGGAGTTCTACTGTATGTCTGAAAATGAATGACGTAATAGTGTAATACATATTGTCAGATATTCTTCTTAATTCTATATTTTAACGTAAATTCTGTCTTACATACTCACTGTAAACAGAAATCCGCCAAAATCACATGAAGAGTGGTTAAGATTGTTGCAACAGCAGGAAGTACTACACAGTGTTGAAATGCAGAAATGGCAGAAAGTTCTCCAGGCTGCAGTTCAACTCTTACGACAAGTGAGTTCATAGTTCGATAGCAAATGAAAATTCTTTTGAAATATGATCATCATCATCCTCCTCATTATTATTGTTATTATTACTGCTGATGTGATTTTATTATATTCCAGACAGAAGAATCCCTGAGCGAATTACAAGTTAGCATCAACCCTTTAGTAAGCAAGAAAGTTATATCTATCCTGAAAGAATCTGTTTCAGAAGAGGATCCAAATGACCAGTTGACAGATCCTAAACAACCAGCACAAGATGTTCAAACGAATCAGGATGAAAGTAAAGAACTGTAGCACCTATGTTGCCTATTTAATAATGAAGCTACAACTGGAGGCTGCAACATACCAGCTCTTGAAATCTGTCTAATCACTTATGAATTTTGTGGATAGGTATTAAACACACAATATCCCACCATTTATGTTTGCCGTAACATAATGAAATTTGTGAACTGTGAATTTCAAGCACTGATGTTAACTGAAGATTCCATTTCATGAAAAGAAAGACATTATCAAAAACAAATTGTAAGCAGGAACTGCATTTATAAAATGGTTATGGAGACTTGTGCAGCAATTTTGGTTTTCCTGCATAAACTTGATGTAATCAAATCATCACATTAGTTCCCATGAAAGTATTGTATATTTGCATAGCAGCTGCTGGACCAATGATATTAGCAGTTGTGAACCCTTTTTCCTTTGTAATTTTTAAACTGCAGGATGATTATTATGTCTAAAAAAATAATTTAAATAAGGGACACATGTTGTTTCCACTAGTCTAAACTGTTAGTTGGTAGCAAAGAGTGTAAAGTTTATAACTGTAGTTTTGATATTTTTTTATCAGAAAAGTTGTGCAAATGTATTTTTTGGGCAGTGAAGTTCTTGATCAACTGCCATGTTAAATACTGTATTTGTTGTTTTAAGAAATTCACAATAGTAGATAATCTTACCGTCTTGATGCGGTAAAATGTCTCTCATATTAAATGCCAAATTCCTCAAAGTATTAAATTGTAATTCTTACATTACCTTGAATATGAAATGTTTTATTGTTAATAATGGTAAGATCTGTTATAGAAATCTTTTCACTTGTTCTATAGCTTGATGATGGTGAACAATGTTTTCAGTTGCCTTCCCATCCCTCTAACATTTGCTTTATTCTTGTTGTTGTAAAATGAGATACGCTGTATATTTCTAAACAATCAAAACTGTTCAAAGTTTTAACATTGTCTCTACACTAATTTTCTTGGGAATATTTGTGTAGTCAGTTGATGATTCAAATTAGGGTGTGGGGGATTCTCAGAAAACCAATAGGTGTAACAGTGAAATTGTCTGTATCATACTTTCACATTCAAATGTATTTTTAGTAATAGTCAAACCAAAGTTCCTGTTCTTATGTAAACTACTAATTTCAATGAGCACCCACATTGTGATTTATTGTTAGTAGTTCATTTCTGATTGTTTGAAGTGAATTACACATTTCAGTAGCATTCATTCCTATTAGAATAGATTTAACTGTAAAATTTAGAAATGGCACTTTTATTTAATAGCTTGGCTTTATTGTTTTAAAGAAAGCAGTTAGTATTACTATGCTAGAGGCATTTATATGTTTAAGACTGTTCCTCTGCTGTATATAGATTTTTTTTCCACCTTTAGGATTGGTTTGTTCGGTATTTATTGTTGTAATTGTTTTTTTTTATTGTTCTAATGTATGTGAGATTTAATATGAGAAAGAAAGAGAAAATCAGTCTAAAGCTGAAGGTGGGAGGGCTGTGCAGGCAAACATAAAAAGAAAAAAATATATATGTAACTTAGTCATCCCTAGAAAACCATTCTTTTTTGTTTATGGTTTTGTTTTTGCCTTTCTATTTTAATGGTTCTCCCTACTCAGTTACATTGATTTACCATCAGTCACTGTGTATATACTTCAAAATTCATGTTACGCAGAATATTAACTAAAATATAAACACACACTTTGTAGCAAGGCAAAGAATATTGTCTTAATGTCAAAATCCAAATTTGATTGAGATTTTTAATGCCTCTATTACTGGACTATTATCTGACTTGAAAAGGAAGAGAAAGTTCTCTTATCTGTTCCCATATATTTACTAAACACTTGTAAAGTCAAAAGGAGTCTAAAAGAAAAGAAGCTGCATTTAGTTATTAATCTACTTTATGAAAACTACTTTACAACAATTACTGACAGTCAATGAAATTTTGGAAAAAAAACTCTGTTAGTGACATTAGTTTTGCATTTTCTAGAAACTGTGTGACACCCACTTTAATAATATTAGATTTATACAAAATGTACTTTTTTTTGTTTTCGTATAATATTTTTTGCAATGGGTGTTATTTATCAGGAAAGCATGTCATGGCTGCCCTTGCATTGCCATTTCCTACCTTAATGTTTACTTATAGCAATAGCTTGATGTAACCCCATATCAAAAGTATAGGGAATAAATACAGAAGATTGAGCAGGCCAAACCATGGACCTCCATGGTCTGTCATCTTTTATTAGATGGTGTTGACTGATGGAAAATAGAGAGGTTGGTCTTGCAATTCTTGTTCAGTTGTGAAAGAGGGGAAAAAATCAATGCCAGCAGATCAGTTAATTAATTCTACATTATCACAATCTCTTCTGTCATATCATTCTCTTGTGAAGCAAATGGAAAGAGATTGGGCAGAACAGTAGCTTCATTTGTATGGAGTAGTACTAACGATGTGTACTCGTATTGGAAAAATAATAGCTCATATTTTGTAAAGTATTTGCCATAGATCTTACATTCTGTAGAAGTTCTTTTTAATCTCAGTCGGTTACCAATTACTCAAATGTGAATCTCCCTCCTCACCTGTCCCTCATTTTAACACCCCATTTATTAAAACGAGTTGCTGGAAATCGGTATTAAATTTAAATAAGTAGAGAGAAGAAGAAAAAATCACTAATGGAAGGAAGGTGGAACATTGTGTGGGGAGCAGGAGGAGCAGATTTTGATGGTCCTTAAGTAATGAAGAGTTTTAGATTCCTTCTGACTTATGCACTAGTTCTAATACTCCAGCCAGTCTTGATATCCTAATTGAAAGTAGGTTATTTACATCAGTTTAGTTTGTCCGCCATATTGATAAAATTATGAAAAGGCGGTTTAGTCTGTTTTCTTGTCTCACTTGATAACAATGTTTTTTAACATTCTTTGTTGAATCAGGAAACTTAAGCATATCATGCTTCTGGGCTACTCTGTCATAAATCTTAAAAAGTGATGGTTTCCTTATCTATATTAGTGCTTTTTAAAAAAAAAAAAAAAATCATGTGAAATTTATGTAATGTGTTTTTGGATTGTTCATTTATCTTCCTTACCTGTGTAATAAATTTTACATTCCAAACCATGAAATACTAATTATTTAGATATAACAAAAAAAAATTGTCACAAGAATTGCATGTTGTATAAAGAATTGTTTTAAGTTGTTTGCAAAAATAACTGAGCTAATTGAAAAAAATTAAAATACAGAAAGGAAATCTTATTTGCTAGAAATGGCATTGGTTAGACAGGGAGATTCAGGTGAAAATTTTGTTATAAAAGAGGAAATGAATCAATGCCATTGATCAGGAGAACCAAAGTTAGTATCTACAAATATATCTATCATTTTTCAAGCAACTGCTAACAATTAACTCTGTTACTAGGCTTATGATTTATTCAAATTAATTTTTCACCTGTAATTGTTATTCAGATGTTCATTATACATGCTTCATGGTTCTGTTTACTCTGTTTGACTACATATTTATTTTGTTGTACTAAAATACTGTGGTTGTGTATTTACTGGATTTGTTATCTGTGTAGTTTGCATTCTACCCTAAAGCTGTGATAATAAAAATAGAGCAATTGAAGTAGAGCACATAAACACTTGTTTCATTTTAGATTTAAGGTTAGAAGTAAATCCTCTTAGATCTCTGTAGATTTACTAATAACCCTGTAGTGTAGTATTTTGACACGGGCCTTGGACTGCTTGACACACACACACACACACACACACACACACACTTTTGTTGTGCCAGTTGTTTTTATGACCAAGGGCTTTACCACTCTATACAACATATGACAGAAGAAAACACCACTTACCACAGTATCTGACAGGTTATGGAACAAACATTATACATGAAAACTTCACGAGTGTGATAATGATTTAAACAATTTTTTTTTTTTTTTTATCAGTGGAGAGTTGTAGCAGAATTTGCTTTGTGGGAGGAAAAAATTACTAACTTTGAAGGTGACTGTATAAATTTCTGTTTAGGAAATGTTTTCTGTAATAGCTAAACAGATTTTGATAGTGAAAGAAAATGTCACTTATGAAGTTGATGAAATAACCGTGAATAATGCCCAAAAGTAATAATAAAAAAGGGTCTTACTCAAGTTGAGAGATAACATACCAACAATCTGTTGTAATATGCTGCCTTTTCGAATGTGAAATGCTAACAACTGATGTACATCTTTTGGATGTGCTGTTATTCCTCATAGCTTTTTTTCAGCTCAGTCTCAGCCTATTCTCCTGTCCAATAATACTCTATCTCTCTCTAAAATTTATCATGCACATACACTGATCGATAGATTGGAAGAGTACACATCAAGTCCACTAGACTTCAACAGACGTTTGTACATTCCTCCAAGCTAAAGTTTTGCAGGCAGAGGTTTTGACGATAAGCTTTCTTTCTCTCTTTTTGGCCATATTCTTTGTATCTTGTTATACTAGAATAGCTATGTATATATTGACATAGTGTATTATGTATAAAACGTCTTTTATAAGCTTACCTCCACATGTATGCCCTATCTCACTTTTGTTACTGCTCAAACATCTACTATAATGAATCGTGTAATACATGTTCACTAGAAATATAAACAATTTGATCGACATTCATTTTCACCCTCACCACCATTTTTCTTCCCCTTAATTCTCTGTAGTGTCTCGGCTTTAAACCCACATTATGTATTTCACTTTACTGTATGAACTACCAATTCTGCGTGATGTTGGTCCTTCTGAAGCCCAACGTGCATTTCCTGAGAAGTTTGTCATTTTCAGTTTCATGAACCATCTTCCATTCCTGTCTCTGAGCAGAGACCATTACTGTATATTTTACTGTTTCCCTTTACTTTTTATGCTTTTGTTTCTTTCACCTTAATTTTGTCTTCTGTATTCTTCTCCCGTATTAATGTATTGTTTTTCATTTTTGCTCTTTTTTACTATAGTTTTTGATGGGACACCAGATGTTAAAATGTGTTGTTCTTACGATTTAAACCTGTGGTGTCATTTATTATCTTTGGCACATATCATACCCCACAGGTGTATAAAATCTTTGATGGTAAAATCAAATTTTAATTCCTGCTAACATATTGTAAAAATGCTTTAGTAAAATCAGTTACTTGAAATTAAATGAATGTCTTAGTTAATTAATTTACCCGTAGTTTACTTGTGGGCTATAAAAATGTTATGTTTAATTAGAATATTTCTGCTAAATGCAAATAGAGGGTTACTCATTAGTAGTTTTGATAACTTAACAGTTTTTCCCATAGCAAAAAAATTGCTTGCTGTTTTAAATTTACCTTGAGTTAAGGTACTTAATCAGCAGTATAATGCTTATTGAATCAGTTGTCAAACAGTAAATGATGTTTCTTGGAGTGGCGAACAGTAGGTCATTACCTCTTTTGAAGAAAAACTACAATTTTTGTGTAATACTAGGAATTATGTTGTTGAATACAGGAAGAACTTGTGTAATGTGTGGTACATAATGTTTTCACATTATCATGTTTAATTTTTCAAGTGCAAAAAAATGGTTTGCCTTTATTAATATATTTTATTTGTCACTGACAATAGCTGACAAATTTAGGATTGGTGAGATTTTTACACAAGATGTATTTGCTTTTTATAAATGCTTAATGATGTTCGATTGGATAAAGTGCCAAAAATTTAAAAATAGATTTTGTTGCAACATATAGATTCAACCTTTTTTAGAACCTTACATTCAGTACAACTATGTAATTGCACATAGCTGGATTGTTCACTGCTGCAATTATGAAAATCTGCTTTAGTAAATATAGAGGCAATAAGTCACAGGACTTATTTATTGGGAGGCCAAGACAATGTTTTAATCAATTTAAACGTTTTCTTAAAGAATTTTCATATCCCATACTATAGCAGACTTGCAATTTTCACGAGTAATAGTTTGTCATGTACAGTTCCACTTAATGCTGGATTATCATGAATAGAATTTTGACATACACATAGTTATTATCAGATGAAACTTCCAATTAATATTCATGTGTGAATAGAATCATACTGACATGAACAAAAATGAGGGATGGAATTTTACACCCATTCTTCACCCTCCTTTGTTTCGTATAGCCGATTTCAAAAATAAGAGACTTCAATTCAATATCCAAAGTTGAATCATTATCTCATCAATGTACCTTCTTCCCAGAATACTTTGCTGGAAAATTTCAAATTTGTTATTTATGTATGGGATAAGTGCTATTTAACTTTGCTGTGTAATTGTTTGTCTCACAGGTTTTGCTTTTAATCTTTTTTAAATTATATAATAATAAAAGGGTGTGATTTGTTTGCAGAATTTACTGGTTTCATAGAAAATTGTACAGTTTAATTTGGTTCATAATAGTAACACAATATCGTACAACATGATGAATTGAACTAAAGGCTAAAATTTGTAAAAGTTTTTTATTTTTATGCTCATAGGCTACTAGTAAGATGTATTGTACCCACAATATCAACAAAATAACTCAATATGAACAATAGTTTTATTGTGGTTCACATAATAGTTGGAAGTTTTGTACTGTCACAAATTCCTTAAAGTTTGAGAGAAGTCTTCAGTTTAGGTTCACATGTTCCTACACTAAGATTTCTTCAAGTTATTTAATCTTCAATAATTGTGAACAGTCTCAAAGGTAAAAAATAGTGCATGCCAATGCAACCCTTTTTCAATAACATTGACAGTTTTATTGAGTGAAAAATATTTTACTTATAAGAATTGGAACTCTTACATTAATTTGTATTTAAAAAAATCAACTTAAATGATCCTTTTGTTTCTGTAATTAAATCACATATATATCTGTTTGCACAAATGCTGTATTATGTTTATCGTGTCCACCATCTCATATTTCAGAAAATAGTTTTTTTTATGTTAGGTTTGACTGGCAATGTATATATAATTACAGTAGTTCACTTTTTTGTGGGATAGTAAATTGGTGCGATCTTTATGACCTGGTGACAGTTTCAATGTAAATTGTATAAAGATAGATTCAGAGGTTTCAGTATTTTTATCTGCTTGGATCTTTAAAGAAGGTACTAGTTAAAGTGGTATTTCCATCCAGTGAGCAGAATTTGTAGAGTGAACAATAAGGCCAAAAAGATCAAATATAATTTCATTGAATCAACGTGCACAGCATAGAGTGAGTTGACAGACAGATTAAAAGTTGTGTGTGATGTGTTTATATTTTAATATTTAGTGAAAAGAATGGCTTTATTGTTCTTAGATTACTCCTTAGTTACAGTATTAAAAAAATTCAATACCTTATAAACTAGATTATTTGCATCTCTTGTACTTGATAAATTAATATTATAATTTGCAATACCTAGACTTTCTTCACAAGCACTTCTAAATGTAAACTGTATTCTGTTGATATATTTATTTTGTGTGTGTTGCACTTAAAATTTCAGACACTGCTCCACACTTTTCCACATACTTGGCTAGTAGGGTAGATTTTACATTTTTATAGTCTTATTTAAACTTCAAAATACTTATATTTCATAAAGAATTCCATGATAATGTATATGTGGCCCTTTAGAAGTGGTTTTAAATGTTGTCTGGAATAGTTAATACATTGATGTTAAACTGAATGGATCTGGAACACATTTTGTTATCTCATGATAGAGTTGATTAAATGGCACTGTAATGTTATAAATGAGACATATCTTAGTTCATGGAATAAAGTTAGAAACTGTACAAGGGTGATCTGAAGAGTTCTTGGCATCATTTATAGATGGTTTTGCCATCAGCAGCTGTGATTCATGAAACTTCACATACTATAATTAAATAAATCTATTTTTCATTATAACTTAGAATAGTGTAGAAAAAAATATTTATCGTCAAGGTCAAGAACTTTTCAGATTTTCCTCAGTTGTTGTAGGTAATCTTACGCTGTTACAATGTTGCAGTGCCTGATTATTGTATGAATATATCTTGAAATTACAAAACACTCGTACAAAGTGTGAACAGAACTGGCCAATCCAGAGCACATCGGGTAAACGGATTAATACTGTGTGCCAATTTCCTGTAATTGTCATGTTGCACATGTCAAATATGTATTTTTTTTTAAATGGGTGTTAGTGTCCTGGTGATTAGTACCATTTTTAATTGCTACTGTTTTTAGATATATTCACCATGTGTCTATGTCTAATAAAGAGTCCATTTAATGTGCGTGTTTCTTTTTTGTGTTTTGTTCAAATATCATTTAGAGTGAACCGAATGAAACTTTCTGCACGATTTACACTTTGAAGAGTGTTTGCAATGAAATTTTATTTCGGAGTGTTTTTATTTAATATTGGATGGAATTTCTATCTAAAAATTGATGTGGATGAGCTGAAAGAACTGAGTTACTTGCAGGATTTGAATCTGCTCTGATTGTATTAACAAACCATTTGCTTAATATTTCTGGTTTTCAGTATCATCTGTAGCTTCTTTCCTATTCATAACTGTTTGAATGCCTTAATCCCCCCACCCCCACATGGTTTTTTAACTGGGCCATAGAAATTCTTAGTTAAATAGTTTATTTATCCCTTTCCCACCACAGTACTTTTCATGAAGTTATCCTCAACTACACTTCTTGCTGTTTAATTGCATTATGCCTACATTGTTATGGATATTCCCCTATTTGGTGGTGATCCCATCCCTATCTATATTTCCAGGATTTTACACCACCTTGATAATTTGATGACAGACAGTTGCTATCACATCTTTAATGTACATTTAGGATGTGGGGAAGCTTTTTCTGAAATTTAGAAAATTTTGTTATGGCACGTAACACATCTACAAAAGTATATCTTCCATATAAGAATTATTTAATAAATTTATTTCAACAACAGTGAATGTCTGTAATAGAACAATCATATTTACAGGCTAAGCAACATTTCACAAACCAGCTTTGTAACAATATTAAAGTCACTAGCAGTGGCGTGGCTATCAGAGGGCCCCTACCAGCAAACCTTCACAATCGAAAGACTTGGTAGAGCTTTTTTTATTTTAATTTTTCATTTAAAATGGAAACAAAAACTAAGAAGAGCAGTTAGGATAATTTATGTTAATCCTGATGTGTTTGAAGTTCATCCCATATCAGATGCGCTGTCATCTGCCATTTTGTTTTCAGGGGTTTCCATCTGGGATCTGAGAGAAGAATTTTAGTAAATTATATATTCTTTTATTCACTATCATATTTTAACAATGTTTAAATGGTAACTATGTGTGCTTACCTTCTGATACTTTCAGTTCTTTTGTCAGTGACTTCAGACTTACATTTAACTTGAGTCATTGCACTTAAACCAGCTAAGAATGTAAGTGTTCCAAACACACTTAATGAAAATTGCTTTCTATAACTGGCCTAAATAAAAGCAGTTGTATTAGTTTCTTTTGTTACTCAGAATGTTATTTTGACACATTCAAATACTTACTCAAAATATTTTTTAATGGGAATAAGAAGTCATTCATAGCATTAATGCATAGTAGACGTATTTTATTCTGTCATTATAATCTGAAATGGGTAGGTTGATGCTCAGTCATATACTAAAGAATAATTACAAATGTTTAATACAGACAAAATTAAACCAAAGATGGATAGAGAAAGTAAACCTGTCTACTTATCAGAGATGTAGGTAGAAGGGCAGTGATGAAAATAAAAAAAAGATACAAAATTGGTGAAGTATGCCTTTACCTTCATTTGTGGTAAGTGAGTTTACTTTTTCCTACCTATACTTGTTACCATATTTCTCGTATTTTCCTTCTAATTATCATAATATTAATCAGAGATAAAATGTTTTGGATATAACTGTACTTGATGAAATGACACATATCAGCAAGCCATATTAGCACAAAATTGTCACCATTAATCTATCATTTTATCAACAAGTAGCCTACAATCATGTTGAAAATATTTTGACCATGACTGTTAAGGAAAAATTGTTTTTCTATGCTGAAACCAAAATGCAATTTACCATTCGTTTCAGAGCCAAAGTCTTACAAAAACTGTCTTGATATTGATATTGAAAGTGTAATAAGTATGTCGTAGATTATAGAGCTCAAAATTATCTTCACAAAACATATTTCTTCACTGTGCTTCTTTCATTTTTCCTGGTGAACTATGTGTGATCTTTGTTCCACAAATAACATTTCTGTTTTTAGTGTGTCTGCTTTGATAAATGAGAAAGTTATGTAAGCATAGATTTCATACACCCTGTAATAAGAAGAAAATGCTCTTAGGCAATATTAAAACTAGGCAGAATAGGGAATTGGGCACATCTTAGATTTTTACTGAAATACCGTGAATTATGCCTTTATTTTTTGTGTTCATTACTGCCTTCCTGCTTCATCATTGTTAAATGATGAATTTACTTCCCCTATACTGCTTTATCTCCAATACTGGAATTTGTCTCAACTGTCTGATCATTCTGGAATATGCAACTTTTTCAGAATCTTTTGCAAAAATCATTTCAAGGTTTTTTTTTTTTTTTTTTTTTTTTTTTTGTGACTTATAGAAGGTGTGTGCCAAGGCATATCAATGGAGCAGTGTATTAATCTTTTAAAGTAATGACTATTCCCGAACACCCCATTTTAAACCATACAAAGTCATATTGAATACTGTTGACCATTACGAGGAACTAAGTGGCAACACACTTTTTCATTAATAAACTGTGATAGCAAGCAATGTTTGGCTACAAACTTAAATTTACTTGATAAGTAAGTGTCACTGCTATGAAATCTAGTATATTGAATATTTTGCCCATGTGTGTCAGGTGACAGGGGCATGTTGCTAGCCACCTACTGACACCATTGTATTTAGCTACATCTAATGTTTGATTAGGATCAGGGGAAAAGCAATCACTTATCAGATTTAAAAGCAGAAATAATGTGAATACTAAATGAGAGTACACCTTCAAACTATAAATTTTCTGACACAGACTTCAGAGTCATCACTGGTTAATCGGTGTTCCAGTTGCATATGCACAGTTCAGCTGAAAGATCTGATCATACTGGTAGGTTATGAGGGGAAGTGTGTGAAGCAAATGCACACAAAAGTCTGAACATTCCTCCAGTGAACATCTGTTATCTATTAAACAAAGAGGTAGAGGGAGTAAATGACGGCTTCTGTTAAACAATTATGTATTAATGGTAAGAGGAGACAAGAATTTATTTTGCATGAAAAGAGGTGGCAGTCTAATACAAATGACATGCCATTGTTCCAATGATTACCTGCCAACTTAAGAAAGAGAGTTCTCAGGAAAAAAAATGCCTGAATTTTGAAATGGTTCTTCAATTTAATTATAATTTGCAAAATGGAGTTTGTGACAAAGAAAGTTGGAAGTTAAACCATTCACTATTTATTCTGATGTAAGTTTGTTTGGCTGGTATGGTCAGCATATAAAAAATTAAATTTTTTACTCATTGTAGTCCCTGTTACCCAGGTCTTAGTTACTGATTTATGCTTTAACTAACATAACAAACAGCCAACCTAAGGATAAGTCCTCTATGGGTATTTACACACAGCTGGTTCTTATGAGCGTTGTTTCGCTTATTCAACATACCATACTGATTATTTAACACTTACCCGTTGCCTTACCTCCTACCACTCAAATTACAATACTTGAAAGCTCTAGTAATATGCAATGAGGGAACAACTTTTAGATCAAAATGGGAATGTAATTCCATGAAAGCTGTAAAACTTAAAAATATAATGTCAAAAAATAACTATGATTGAAAATATGCAACTTAAAAGTCAATAAGTGGCCCTGCAATAAATATAGGAGTTAGAAAATCAATCCAAAAGTCAAAATGTCGAGAAGCAGTGAAACTCTGAAGGAGTCCGGTGTTAAATATATTCAGATATTTACCATGTCAGTACTGGATTAACCACGTAACAGGAGGTAGCAAATACTACGGGCCTCGCACCTTCTTGGGGGGCTTCGCGCCACCTAGGGGGAACCCGCGCCTAGGCTAGATGGGCGACTTTTTAGCCCTACAATTTTCTCCTGGGCGGCAAAAATGTAGGGCCTCTTCTTCACATTTGCTACGGGCCCAGCACTGTCTTAATCCAGCCCTGTACCAAGTGGCTTAGTAAGATCTATGAAAATGGGTATATTCTTCAGGAAAGACTTAGAACTACTTTCATATCAATTCCAAAGAAACAGAATCCAAGAAATGTAATGGTTATAAAACCACTAGTTTGATAACTTAATTCAGAGTTTTTTTTAATATGATTTATCAAAGACTGTGCCAAGAATCAGAAAAATAACTTGGACACAATTGATGGGTTGTGAACCATAGAGGTACAAGTGTCAACATAAATTATTTGAGTAAAACAGAATTTTTTATAAAAACAAGTGGCACTAGTGTTGTATAAAAATCAGATAAAACACAATTTTAAAATGCATCATCATAAAAACAAAATTTAAAAAAAAATCTACCAACAGGAAATCATTTCTTTGTCCCACACAAAAAGTCAACCCCAACATTCCATCCAAATAATATGAAAAGTAGGGCTACGTATGTATAAACTAACAACTTTCAGCCAATGTTTTATGAAAACACTATGCGAATTATCACTATCTTTCATGAAAATAATTATTTCGTGACAATTTTTAATATTCTGTTAGCACATTACTTTCCCATTCCGTCACTTGTACCTCTATGGTCGGAACAAGATAGAGCCATTACTAAGACACACAGTTACCCCAACTGAAGGATAGAGACATGGTAAATAAAATAGCTTGTATTCGTTTGGCACACTAAAAATAATCACGGGGCCTATGTTTCTCCTCAGTTAGATCACATTTCTCATATTTGTCACTTGTACCACTATCGTTTGCAACCCATCAATTTTACCTGAGAAATGGTTTGTAACTAGAGAAGTTTGATGCTTTGTCCAAGACCTAACACAACGATATAGATAGTAATTGAATATGTTTACGTCACTGAGTTTGAAAATATATTTAGTGTGAAAAAGTAGAGTAATTGCAGTACTGGATAGTATACAGATATATAATGATAATCTTAGAGAAATTACCAATTTATGTTGGAGTTAGGATGCAGATATACAATTACAGGATGGGATCACTAAGGGTACTTAAATCAAATGTGAAGTGAGACAAGGATGCATTTTATCACCACTTTTTAAAAAAATATACATTTCTGCATTTATTTTCTGAGAAACTATAGAAGATTGAAAACAGGAATTGAAGTAATTGGGGTTCAAATGTATAATATGAAATGTGCTGATAATTTGGCATTCATAAAAAGCAGTTAGGAAGAGATGCAAAACATCTTTAATATTGTCACATACACTCGGGGGAATTCAGAGTGGAGAAAAAATCCGAATGATTTATTACTAAAACAGTTATTAATTAAACTAAGGTAAAAGGAAACTGCTTTAGGCAATATAATTGCAAGGAATGGGAAAATGACTCGTCACTCACCAAAGTTGAAGGCAGAGACGAGAGAAGAACATATATCACGAACACACAAATATACTCAATATTTCGGTTATTAAACCTTATTCAAGACGGAAAAAATGAGTCATTAGGCTCAGGAGGTGTGCACATGCTGAGGGTTGCTACATGTTTTACCAACATAAACCTGGTAGCATATAGGGCAAAATGCAATAGAAAGTGGATAATATCCAGCCTTGGGTGTTATCTAAATCCTCAGTGGGATCATTCTATAGATATTGAAGTATGGATTTTAAAAGCATGAAACACTGTAACTAGAAGAAGAAAAATCCTCTGTACTCATGATTTAAATCTGCAACTTAGAAATAAAATTCTCATTTACCATGTTTGCTTGACAATTTTGAAAGTCACCGAAACCTGGAATTATCTGAAGCCTTGTTGAAAAAACTAGAAACATTCAAACATGGTGTTATAAGAGAGTGCTCAAGAATGGCTGTGCTGAACATGTTATATGTGATGAATGTTTACAGAGAATGAACAAAAATATAGAAATAGTCATAACAGTAAAATCAATAAATCTTAAGTATTTTGGACATACTAAAGTATGAGATGAACAAAAATGTGAACTGTTAAAATCCTTACTCAAACGCTGAGGACTTGGAAAAATAAGAATATCATAGCTGAAGAACATAAGACAGTAGTTCAATAAAAGCACCAATTCTCCATATAGATTATGAGCTGATGAATCAATAATTGTGTGATTTTGATCAATGAGATCGCAGTTTCCCTTGGTGTTGAGAATTAATATAGTCTTTTCAGGTGACTAGCTGAGTGAGCAAAGTGTTTTGACACGATATTTTGGCGATCAGAATCCCTGTCGCGATCAGAATTTTCACCAGAAGATGGCAACAGAGATCCCGATCACCGAAATATCGTTTGAAAACACTCTGCTCACTCGACTAGTCACCCAAGAAGACTATATTAATGTTGATCAATATTTGAAATGGATAAGGCATACAAGAGGAAGGGGATGGTAGTTTATTATGTTAGACTAAATGACACCACAGGACTGAAAGATTGGTATAATTTAACAATTGTTTCAAACATGTAGAACGCATGTGTTGGAGAAAGACAAATTAAATAACATTGTTAGTAAGCATTATATCTAAGTGTCAGCCTTTTGACAGACATGTAAGCACGATTTCCAGGCCTCACGAATTGCTTTTCATGGGCAGAACTTAAATGCAACTGAAAATATTGAAAAATATTTATTTATAAATTTTAAAATTCAAATTTATCTTCAGTCAGTGTTTTCCTCCTGCACTGACTTGTGGTATGACACTTTGAAACAAAATGACCTCAGAAACTTCTGATACAATTTTCCGTTTCAGAGTTTAAGATGAACTTTTATGATTAAATGAATGTGTCTCCAGTTGTCACATTCTTAGGGGAACTTATTAAAATGTCTCCTAGACCATCTCATACAAGAAAGGCAGCCGATTTATTTTAATAACGAATTACTTTGTTTGACTCTTCTGATCAAATATGTAATGTGTATCTCAAAACCTACTGGGCTAGCAATTTACAACGGTATATTAACTCTTTTCTATATAACTGTGGCGATGTTCTGAAAATGTCTACAAAATCACATATTTCTGTTTATTTTTTTATGATTATTATTATTATTTTTTTTTAAATTTCAATCAGTTTCTTCACAAAAAAATTCTATTACCTTATTTCCTTTTTTATTTAATCACCTTTCTCATTAAACTAGCTGTAATTTTGTCTTCAGAAAACCTAAAATAGTGATTAATAAAAATGTACAACTCCCTGAATAGTCCAATCACCACTTTTTTTTTTTAAAAAAAAAAAAATTACCCCTGTTGTTTCCTTCCTCCCCATCTCCATAAATGTTTAGCTATCAGATGCTTGACTTACTTTACCCATATGAGACGGTCTAGCAGTCCTATTTACAAGTACACTTAAAAACCTAATACCCTGTAAAAGAAGAGTAGCTAATAAATGGCATATGGTAACTCCTACTAAATGTTAGATCAAGTAATCTGTATTAAACAAAAGAAGAAAATAATGTGTTGTTGCCAGAGGATGACAGGTTGTCTACCTCTCAGATCAAGAAAATAAGAAGAATATCCCAGATTTGAAAGGCAATATCTCCACTACCAAACTACAAGGGTCAACTTTTAAGTTTTTTCAAATGACCACTAGATGGCACTATTGAGTTGAAACATTTCTATTTCCATAAAATTTGTTATTGTTAAACAGTAAGAAACTCAGAAATTGTTTAGAGTGTTTGAAGACAATTGGCATGTGATTTACCTTACATAGAGACGTACATAGGCATATCGAAGACTGCAGTTTGATTTTGCATGAACATTTAGTTGTAAAAAAGATTAGCTTCTGATGGATTATGCATAATTTGACCATAGTTCAGAAACAGACTCATGTCAATTGGTGTAAACGAAAAGCTAAAAAAATATGACCGAAGAAATGTAAAATCAATATAGTTAAATACTCATGTGGTTGTAATGACTTTCTATTGTCTGCACAATCCGCTCCTGCCGTAACAGGAGAAGAAACATGGATATATTAATATGTGCTGGAAGCTAAGCAATAATCAAATGTTAGGTTGTTTCAAGTTGAAGCGAATAAAAAAAAAAGTGGTTCGTTCACAAAGCACTTGTTTCTTTTGTTATATTGGATATGACATAACCATTGCTTTAGAGGATTGATGAATAGTTAATGCTGAATCATATATAACAATTTATTTGCCAGAAGACATCAATGCAATTAGTAAAAGAACTGAAAACATTGCAACATTCCTCATCATGACACTGCCAGTTCTCACGCAGCACATCAAACAATTAACTATTTGACAGAGAAAATATTCAAATAAAGTCTCATTGCCCATATTCACCCAATTTATTGCCTAATGACTTCTTTTTTTGTTCCTGAATGATAAGAAAATTATGCACAGCAATTTTCATCACCTCAAGAAACTGCTGATCTTTCCAAATCCATCTTTTTAACTTACTGAAAACAGAGTGGGAGAAATGTTTTCAGAATGGGCTAAAAATTTTTTTTCTTTCAACTATTTTACATCTCTCAATGGGAAGGAATTTGGCCATGGTCTTTTTAAGAAAGCATCCCGGCATTTGCCTGGAGTGATTTGGGAAACCATGGAAAACCCAAATCTGGATGCCCGGACGGGGATTCGAACTGCCGTCCTCCCGAATGCGAGGCCAGAACACTATCCGTTACACCACCAAGCTCGGTAATTGGCTCAAACTCATGTTAAAGTGTATAAATCTTAAAGGCGAATATTTTCAGAAACAATAAAACAATTTGTACCAAAAATATGGTTTTCTTTCATTGTTGTAAAAATTTTCAAGGCTATCCTGATACACATAGTGACATTATACAAATTATGAGTGTGAGACAGACGTTATGAAGTTTTATTTGTTTGATGACTGATGTTACTAGGAGCCTCCTTTCTTGCACTACAAGAGCTTATTGTTTGTTATGGTTCATGTTGAGATGGCAAGCTCACAACAGAAAGCATTCTGTGTTACTGAATCAGTAAAAATTGAATTGGTTAAGAATGTTCTGCGCATATTTTATTGTAAGTACAGAACAGGTGGAGAAACATAGGTTGGTTTTCACAGTTTAGTGGAAAGGTGCCTTTTTAAAAGGGAACATATCTGGTCACCTGCATGTGTCTGAAGAGAATGTGCACTGGATTCAGCAAGCATTCACTTGCAGTCCAAGAAAAACAAGTTTACAAGCCATCTGAGAACTGCAAATTCCACAACCAGCAGTGTGGAAAGTGACTGCTTTTCAAACGATATGGGTTATGGAGTGTCACATATGGGTTATAGATAGTAAGTACAACCTCTTCTTGAAAATGATAAAGAACAGAGAACAATATTTTGGTAGTTTGTTCTTTATCATATCAAAAAGGACTATTCCTTCATGTCTAAGTTTTAGTCATGAAGTGACATTTCAAACCAATGGTCAAGCCAACAAATACAATCTATGGTTTTGAGGTAAGGAGAATAATCACAAAACCATCAAACATGAGTGCGATTTCCCCAAGGTGGAATGTGTTTTGTGCTGTAGCCAAAGAAAAAGTTTCTGACCCATTCATTTTTCGAGAGCCCACCATTAATGGAAAATCTTACTTGGATGTTAATGATTTCATTGTTTCCTCAGCAAGAAGCTGGGGATTTCATTCCCAAATGGATTGGAGCGCCACCCGATTGACATTTATTTGTTTGTGGGTACTTGAATGAAAAATTGCCACAGAACAGATCATGACCAGGCTTGTCATCACTGGCGTCTAGGGAACCCTGATTAAATCCCCTGTAAATTTTTTCTTTGTGTGTAAATAAAATATCTAGTTGTTTTTCCAATCACTTCTGGCTAACAGACTCACTTAAAATGACAATAACTTCAGCCATCCTAACTGTTATACTGGACATGCTGCAAAGATTGTGGGAAGAGTTGAATATCAGATAGATATCATTTGGATTTCTCCTGATGGTCACATTGAACTTTTTTAATTAATTTATAATTTTTCAGTATTGTTAATGAAGTGTTCAGTCAGTTAAATTTTTGGTTTTGTAAATACATCCTTTCAGGGTGGCTGCGTAACTCAGTCAGTAAAGCATCTGACTATGGCCCAGACAATCGAAGTTCATTCCCCGATGTAGCCAAGGATTTTCTTTTGAAGCTGAATGTCTGAAATGGCTTCCCAGGCCCACTTGGCCTGCTATCCAATGAGTACCATTGAGGAAACTCCGCAGAAAGATAAATAATGGCTGGAGCATGCCGCTGACAAAGTCACATCCATTCTAGTGCCAATGGTTGTAATGGGAATGCAGAGCTCTGCCTCAATCTTGTAGGAAATGGCAGGACCTGTAGGAAACCCATGACCTTTACCTTTAAATATATCCCTTCAAAGAATGTTATCCTTCTGTGATCATCCTTTATAACAGTTATTATAGAATGTAGATGGTTAATTCTGTCAAATAACAGATGTATATTTAGTTTTGTAACTGGTTTTAAATGTGGTTTGTATAGTATTAAACAAATATTGAAGGACTGAATGGTAAAGAAATCATAAATTATGAGCTCAGTTTTTAAACATTATATAAGCTTAAATGGCACAGATATGCAAGTTTCAGAAACATTACTTACAGAATTGCATACAGTTTTTCGTATAATTATTGTTGCTACATTTATTAATAGTGCAGAAGAAGTTCTTTAATCTACTGTTAAATGGCTCTCTCTTTCTTGTTGTATATTTGATTTTGGATAGAAATTAAAGAAAATATTTATGCCAGAACATTTTATATATATATATATATTTTTTTTTTTTTGGTACAAATTTTACTGAGCTAAGCTCGAAGAGATAAATAATGGTGACTAGAAAATATATTTTACAAAGCATTTGTCAAAATTTCTAACTTTCTGAAGCATTCTTTCACCTTTCATAAGATTGAGTATGGGACATTAGATATACACTTCCTATTAGCTATTTATGTGGTTTTGAGAGCTTGTTTCTGAGTGCTCAAATATTTAAAAATAAATATTTCTGTTAAAATAAACCAAATTATTTTTTAAATTGAATCATTTGAATGTGGCCTATTTGAGAAGTTTTAACAAATTATTGGTGTTTAATTATGACCAGGTTTATACCCAAAGATCTGAATCATGATTGGACTTATCAGAAAATTTTTCAGTATGTGATATGAGGGATGTGCTGAATTGTATGTATTGAGTTTCATTAAAAGTAAAAGAAAAAAAAAATAAAGCAGTTGTGTTCTTAAAAACTAGCTGACAGGCCTTTTATTTGCTGAACATTCTGCCTCTGCCATTATTTGAACAACTCTTTTGTGGCAAACATGTACCATGGAGGGTCTTAGTATACACATTGCAGGTTTTGCTGTGGATGTAGGTCGAATTAAGGGCCTGAAAAAATTGCTGGCATGACTCAGATTCGCACTGGATACCTTTTGTCACTCAGGCAGATGCCTTAGAACTGAGCTACCAAACAATTAATCAAAATATAACAAACCGATCTGTTACTTGTTCAAAATTATTCTTCACTACTTGTTTTAGTGAATGGTTTTAACTCTTATATAATCTGTAAAGATATTACTAAGTCTTCTGTGAATCAAGATATGAACAATACATGAATATTTCCTGATTTAGAAGATACAAATGAAACTTTGTATAAATCATGAATTGTAAACCATAATTTTTTTAAGTAACACATGAAAGTGATGTAATGTACACAGCACAAGCCTCAAAAATTTATGCAGGGAGTGGTTTATCACTTATTTCTTTCAAAATATTGTCAATAAATAAAAATATGGTTTGTTATGTGAAGAGAGACCACTGATACTCAAACTGAAATATAATACGATTTTTTCGTTTGATATTTTATTAATTTGTAAATTGTGTTCCGTTCATATATTTTAAATGGAAGACTAAATAAATGAGATGATATTTCACATTCAGATTTGGTACTATTTTCAAAAGTGGCTTGAAACTGTATGCTACATATGCCATAGCTATTTCAATCATTAGTTATTTACTCTAGGAAGAAAGGAATAACTTTCTTAAAGAACATGATGTAGATGTGCAATTAAATATTGTAAGAATGGGTTTGATTGAAAAAGTTAACCATGAGGAAAGGGAGAGGATCTAATGGTTGCAACACATCATGACAAGACATTGCAGAAACAACATGCATCAGAACAATGATGACATATTTAGGTATAAACCCTTCTTTACCACATAAAAACATCAGATCCACAGAGTGAGAGTCAAACAGGAATTAAATGTTAGTTTACTGTATGAAAGCTGGATATAGTGGTGGGGGAAATTAAATTCGGGGAAAAAAGTATGGGAGAAAGGTATTTATCAAAGGGAATAGACCCAAAACAAACAAGCAGAAAAAATAATAGTGAAGAATGTTTAGGTACCGAAAAATAAACAAACGTAGGGAAAAAAATGTTTATACACATAAATTATTAAAGAACACTAATAATAGCAAACAGCAGTTCCTACAGGTGAGGAAAGAAACAGTGGAGAAGGTAGGAGAGGGCAATGAGATGAGAATAATGGCATGTGGATAAATTTTTTAAAGTGAAGTATGATGTAGTCACAAAAAATAGTTGTCATTGACATGTGATCTCTATATTTTGTGTGATAATATGGTTAAGAAGAAAAGAGGCTTCAGTTGTGAGCTTGTCACCCAACATGTTATATTACCTATGAAAATTAATGATGGCAATCATAAGATCACAACTAGATTAAAAAAGGGGTTTAAAATTTTATTTAACTTATAGGTCATTCTGTGTATGATGTAGTGGAATTCCCATTGCAGTGGTAGGTAGAGTTTTAAAGCATCTACCATCAGGCATGATGGATATAAATGAATGATTATTATTAATGCAAAAATAAAAAATGAATGTGTGATATTTTGAATCAATGATACTTCTGTGTGTACTGCTCAACATCATCATTTTCATTATGTGGGGCATGACATGACATTGTGAGAACATAACCTTGGTTGGGGTTGGCAGCTTCGATCTCAACTATAACCGTGTTGTGTTGCCTCTGGATAGTTCATTTTTGCTAGAAGATCGGTTGCCACCTGACTGGATAACCTCAATCAGGAAAGGTGTGTCAAAATTAAAGTCACTGTTGCCATAGAAAAACTAAATCAGCACTGCATTCTTCAGAAAATTTTATAAAATCACGAACATAAGCATCGAACTTCTTTTCCAAAATAAATGATTGCAAGTACTACTAACTGAATCAAGACTGGCCAACCTCATTAACCCCTTAACTGTTTACAGTCACATGAGGCTCACACACGCACTGAAAATTTTCAAAGATGGCAACCAGAAACTATAGCATCATTACTGCCAGCTGAGCCAAGCGCGCCCAGACATGCCACAGAGGTGCATGGTGTCTGCTCAACTGATTTTCATGAACTGCCATGAGGAAGTCCTGCGGCTCCTATTTATAAGCATGTCTTCCCAGAGCGTGAGAAAGTAAATTCTTCCCACGGCCGGATTAAGACAGCGCGGGGCCCGTAGCAAGTAAACTGGGGCCCTCGGTTTTCACCGTCCGGGTCAGTGGTAGAGGTGGCCTGACAGGGAGGCACTTGCCCTAAAGGCGCGGGGTCCTCTAGGAGGAAGAGCGGGGCCCCCACAAGGCACGAGGCTAACTCCTGCTACGTGGTTAATCCGGTACCGATTCTTCCCGATTCTCACTGCAACATCAAAAATCTTCAGTCACTAAATAAATTCCTATGAATTTGAAATTTTTACAGTAGGTGGCCAAGGTTCTAAATGTCAAAACTCGTCATAATGGAAATTTCTTCAGCCGTCCTAGTTTAGCCGCAAATTATTATTTTTTTTTTCGAAATACCAAAAATGTTTAAAGTTTAAAAGCTACAAAGATAAAATAACCTTTGAAATGGTTTAATTTTGCTACTCTTTCATCTGATACGAAAATCCACTTTGTTACTATTTTCTAACTGAAAAAGATGAAGGATGTGGGAGCCGAAAAATTGCCAATTTTTTTTTTTTTTTTTTTTTTTTTTTTTTTATAAATATCTAAGTTACCGGTCTAAAAGTTACTTTAAATGATTCTTTATTCAAATTCCCATCAAATACGTCATTGTGTAGTTGCTACCTGACTTCCCTAATTTATTATCAATTTTGGAAAGTCCTTTAGTTGCAAAAGGTTTGATGGCTCAAAAACGGAAATGCTTAGTTTACGTCAGAACTTAACGAAACTATGAAAAAATTCTTGTTTTTCTTATTATGACCATAATACTCTATGGATTTTAATGAAACTTGTTAAAAAATGCTCGGATTGAATTGTACTTTCTTTTGAATTGGGTTTCTCTTGCTGGATTTGTTTATATTGTTCAAACTGGTCATATTTGCCTTGGTCATGTGTGTTATTAATTTCCCAAAATGCTTCAAAACCAACTTTTAAACATTAGCTAACATTCCCAAAATTTAATATGATATGTAAGAAATAAATCACGCTTCTTTTAAGCTATATACTGTTACTTTGTCTTCAAAACTATGCCTTCTAGAATTTTAAATGTGTCATTGAGACATAAAATTTTCATGCTTGTTCCAAATTTTAAAGTCACATATCCCTTAAAGTGGAAATTCCTACATGCAAGGTTACTAATCTCATCTTCCTAGTTAGGGTCTAAAGTAGCTCTGAAAATGAATTTGAAGTTTTCCTTTCAAAATAATTTGAATCCCATTAAATGAAAATGTTAATCTTGCGTTCTGATTTTATGTGACACTTTACTCTAGTATCTCACTTGAATTACTTAAGAAATGTCTCTAAACTTGATCTGCAATGTTATTTAAATGTATTCGCTGCTCTATGAGCAAATTTTGATATGAAGTTGTAAAATTTTAGGTTATCTTACAACATGATATTACACCCAGTTACTAAAAACAAGAATAAATATACGAAACTTTTTTCTGATTGAAAGGAATTCAATTAAATTTAACTGCTTTAACTAAGACTGCAGTTGGTTAGTAATAATAAAGCCATCAGTTTCAAATAGATAATAAACAAAAATTTTCTATATACCTTTCCAGATTTGAGAAACTTAAAGCTCTCTTTTAATTAGGTTATGTATTAATATATCAGCTCCTCATTTCCAGAGAGATGATTTACTGGGCCTGTTTAGTGATTGCTACTTATGAAAATTGGGTCGCAGTTATTTTCTTGATGCTGTAAGACAGTCAACTACACCAGTGATACCGAGTGTGACAGGTGAGTGGCAATGCTGTGGCCTCAAATTTGGGACGGAATAGGATTGAATCCCTTTACAGCCATCTAGATTTGGGTTTTGCATGATTTCCCCAAATCATTCCAGAAAATATCAGGATGGTTCCTCCAAAAAGGTCACAGTGAAATTCCTCACCATTCCTTGCCCCCTTTCCTCTTTCCCACCTCGACCTCAACTTTGATGAGGTGTAAAACCAGAAGAAAAAAAAAACCATCAGTGATTATGATTATCCTTACTTATCTGTGTTCACTGCAGGCTATGCATTGCACTTGCTAATCATTAACTCTATATCTTACTTACCCAGCCAACGAACTGAGGGAAAAAAGGTAATATTGAGCAACAATGGAGCAGGAAGAAATGCTATAAGCTGATATTAATATGGAAATGAAAGATAAAGTAAACCTATCACTTACAAAAGTTGAAGGGAGAATTGCTGCAGTGATATTAACACTACATAACATACAAAAAAGTTTTTTTTTTTTACTATGCCCTTACTTATCCTATTGTACCCCATCATAGGCCAAGCCAACTGTACCATGTCATACCTTAAATACCAGATCACTCGCCTACATTGCATGAGTTCTTACATCAGTCTAATCACAAACGAGATATTCAACAAAATGAATGGTCACAGACAAACTGTTTACTCCCCAAATCTAGACCATCTTGTTGTTTCCAATATCAGCTCCCACAACTCACTGTCAGAGTGATCAAAGTACTCCCTGAAACCACATCCTCATCCAAAATCTGTGTTTGCAATTGGTCTATTGACTCACTCTAGATACCAGACATACCCTGGGCCTCAATCTCATATACTACTCATCTTCCTCACCCTAGTAAACCAGTCACTTGCAAGTATAATTTATTTATATATATTTTATTTTAATTAATTAATATAATTTTTAATCATTTATATATACTTTTTTAAATCATTTTTCACCACTTGTACGAGGTATGCTTTTTAAGTAAGTACTGTTTTGAAATTAAAAAAAGACTTGCAAATATATCTCAATAATTTTTTTTTTACATGAAAGCCTGTACCTTACTCTATTTTTCTACATAATTCCCTTCAATATTGAGGCACTTGTCATAACGTAGTACCAGTTTTTGAAAACCCTCCTCATAGAAGTCTGCCACCTGACTTATTAACCACTGCATCACAACTGTTTTGACTTCATTATCGTCTTCAAGACGCTGACCGCCCAGGTGTTTCTTCAAGTGCAGGAACAGATGGTAGTCACTGGGCGCCAGATCAGGGCTGTACGGAGGATGATCTAGAGTTTCCCATCGAAAAGATGTGATGAGATCTTTGGTCCGATTAGCCACATGTGGACGGGCATTGTCATGCAGCAAAACGATGCTCTTGCTCAACTTGCCACGTCTTTTGTTTTGGATTGAACGGCGCAGATTGTTCAATGTCTCACAATAAGCTGCTGCATTGATTGTTTCATTACAAGCAATACTCCTTTTCTGTCCTAAAAAACTGTGCACGATTTTCCGGGCAGAAATCGTTTGCTTGAATTTCACTTTTTTGGATGAATCTGAATGCTGCCATTCCATGGACTGTTGTTTTGATTCAGGTGTGACGTAGGCCACCCATGTCTCATCGCCCGTAACAATTTGGCTTAAGAAATCAACACCATCGTTGTGGTACTGCTCAAGGAAAGTCAATGCACTACCTAATCGTTTCGTTTTGTGCAAATCCGTTAACATTTTCGGTACCCAACTTGAGCACAATTTTCGGTAATTCAAGTGCTCGGTCACAATGCCATACAAAACACTACGAGAAAAATTAGGAAAGTCATCACAAAGGAGGAAATCGTAAAGTGTATGTTTTCTCTCACCTTATTGTCCACTTTCTGCACCAAACTTTCATTAACAACCGAAGGACGCCCACTCCGTTGTTCATCATGCACATTTGTGCGGCCATCTTTAAATGCTCTCACCCACTTTCTCACCATTCCATCACTCATAATGTTTTGTCTGTTAACTGCACAGATCTCACGATGAATATCGATCGGTTTTAGGCCTTTAGCACAAAGAAATCTTATAACAGCCCATACTTCACAGTCGGCGGGACTCACGATTATCGGAGGCATCTTAAACACTCAGTGAACAACATAAACAAGGAAGAATTAGACTGTAATGGCGTCAGTGCGTAGGCAAGAGATGGTGGTGCGCATGTGCGGAATGCCGACCGTAGCGCTGCAGCCACGGTGTGACAAAACGGTACTTAGTTAAAAAATACGCCTCGTATAAAACCCTTTTTTATTTTCTTGCAATTAATTTATTTCCTGCAAGTAACATTACCTCCACCACCTCTGCTGTGGTCATAATGGTCAAAACCACCATTCCTCTGCTGTGTTGATTGCCAGTGGCTGGGCCAGTTCAGCCATATGTTTCTACTTTCATGAGTAAGTGCATAGCACAAAATATAGTGTTGTTTGTGTTCATGCTCCCCTCCATTCAACTTTGGTGGATGGTGGCCTTATCTTTAATTTCTGTATTAAAGGTGCTGTTGAATATGATATGATTTCTAGCATTTACTGGATCAAACAATTTTGGAAACAGAGCCGTAATTCATAAAATATATAAGTCTCGTAATAATCTTTGAAAATGGATCAAAACATCAGTAAGTTGCACATAACTGTTTTGTAACAGCTTATTTTTGAAAAATGTAAAATTGACCGGATAAAAAATATGATTTCAAAATCATGATGAAATGCTCATCTACTCACGTGATATAATGGACAAGATTTTAATGGATAAGATTAAAAGAACTGAAAATTAATTTTAATTTAATAGGATTTTAACACTGAATTCTATAGATATTAATTTTTCATATTATATTTGCTTATTACCAGTGTTCCTATAAATGGTGCCGAGAGTAAGATAACACGGGCCAATGTTACGCAAGTGAAAATACCCAACCTTCTGTGTTCTGTAGGAAGCTGCTGTTGGGACGCAATAGTTAATATCGTAAGTGAAGTTGATATTGCAATGCGCCCCAGCATTGCCAAAAACAGCAGCATCATGTACCAGTTTTCCAGATCTGAAAAAGAAAATAGAGCAGTTTACTTGATTCTATGCCTCAGTATAAACCTAACCTTCTTTTACAAGCTATTTCTTGCAGCCTTATTAGAATAGCTAATTTAATTTAGTATTTCTTACCTATAAGACAGAAATCTCATACATGTTATATAAATTTAAAATGAAGGATCAAATAACTAAAGATACTAAATCATTTTACAGTCTGTGCCTGGTATCTTACAAATTTTGTAATTGTGTGGCAAAATTTTATTCTCAGAACCGTGAGTTAGATTGTATAATATTGTACATCATTTCTATAGTTACTATGTTAATTCCAGCTAGAAATCAGGTTTTTACAGTTTTCAAGCTAGTATTTTCTGTTGCATCAGTTTTAAGCATTCGCCTAGAGTAATATTTCGAAAATTCATATCTAAATTATTTATTTTCGGCTAAGCTATTAAAGTTACAAAATTTTTTATAATAAATAAAGTTGATGTTTGCTACAAGATCTAGCAATTTGTAAAATTTCAGAGAGATAGGATTATTTTAGTTGTCAAGGTCAAAATTAGATGATGAAACCTTTTTGACATGAGATTTGGTATCTGATTAGCCTTCCAGAAGCTACCTATGTGAATGTGGAAATGAGCACTTTCCCACGGTTTGTGAGAGAGTAGGTAGTCGCCTAGAACTTTCCCTCCCCCCCCCCCAGTGTTTGAGAAGCGGTGAGTGTGATGTGATGTAGACTCATGCACTCTTTCAGTCAGCCTCAGTCTTTCAGGAACTGTGAGCGTGATAACATGTAACACATTCGGCCGGTCAGTTTTCCCTTAGAGCACTATTGTGCTACCTTGTTGGTGAGATGTAGGCATAGAAAAGTTTTAAAGTTTCAGTCAGAGTAACAACTATGCATTTCTGAAGTAGTATTATGCCTTGTGGGGCCTCGGGATTGCTTAAGTGTCAGTCGTTTACAAAATAATGTAATAGTAGAAGCGTGTGACGAACTTTTGTATACTTTCAAGTGGTAATCAATTATACTTTGAAATTTGGGGTGTGGCTTGGCTCAAGTCGGTTAATCGTACTTGCAAACTTTTCTTCTGTGACTTTGTCTGATGCCTATCCAGCTAATGTCTTTGCAAACTCTTTCAAGACTATAATGATTCTGAACAAAACCTGACTTGTGAAACTTATTTGTCTATACCTTTTCTTAACTTGAGGTAAAATTAAAGCTAAGTGGCGACCTTTTCATTATAATAAAGCCATAGGTGGACATATCCAAGGCTACACACAGTTAGAGTGGAGACAAAAGCTTGCTTTTCTCACATCTGAAAACCTGAGTGAAAATGGAAGACTGAAACCTTGGTGCGATTTAATCCAACCCTATGTTTCATCTTCTCTGCAATCCAGTGAACAGGGAATTATGTATAATGGCAACCCATTTTAGTCTTGTGTCTTTCTTGCCTTAACTGGAAAATCTTTCAAACACAAGGTCACTATGTGCTTATAACATTTTCATGTCATGTTTACTTCCAAATCTTTACTTCACACATATGACTGTTATGTGGAACTCCATTTTTTCACGCATCTTAACTACAATAGTGTCATCATTTTTAATTATTTATCATTTAAGTTTCTGAATCCATTACACCATAATTAAATCACAAACAATGATGGGTTCTTCATTGCCTTTACTTCAATTCCTAATAACTTAACTCCCATATTAAACCAAAATTCTGAAGCTGGGTCTGATGAGTGTCTTATAAGCAACATTCTTTTTTTACCTTGTGATCTCCATTATCACTCTCTCAAATTGATACATGGCTTTGTATTGTGACAGGCATTCGAATTTAAATTATAATTCATATTGTTTTAAAACTGTTTACTTTTCAATATTGTCATCATTTTTTACTAATGTCTTCGTTCTTGCCTCCACATCACTCTATATCTACCCTCTACACAGCTTGTTCTCCAATAGTATATCCAAAACGCAAGACAATACTCCTCTCAGCTCATCTCCTTGCATAAAATCCTCCTTCTATCATCCACTAACTGGGCCAAGTGCAATCAATTAATTATATTAGAATGCAGGCAGACATTGGCCAAACATGAACAAAATCACTTTTGTAAGTTCACTACTCTGTTAAAAAGTTATCTGAGTTTAGGCCTGTCCTTAGCCAAACTCTATTCTCAAAAAGCAAACATGATATCATTATGTTGTGCTCATCCCTTTGAAATCCACCTGACAAGCCTTTTTCCAATGCTGAAGGAAGTTATTCCACCCAACCACCATCCTCGTTTCTCAGTTTCAAAAGTTGCTGCTAAGAGGTGACATGTTCCATAGTAAACACATAAAAAGGTCAGAAAACCAAAATAGACCATACCAATTAAGTGACATGGCATTTGTAAAAAAAAATTTAGGAATCCGTCTGAAACTAAAATCTGGATAAATGTATCAGCATTTGAATCCAGTTCTTCTCACATGTAAGTCTAAAGCATAACTGTTGTGTCACCTCAACTGATATTTCTTTTGAAAGTGATATATAATAAAATACAGAGAGGCATTAGAGGATAAAACTAGATATTATTACTGAACAGAAATAAATTTTAATAGATTTTGCATGCGATTTCATCAGTGTGGATCATGCCTGTTAGTGAAAAATTGGTGCAGGTTAAATCAACTAGCATTTTCAAGAACAAGTTAGTTGTGCACACTGTGAGTTTCCTACACAGATTGTGTACTAAACTTCATTCATTAAGGAAAAAAAGTAGATTTAAAAATAATAGTCAAGAAGTTATTTTTGAATATAGTTCAGTATATGTTTTGCAAAATTGGCTTTCAAATATAATAAAATCACATACAGTCACATGAAAAATATACTGTGGATTTTGGGGTAAGAAGTATTTTCATGATGTATTTATAAATTCTCTGTCAAATGATACATATGAATTTTTGTCAGAAAAAATATCCGCAGAAGTATCAAATCTGTCAAAATAACTCAGTTATTTTTAGGAAACTATTAAATCCAGAAACTATAGTTCTTTGGTAAATTTTAGCAGGCTATATACAGGGTGTTACAAAAAGGTATGGCCAAACTTTCAGGAAACATTCCTCACACACAAACAAAGAAAATATGTTATGTGGACATGTGTCCAGAAATGCTTACTTTCCATGTTAGAGCTCATTTTATTACTTCTCTTCAAATCACATTAAACATGGAATGGAAACACACAGCAACAGAACTTACCAGCGTGACTTCAAACACTTTGTTACAGGAAATGTTCAAAATGTCCTCCGTTAGCGAGGATACATGCATCCACCCTCCATCACATGGAATCCCTGATGCGCTGATGCAGCCCTGGAGAATGGCGTATTGTATCACAGCCGTCCACAATACGAGCACGAAGAGTCTCTACATTTGGTACCGGGGTTGCGTAGACAAGGGCTTTCAAATGCCCCCATAAATGTAAGTCAAGAGGATTGAGGTCAGGAGAGCGTGGGGGCCATGGAATTGGTCCGCCTCTACCAATCCATCGGCCACTGAATCTGTTGTTGAGAAGCGTACGAACACGTCGACTGAAATGTGCAGGAGCTCCATCGTGCATGAACCACATGTTGTGTCGTACTTGTAAAGGCACATCCTAGCAGCACAGGTAGAGTATCCCGTATGAAATCATGATAACGTGCTCCATTGAGCATCGGTGGAAACGAAACTAAAATGAGCTCTAACATGGAAAGTAAGCGTTTCCGGACACATGTCCACATAACATATTTTCTTTGTTTGTTTGTGAGGAATATTTCCTGAAAGTTTGGCCGTACCTTTTTGTAACACCCTGTATTACTGAAAATTTTGAAAGAATTTCCAGTTCAGTAATTTTATAAATACAGGATGCCTGGATAGTAATTTTTCATGGTTTTTCAACAAAAGCGTCCGCAAATTGTGGAATTAAAATGAAAATTCAAAGAGTTTGTGGGTCGGTGAATTGCTAATTTTTATTTCATACCAATGAAGATTATCTAAAGTAAACATTTTCTTTAGACCCCATCAAACTCCCTCACACTATATTAACCTTATATGTTTTTTCCAATACTGCGCGTTATGTTTGTGTTAATGTCAGTAAGAGAAGTAAGGGAACTAAATGTCAACCTCTCCTTCAAGTGGTGCAACCTGTTTGCACAAACGAGGCTCTGGTAACTCAACGATTCCAGATATATGGAGTCACCCACTGCTTGCCAATTGGCTCCTGAAAGGATGGTGGAAAAGTGGAGATCAGTGCAGGGCACCCTCTTGCCTTTGAAGCCCCTAAAAGTAGTTGAACCAGAAATGATCAACAGCATGGGGATGCAGAAGGCAACGGGAAGCCACTGCATTAAAGATTCAAGGGTATCCCGGGACATGTAATCCTCTCAAATTACATACAGAAAGATAGTCCCCCAATTAGATCTCTGGGTTGGGACTTCTCAGGGAGTCACCAAAATGGATAAAAACAATCCACGAGTTAGAGTGCAGAATGTTAGATGCCTGAATAGGGCAGATAGATTAGAAAACTTGAAAAAGGGAGATGGAACAACTTACTTTAGATGTTGTTGGAATCATATAATAATTCACACACACACACAGTCACAGCAAATACTGGTGTAGGATTTAATGAACAAGAGAGTAGGGAAATGGGTGAGTTATTATGAACATTTTAGTGACAGGATAATTTTGATGAGGGTAGAAACTAAGCCTATTCCAACCACATTAGTACAAGTGTATATACCAATATCACAGGAAGATGATGAAGAAATAGAGAAACATATGATGAACTTGAAGAATTAATCCAATAGGTAAAAAGGGAAGGGGGGAAATGTAATAATCATGAGTGACTGGAATTAGGTAGTGGGAGAAGGAAAGCAGGGGAATACTGTTTTGGTCTAGGAGAAATAAATGTGCAAGGAAGCAGATGTTAGAATTTTGTCAAAAATAATAACTTATTGTGGCTAACACAGTATATAAGAATCATATATGAATAATATACACCTCGAAACTTCCAAAGAATACAGGTAGAATATCATCAGCTGGATTATATCATGGTCAAACAGAAATTAGGGGATCAAATTCTAGACTGTAAAGTATATTAGAAGCTGACATAGACTCTGACCAAATCTTGTAGTTATGAAGTGCAGCCTGAAATTCAAGAGAATAAGGAAGAAATACAACCAGAATGGACTGCAAGTGAACAAATTGAAACAATCTAACATGAGGTACGAAGTAACTCTGAAAGGAGTTTAACTGAGGATGAATGGAATGGATTGAAGATAGAAATAATCAAAGATGGTAAAGAAACATTAGGCTTTAGGAAACAAGCTGCCTGTGAACCTGGAATCACAGAAGAAATTTTGGAGTTGACGGATCAGAGAAGAAGGCGCAAAAATGCTTGTTATAAAGAAGGAAGAGAGGAATACAAACATATTAGAAATCAAATAAACAGAATGTAGGTAACCAAAAGAAAAGTGGCTTCCAGAAAATCGTGAAGAAGTAGAAAAGGAAATGGTTGTTGGCAGAGTAGATATGGGCTACAGGAAGTGCAAACATAATTTTGGAGAAATGAGGAAAATATACAAAAATATTAAAGCTGCTTATGGGAAAACTCTTTTAAATTCAGAAAACAGATAACTGATGGAAGGAATACATTGAGAAACTGTATGACGGGGATGATTTAAACAATAGAGTACTGGAAAAAAAGGTGATGTTGACAGTGGTGACTTAAGAGATCTTGTTTTAAGAACAGATTAAAAAAGATTTGAAATCAAACAAATGGAATTGATGTGATTCCAGCAGAAGTTCTGAAATTCCCAGGAGAATAAGGAATCCAAAAATTATAGAAGCTGGTATGAAAAATTTACGAACCATGAGAGATTTCAATTGATTTTAATAGAAGTATCGTTTTCACACTTCAAGCTGACAAAAGTGAGAATAATTGCACAGTAAGTCTAACATCACATGCTTTTAAATTACTGACTAGGATAACATATAGAAGAATAGAAAGGACAACTGAACAGACAGTAAGTGAAGATTAGTTTGAGTTTAGGAAAAACAGCAGTACCCCACAAGAGAAGCAATTCTGCTTTAAGATTAATATGTAAAGGGCAGATATAGATAAACAAACATACCTTTATAACATTTTGTTAATTTAGAAAAAGCTTTTGATAATGTTAGGTGGGATAAGATTTTAAAAAAGTTAGGCCTAAAATATCGAGATAGAAGAATACTTCATAATCTATATAGGAATCAAGTGGGTATAGTAAAAATCGAGAATTGTAAGAGACACGCATCAGTTAAAAAGGGCGTGAGATAAGGTTGCAGTATGTCCCCATTAATATTCAACTTGAATATGGAGGAAGCAATAAAGGAAGTAAAAGAAAAAATTGAATGTGCTATAAGTGTTCAAGGAAAAAAAATCAGTATGCTACAATTTTTTAATGATAGTGTCCTGTTAGCAGAACAGGCTGAGGTTGTTGATAAGTTACTGAATTGCATCAACAAAATATTTAAAGAAGATTTTGGGACCAAATATAAACAAAAGCAAGACACAAGTAATGAAATGCAGTAGGAACAATATCACTAATAGTAGATTAAATATAAAAATAGTCCCGGATGCAATAAGGGAAATATGTGGATTCTGTTACTAAGGAAGTAAAATTGCAGCTGATGGTCAAAACAGAAATGATGTTAAAAGCAGAATAGCGCTAACAAAAATAGCCTTCATGAGAAGGAGGAAGATTTTAGTTTCAAATATTGATCTATGACTCGGAAAGAACTTTCTAAAGCTCCATGTGTGGAGCACAGCACATAGCGAAATATCAGAAAGAAGGTAAACTGAAGCATTTGAAAAGTGATGCTGTAGAAGGATGCTGAAAATGAAATGGACAGATAAAATACAAAATGATCGTGTTTTGGAAATGATAGGTGGGGGAAGAGGTTTGTGGAAGTGTCTTACACAATGAAGAGACAGGATGGTGGGACTTATTTCGAGACATGTAGGATTGGTTAATTCGTTAGTGGAGGGAACAGTCGATGGTAAGAACTGTAGAGGTAGACACAGATTAGAATATATGAAGCAGATAATTGAAGATGTAGGTTGTAAAGGATATGTTGAGATGAAGAGGGATGGAGGATTGCATCAAATCAGATAGAAGACCGAGGAAAAAAGGGGGGGGGGAAGTTATGAAAGTGTCACAGGCAGATGAATAGAAGGTTGGACAGATGGACAAATAAGGGAATCCATAAGTTTTACTCTCAGAAGGTAAAGAACCATAAAAAACAAAAGTGACTAAATCTATCGATTCTTGCTAGCCATGTAAATATGATGTAGGATTATTCAACTATATTCCTCATACTCCTATTATTTTCAGGAAATTCAAACCAAGCATGCTGGGTGAGCAGTTACATTCTGGCATCGCATTCAGAAGGACATGGGATCAAATCCCTGTCTGGCCATCCAAATCACTCTAGGGCAATGCTGGGATGGTTCCTTCAAAGGCCATTGCTAAATTTCTTGCTGTTCCTTGCCCCAGTCCTTTACACTAATGACCTCGATGTTAATGAGGCATAAAGCCAGTACGAAAAAAAATAAATAAAAAAATTTAAGCTTAACAAAGCTTTGGTGAGCCGATGAAATAAACTAACTATAATCTTTTTGTTTTTGCCATCATAATTGATGTATTTCAGTTTTTTAAAATATGTTCTCCATTTATTTTCTAAACTTCAGGCTATTTATGAAAAATAATTATTTCTTTGTAAATTTTAGTTTTCTGCTCCATCCCTAGGTGACAGCCAAATGAGACACACCTCAACTTCTAATTCAGGTTCTACACTTTCAGTCTGTGAAAACCCTGCTGATGATAGGTTTTTTTTTTATGCTGGAACAACCAGAAAATCAAACACATTCTTTTGGGGGAAAAATGGTCTTAGCGAGGTCCTACAGTTGATCTCAACTTTTTTCCACAAAAATACATCTTTGGTGAAAAGGTGCCACTCAATTACAACTTTATGATACCAGAAATATTCCAGAGGAAAAAGTTAATTTTGCACATTTTTAAACCATTCCTATATACATGATTGGAATCAAACAGTCTCCAAACTTTCTAGATTTTTATCTCAATAACACTTAGATCATTATAGTTCAGTTTCGTGGAAGGGTAATTGAGTATCATTTCTTCTCAATGAATTCTGTAAGTGTATAATGAAATCTGAAATTTGGTTGTGTACTGAATTTTGTTTTTTAGGCTAGCCTGCTTCCACATAACAGGCTATAAAATAACCTAAACTCTGAGCTGGATATATACCAAACTTTTATGTTAGATGGATACATGTCTCTGAATCCTTGATGCACTCATTCCCCTCTTGAGCAGTATTGAACTGACAAAGAATAACATAAAATATTATACTCTGGTGTTGGATTATGAGTTTATAATGTTTTACATGAAGTGGAATGGAAACAAATCATACTATCATATTTCCCTCACTAACCTGCTGGTAAACCCCAGCTTAATAAACAACATAGTCCTCCAGTCATATTTATGATTCCCAGAAGGAGCCACATTCTAGAACGGTTGTTCCACAGCAGAAGATGTAATGCAATCAGTAAACCTGCTATCTCAGCTAATCCTGTAATATAAAAAAGGGAAAAAAAACCATACTGATTACAATAAATATTAATAACTTAATCAATCATTATTTCTTTACAAGTAATGAAAGTGGCAGTTTAATATGTAATTTACTGTATTGTCTATTATACCGTAAAACGGGGTCAGTCAGAACAGCAGGGTGATTGGGAACGAAACTTCACAATTGTACAAAGATAAAACAGAAATATATTTTAGGAAATTTTTCCTCTCCAATTTTCTGTCATGTGGCTATTCTGGGAAATTGAATTTTATGCTGTTGGTAACACTACCGTCTTGTATAGAGGTTTCCAAAAAACCTACAAGGAAATTTTAAGTTGTATTTATTCTGCCAAACTTCTTATGTAAGTTCAAACCTATTAATACTGGTCAATAGTTTTTAACGTGACATCTCTATAAATAACAAGCCATGTTAGTTTTTGTTTCTGCCTAAAATTCCTGAAGTCAAATATTGTTTTTGATAATGTCACAGAATTGTGGATCGTGGGGTGATTCGGAACACAAAATCTTTGGTGTTCTGATTCACGTCACAGATAGCATTCATACATAGAGTAATACTTTTCAGACTTTTTTTGGCATAGATATTATTATAACTGTGTATTACTATATTTTTTGTGTTTTTTTCTTCAGAGTATGGTGATTTTGAACTGAACTTGACAATACAATGCCCCAAAAATACTAGGGGCAGTCAAATAGTTCCCAGAATTCTGTCGTAGTGTTGGCAGTCAAAAAGTTCCCAGAATTCTGTCATAGTGTTGTTGGCATTTGTGATACAATTGTTATGAGTTGACAGGTATGAACTGGTCATAACAGGCAGTGTGACTGCAGTGTAGCTGAAGATAGGTGTGTGTGGTAATTAGTTGGCGCGACATCGCAGTTTGAGCAAAGGGCGAATACCAAGTTCATGTGCAGATTAGGGAAATCAGCTTCAGAGACTTTGTTAGCCTTACAAACAATTCGTTAAAGTAAACAGCTGTTTACGAGTGGTTTTCAAGATTTAATGGTGGACAGGAATCACTGGAAGATGAGAGTTGCAGTGGGAGACCTTCAACCTCCAGAAACGAAGCAATGGTCGAGCAAGTGAAACAGTTAATCAGATCAGACCGAAGAATGACCATTGATGAGTTGGCACAAGAAGTGGGGATCTCTTTTTATGCGATCCTGTCAGATTATTTGAAGATGAAATGTGTAACTGCAAAGTTTGTCCCGAAGCTGCTGAATCCAAATCAAATGGAAACTTGGAAGTTGACTGCGGCCGAATGTTTTGAAAAAAACACAGAGGACCCGACGTTTCTTCAGACAATCATTACTGGTGATGAGACTTGGGTATACGCTTACAACCCAGAGACAAAGCTGCAATCATCAGGATGGCACACAACGTCCTCTCCTCAAGCAAAGAGATCACATCATGTCAAATCCAGAACAAAAGTAAAGCTCATTTCGTTTTTTGACAATGAAGGTCTGGTGCACCATGAATTTCTAACAGCTGGACAAACTGTTAGCAGCCCTTTTTACGTGCAAGTTTTGAAAAGCCTGAGGGAAGCAATTCGAAGAAAACGTCTCGGCAAATGGCAAGGAGGATGGTCACTGCATCACGACAATGCTCCCCTCGCACACATCGTTTGTTTTGCAGACATGGCTTGCAGGAAAGAACATTCCACTCCTCCACCAGCCTCCCTACTCACCAGATTTAGCACCATCGGATTTCTGGCTCTTTCCCAAGATGAAAATGGGCCTCAAAGGTAACCGTTTTGCCACCATAGAAGACATCAAAACCAAAAGCTACGGCTGTACTACAGAGGATTTTCATCGTTGTTTCCAGCAATGGCAGGAGCGGTGGAGCAAGTGTGTGTGTTCAGAAGGAGCCTTCTTTGAAGGAGATTAGGTAAATGTGTACTTATCTTTTGTTAATAAAGAGTTACAATGGAATTCCAGGAACTTTTTGACTGCCCCTTGTATATCAGTGTAAGCAATAAAAAGAAGAAAGATATCGATCCTAGTAATATAAGAAAGGCTTTACATGATTTGAAGAGTGGAATGAGCCTTAGAAAATGTTCAGAAAAGCACAAAGTGACTATTAAAATGTTACACAGGCATCAATAAACTGGAAGTGACCTCAAAAAGAGAGGAGAGACTGTATTGACAGCACAAGAAGCCATACTTGTGGACTGTCTTAACACTAGAACGCCGGGACTTGGCGAACACCCTCGAACGCCGGATGGGACTTTTTTGTCCCATATGAGAAATTAGGCTATAATGCGTATTTTTCTGAAATATTTTGGCTTTTAGGGCTGTAGTTATAATAAAAAGGATAAAAAAAAGATTTAAAGCGGTGTTTATTATCATCTATAAGGCTATTATTACAGTACACTGAAAAAAAGCTGTGGAATGAACACACAGTGAAGGCGAGTACCGATTTGCCCGGGTAAGACACAAAATTCAACGTTTTGATGTTTACAAACCTAAGTAATGTCAAAACAGGAAACTCGAACGTATGTCATAAATCAGATACAATCAAAGGTATAAAATCACACTTTTCCAGTGCTAAAAATTGAAAACTTATGGCTACTGGAAGAAAACAATTTGAAAGGTAAGTAAGCACTATTTTTAGATTTTACTTGTATTCATTTCTCTAATGATAAGTTTTTCTGGAATTATTTGTTTCCTTTACAGTCGTAAACAGAAGAACTCTTCAATTAGCAAAGAATATTCCGAGGTAACGGTTCAACAAAAGAAAATCATGGTAAAATCAATAGCGGCACTTTACAACTGAACTAACAGTTTACATGTCTTCGTCCGATTCTGGCTTGCAGGACGAGCAGATGTAGGACACACCGCCAGTGCATTTTTTTGCAGACTGGTCTTTGGCAAGTGTTGCAACTGTACGCGCTCTTACCTTCTTTACAGCCCAACTTCACCTGGCAACGTCGACGCTGCCCTCCAGTACCTGACCAATTCATATCAGGTGCGACTGGTGCTCCACGTATGTCAGAGTTCGCTTTGATCAGTTCCTCACCCAGTTGCAACAGAAAATCTCGCCTAGAAATTTTTTCTTTGGTAAGAGTTTTGTAGAGAATCCATGCATTGATACCAGCTAAATCTAGTACATTGTACCAGGAGTGAACTGGCCACCTCCTACTACTAGCTTTCACAGAATACTTCCTGGCCATCTGATCAACTACATCAACACCATACTTAGACAAGTTGTAAAATGATACAGTTTCAGGTTTCGACTTTACACCTTGTTCAATCGTAACGTCCGAGTGCATTGAGCTCATTACGATCACATTTTTGTTCGTTTTTCCCTGATAAACCGTTAGCGTTACATCGTCTTTGGCAAAGGCTTTGGTGGAGTACAGTTCCTCGCGAGCTTTCTTCATGCAACCTGGTATTTCTCTCCTTGCTTTGTTGACAGTGCCAACAAGGCTAGTGTTTTTGGATTTTAGATCTTCAGTTAGGCGCAAAGAGGTGAAAAAGTTGTCACAAGTGACATTTCTCCCTTTGTTCAAGTACGGTTTGACAAGTTTCTTCACAACAAAATCACCTAGCCTGTCATCCGAAGGACGGGCTTCATTCTTGCCTAGGTACGGAAACGCATTGACCACATATTTCGACTCTTTATCAACGGCCATCCAGTACTTCTGGCCATATTTGTCAGGTTTGGATGCCATAAACTGAGTGAACGGACACCGCGCCTTCGAGGGAAACAACTGCTCATCGACAGAAATGAACGCACCAGGTACGTAACTACTCTGACAGTTTGCAATGAATCTGTAAAATACCTCTGAGAAGCAAGCAAATTTGTCCGTTTTCAATCTTTCTGTTCTTGAAGATTTTTCGTCAAATCTCAGATACCTCATGATTTCAATGAATCTGTCGCGAGACATCGCTTCCTTGCAAAACGGAAAGCCGTACTTTTTTGACCACATCAAGTGAATGTCCATGCCCTTGGACTCAGTAGCTCCCCGTAAGTACAAAATGCCTAAGAAAGCGTCCAGCTCACTAAGAGACAAAGACCAATCGTCTGTTTGCAAAACTCTCCTAGCCTCTAGCTCTGTGCATTTTTTTATATGTTTGAGCATACCATCATCAATTAGCAGACGCCATGAGCTTGTAGCAATACCGTTGATAATGTTTCTTTTTGCATAAGGCGAGGGGCCGGGTACGTCTTTCAGTACATTTTGCTGACCGCGTCTGCCAGCACATGTTTCATTGGTTTGAATCACTTTCCACTTGGTACCATCGGGCGCGTCTACAACAGAACCAATAGGTAGTTTGGCAAGCACACCTTTTTCACCTCGTATAGGTCCTTTCGCACACGCGTTTTGAGGAACATCACCTTGTCCATTGTTTGTTCCTCCAGGAACAACACATTGGTCACCATCAGCAGCAGCGTCACCTACTTCTTTCTGACGACTACCCCTATTTTGACGGGGCTTCTTGGCAGGGTCGGCTGTGGGAGTTGGCTCATCCGAAGAACGTCTCCCAGTAGTGCCTTGACTTGTTGAAGGAACGCCTGAGGAAGACAGAAAAAATGTTACAAAATATTTCTTTGTTCAAAGTAGGCCTAAAATAAATAAATTAAAAAAAAAGAATTCAACAAAAAGTCTATGAGTCTTTATTTTGCGTATTTCCACTTGCCTTTCGATGTGTTCTTTTTGTGTTCTACTGCGGCTTCTACAGATTCATCGCCTGAAGATTCACTGGAACTCGGTGGTACCTCGAAGTCACTCTCGGACTTATCAGATAACTCTCCACAATCCGACTCAGCACAATCACTTTCGTATAATAAGGCTAATATCTCAGCAGGCCGTAGACCAGCGCGACGCGTCATTATGAAGACAGAGGGAACGCAACCAAAACAATATTGCACAATATTGCGTAGTCAATCACCATCCACGCGCCGCACGCACTGACATGTCTCGACAGGAGTCAAAAGGAGGGGGAAGCGGGGAGGGCAGCGCAGCTGCGCGAAAAGCATCGCTACCGCTGTGACCGGCGGAGGTGGGAGGGGGAGGGTGGATTCGCGCCGGCGAATGAGTCAGTAGCCTTTGTTTCACGTCAGATTCATAACGAAGGCAAATAAACACACTTTACTTGTATATTTTGTCAGCTTCGAACTAATTATACGCATTACCGCTGTTAACTCCATATGGGACAAAAAAGTCCCATCCGGCGTTCTAGGGTGTTCGAGTTATTTCTCCCGAACCAATAGGCCTACCAATCTCGCTCTTGCTTCATTATAAAGATTAGCTCTAAAAAATAAAAGTCACAAAGTTTGGAGGTCCCAACAGCCCTACTATAGGAGCAGCGAAACTTTGAATTTCGCCATGGGACAAAAAAGTCCCGTCCGGCGTTCTAGTGTTAAGGGCGGCAGCTATACCTAAATGCAAGTTTCCTGCCTTACTAAGAAAGCTGTGTGACACATTTGATGAGAAAAATGTGCAATCAGGTTTTAAAAAATGTGGAATTGTGCCGTTGTGTCATAAGAAAGTCAACGATATGTTGCCCAGAACAGATGAGAGTATTAACTCTAATGACAACAGTAGCAATGGTGGCAAGTCTCCCAATATGACACTACACATAGAGGCCATATATGGAACATTCAAGGAACTCTTGAAGTCTTTAAGACAATACGATACTCCTCCGGTAAGGAAGAAGAGAGTAAAAGTAAATGTAGCACCAGGAAAAAGTGTTGAGGTGAAGGACTTTGATGCCTCTGTGACAGTATATATTGACCAACCAGGACCTTCAGGAGACAGGATACTGACCAATCAAAACAATAAAAACAGGATAAAGATGTCAAATAAGAGTAAAAAAGACTTGCAAAAGAATCATCATCAGAAGATGACAGATTATTCTTTACAAGACAGTGATGATGAGTTTATACTGTACACAACTACTGAGGATGACTTTGAGTTTGGAACTCGGGAAAGTCTTCAGACTTCTAATGCCTTTTCCCAAGAAGATTTCCTTGTGGTGAAAGTGTATGGAAAAAAGGGGAAAGCATACGTACTTTATGTGATTGAAGTTTTGTACCCAGAAGAAGATGGCTATGTGGGAGTTTTCTATAAAAGGCTCCCTCGAACGTGGAAAATTTATAAGACGGATGATGACGCATTTTTCCTTCCTCAGGATGTTGTGAAGAAACTGCAGCTTTCTGAGAACAAGTCTTCTTCTTGATTTGAAAATATGATAGTTCTCAAGAATGACCTATCTGATTTGAACCTTTATTAATGTTAGAGAAAATGTTCAAGATTACAATACTTTATGGTAAAGAAAATGAGTTTTAATTCAAATAAATAATTCTATTGATTTTTATGTTCTGATTTACTGCATTATTATTATTTCTGGTTAACAAGCACCACATTTGTGTTTCAACTGAAATAACCAAGGATTTTATAAGGTGTTCCAATTCACCCCTATCAGCAGAGCGACTCAGAACACCATGAAAAAAATATATAAAATATATAGAACATTACACAACAACTATTATTTTACTCAAAGCTACCAGATTAAAGTAAGACCCAAGTTCTTGGCACAAATTCATAGTTAAATACAAAGAACTTCTAACCCTTTTTCGCTTTATAAGTTCAAAAGTGTTCTGATTCACCCCATATTACCGTATATCAACAGAAGAGATAAACCACTATACTTATGTTAATGTATATATAGAAACTAATGTTTTCAATTATTGCTAGCTATACCTAAATAATAATAAAGTTTTAATTGAGTTTATCACATTCATTATAGCCAACTTACAGTTAGTGTGAATCACTGCAGAAAACTCTTAGTTAAGGAGATGAAACCTGTTAAAAAGCTTGGTATTCTTTGAGTGTGGCTCAGCATAATTATAACATATGAGAGTTAAAACTGAACAAGAATGCTTATTTGTTACAGTGATAATGTTATGAACAATATATTACTTTGAGATCTTGATTTTCCTATCTGACTTTAAGACACTTATTTGTATAAATATTTCATATAATTGTTTGTTAAATTATCAACATATAGATATCTAATCTTTATATATAAAAATCAATGTTTGTTTGTTTGTCTTCTATGCATTCCTATACCATTTATCAGATTGCAATGAAACTTTGGAGAGTTTTCGAGTGTGCGTCTGCGAAGGTTCCTGTGAAAAAAAATTTCAAAAAAGTCACCCCCTATTCCCCATAACACCCCATAATTTAGGCAATACCACATTTTTTATCCGATTTAGATAGGAATTTGTACACTTATACATTAAAACAAACATAAAAATACTGCCTACATACGGTTTCCGAATATTAATCCCCTCGCCCCCTATCCACCCCAATAATTTAGGCAATACCACATTTTATATCCGATTTAGATAGGAATTTGTACACTTATATTTTAAAACAAACAGAAAAATACTGCCTACGTATGGTTTCCGAATATTCATCCCCTCTCCCCCTTTCCACCCCCATTACGTTTTCACCCTATAATTTAGGCAATACCACATTTTTTATCCGATTTAGATAAGAATTTGTACACTTATACTTTAAAACAAACAGAAAAATACAACGTACGTATGGTTTCCGAATATTCATCCCCTCTCCCCCTTTCCACCCCCATTACGTTTTTACCCCAATCAATGTTTGTTTGTTTGTCTTCTATGCATTCCTATACCATTTATCAGATTGCAATGAAACTTTGGAGAGTTTTCGAGTGTGCGTCTGCGAAGGTTCCTGTGAAAAAAAATTTCCAAAAAGTCACCCCCTATTCCCCATAATTTAGGCAATACCACATTTTTTATCCGATTTAGATAGGAATTTGTACACTTATACTTTAAAACAAACAGAAAAATACTGCCAACATATGGTTCCCGAATATTCATCCCCTCTTCCCCTTTCCACCCCCATTACGTTTTCACCCCATAATTTAGGCAAACCACATTTTTTATCCGATTTAGATAAGAATTTGTACACTTATACTTTAAAAGAAAATTACTGCCAACGTATGGTTTCCGAATATTCATCCCCTCTCCCCCTTTCCAACCCCATTACGTTTTTACCCCATAATTTAGGCAATACCACATTTTTTATCCGATTTAGATAGGAATTTGTACACTTATAATTTAAAACAAACAGAAAAATACTGCCTACGTATGGTTTCCAAATATTCATCCCCTCTCCCCCTTTCCAACCCCATTTCGTTTTCACCCCATAATTTAGGAAAAGCTCATTTTTTATCCGATTTAGATAAGAATTTGAACACTTATACTTTAAAACAAACAGAAAAATACCGCCTAGGTATGGTTTCCGAATATTCATCCTCTCTCCCACTTTCCACCCCCATTACGTTTTTATCCCATAATTTAGGCAAACCACATTTTTTATCCGATTTATATAAGAATTTGTAAACTTATACTTTAAAACAAACAGAAAAATACTGCCTGTGTATGGTTTCCGAATATTCATCCCCTGCCCCCTTTCCAACCCTATTACTTTTTCACACCATAATTTAGGCAAACCACATTTTTTATCCGATTTAGATAGGAATTTGTACACTTATAATTTAAAACAAACAGAAAAATACCGCCTACGTATGGATTCCGAATATTTATCCCCTCTCCCCCTTTCCAACAACATTACTTTTTCACCCCATAATTTAGACAAACCACATTTTTTATCCGATTTAGATAATAATTTGTACGCTTATACTTTAAAACAAACAGAAAAGTACTGCCTACGTATAGTTTCCCAATATTCACTCCCTCTCCCCCGTTCCAACCCCATTACGTTTTTACCCCATAATTTAGGCAAACCACATTTTTTATCCGATTTAGATAAGAATTTGTACACTTATACTTTAAAACAAACAGAAAAATACTGCCTACGTATAGTTTCCCAATATTCATCCCCTCTCCCCCGTTCCAACCCCATTACGTTTTCACCCCATAATTTAGGCAAACCACATATTTTATCCGATTTAGATAAGAATTTGTACACTTATACTTTAAAACAAACAGAAAAATACTGCCTACGTATAGTTTCCCAATATTCATCCCCTCTCCCCCGTTCCAACCCCATTACGTTTTCACCCCATAATTTAGGCAAACCACATATTTTATCCGATTTAGATAAGAATTTGTACACTTATACTTTAAAACAAACAGAAAAATACTGCCTACGTATAGTTTCCCAATATTCATCCCCTCTCCCCCGTTCCAACCCCATTACGTTTTCACCCCATAATTTAGGCAAACCACATATTTTATCTGATTTAGATAAGAATTTGTACACTTATACTTTAAAAAAGAGAGAGAAATACTGTACACATTAATTTCACAAAAACCCAATCCCTCTCCTTTCTTTCCACCACCTTAATTACCCCCTCTTCCCCACAACACCCCATAATTTAAACAAACCCGCAAACCGTTCTTCCGATTACGGTGAAGCTTTGGTGAGTTGTCGACGGGATGACAGAGAAGGTTCCTGTCAAAAAAAAAAAATAATTAAAAAACTCACCCCTCCTCCCCATAATTTAGACAAAACCAGCATATTTCATCAGATTTCAATGGGAATTTGCACACTTATACTTTGTAACAAACAGAAAAATACTGCCTGCATATGTTTTCCAAAGCGCATCCCCTCTCACCCTTTCCAACTGAAAATGAATGAAACAGCAGTTTAAAATTTATATGTAAATATTTTTTCATTTAATCTATGTGCCTACTCAAGTCCAGCAATAGTGAAGCATTGCCGGGTAAGCTAGTGGATGATAAAGATAATGTCAAAGCAGGTTTATGATCAACTACACTTCCAGAAATACAGTTTCCTTGACAGCACTGTTTTGTTTACTTGTTGTTTCATTACACTTAAATTTATGGCCACTTATTCACAATTTTTGCCATGTATTAACATTTTAATAATTATGAAGACAAAAATTTCTGCTTATTCTCCCAATACTGTAGGAGAAACATTAGTCAGGCTGTTAAATAATCATCCACTTTCAAGGAAAAATGTGCTAAGATCCTAAAAACTATAGTTTTACAAAAACATCATTTTAGATCAAATTAATTAATCACAATATATAATGATCAGTGTTTCATTAACATGTTGGTATCAATTGGTCACCATCATGCTGCTTTTGTATGGCCATCAAGGGCTTTAAAGACACAATACCAAATACCTGTACTCCTTGATTTTCCTATTTGCCATTAAAACAGTTATTCATAGAAATAGACCATACTTATATAATTAATTGTTGAGTGAACATGGAATGATAATGGATGATAAAAGTAAGGTTGAAGCACATTTACGATCAACTATACTTCTGACAATACAATCTTGCTTCCTCAATATTGACAACATTGCTTATATATGGTTTCATTCATTTCAATTAGGTTCACAGCCAATTTGCAATCTTGGTCACTCTTTTAGTTCTCACCTTGAATTCCAAAGAAACAAATCGTTCATTTACATTGCAACCGCTGCTGCGTGCCCTCTTTTGTTTTTTATGGTAGGTTTTTTTATACAATGATCAGTGTTGTCAATGCCTGGGTTATTAAAGACAATGGGCCACGAATAATTTGTATATTAATTGGTCAGTTATGGGCATACAAATATTGTGATTAAGTATTTTCATCTAAAATGATGTTTTTGTAACACTATAGTTTTTAGGATCTTAGCACATTTTTCCTTGAAAGTGGACAATTATTTAACAACCTGACTGACGTTTCTCCTATAATATTTGGAGGATAAACTGAAATTTGTATCTTCATAATTATTAAAACATATCCTCTCATCTGCCAACCCACCTCTAATGACTTCGATGTCGATGACGCGTAAAACCTGAATAAAAAAGATAAAAAAATAAAAAAGTCTTGCCACTAAATGTGGATAATAAACTCTGCTAACTGAACTGAATGATGAGAAGCGCACGTGCAGTGTGTGGCTAGGGCAGCGCTGTACTCTCGCTATTGCAAGTCAGTATTCAGAAAAGGATGAGCTAAGGCATGAGAGATCTGGGAACTAGTTTGCGCAGTTTGTGTGTGGGAGTGCCTTTCTGAACTAGTTCATTTGCGTACTACAAAGACTAATTCATACCTAAATTTATGTCAACTTATTCATAATTTTTACCATGTATTGTCCTCAGGGGTTGGTAATTACAAAACTGAGATAACTCTGCATACTGTACATACAGTTTTGCTGAAATCTTTTCTTTAGTTTTTGCTTCATTTATAAACAGACAGGTAAAAAGTTCCAAAATTTATTATTCTCGTTTCTGTTTCATCAGATACTACATTAATAACCAGAATTAAATATACCTTACATGTTCACTGATAATATATTTTTCATTACGCCTAGTTTCATTGAAATCCATTATTTACATTTCACTCGATGTGTCCATAAAAAGAAGGAAAAAAATCCATAATTTTTAATTTTGGTCTCTGAATCATTGGAAACTTTTTAACCTTGTAATAACTGAATGTGTATTGGGGTTATGCAACATTCGCATTAACTTGATTGAGATGCCTTTGTTACTGATTCCTTTTCTCAAAAATGCTAGAGTTTGTTAAAGAGCTGCCAGGCTATTAAGTTACCCTGTAATAGCTAGCAGGTCACACATAAATGAAATGAAAGTCACAGTTGGTACTAATTCGATATATTCTGAAGTAACTGGTGAGTCTAACACTGGTGTCAGATTGCACTGTTGAAAACATTTAAGGCAATATCAAAATTCGAAATCACATATGAACATGCAGATTATCCTCCAAGGCACAGCACTGTAGAGAAGCATTCACTTTGGCAAGCATACTTATATTTACACCCAAAAGTTTAGAGTGAGCTTAGTGATAGTTTTAACCACTGCTACTAATGGCATCTTAAACCATGTAAAAAAAGTTCTTTCATTGAGTTTAGCTTAAAGTTTCCTTAAAGTGAATGACAAAGTCCACGAACTTATTCCGAGGTTAAAGAATTAGACTTTAAGGATTTACATTTCGAAATTATCCCTCACGACTTGACATGCACTTGTTGATTGTTAAAATTATACTGAATCCATGAGGAAGCATGGTCTGTCTATTTATGGTCTTGACTAATCTTGAGCAGAAATGTTCTAGAACAATGGTGTATTTCTGTGGGGAAATACCACTTTCTCATGGTACACTTAGTACTTAATTTCATAGATTGTGACAGGAATCATGCCTGGTTAAGTCAGACATGCCTATTCCACCTTAGTGCATGATATTTAACTATGAAGCTAGAAGTGCACAATCAAAGAAAACTGTTGGAGCATAATGAGCCATTAAGATTTAGTCACCACTCTTGATCATTTACTAACCTTCATATCACACCTAGCCAAAACTGTAAAAAGGATCAATACCAGACTTAATACTGTACAGAAGATGGATAGCTGATGTTCCTACTCTAAGTACTGAAACATTAGCTTTACTTTTATCAATTGCGAAATACTATGCTTCTGGTTGATTGAACATTGCACATTCGTTAAGTGGATTTTGTACTGAACTGTTCTCTGCACCTAATCTCTGAGACAATGAAGTTCACTCAACTTCTATGGCTACCAGCAATATTGCTCTATCTAATTTGAGATGCAAAGATGTCGTTGTCCATGAAGGTTAAATATATAATCGGAGAAAATTAGTGTGGAAATCACTGCAGTGGTGGTTGAGAGACGAATGTAAATCCTGAAATAATATTGTGTAGCAAAAGCATTGGTATAAACTATGTAGGAAAGGTGTTTAGGAAAGTTGATTAGCTGCTGTGACTAAAAGGTAAAAAAAAAATAAAAAATCTGGAAACTGAGGGAAGTGGACATTGTGATAACTCACTTGCTTAACAAAAACAGGTATTTACAGTTAACAGTACAGTAGAGTGCACATTGGTATTTAGTGGATTTAGAGTTCTGTAGCGGAACAAGTGTGTAGAGGGTCTTGTAACGGCTCAGTACAGTACAGTAGAACTCCAATTATCCGAACTCCGACTATCCAAATCGCTGAATATCTGAATCACTTTTTAGATATAGGAGACTGGGTGGTGTGTGGTTCGTCAGACCCTGGGAATGAAATTCTAAAGGATGATGAACTTACTGAAAATGTGAGAGAAGAAATTGTAGAGGATGAAGACTACCTTAACGTCGAAGTTAAAGCAGACACGGGACCATCAGCTGGTCAAGCATTTGCCGGCACTGAAACTGCATTGAAGTGGATGGACCATCAGCCCGAGTGTGACCACATGCAACATCTCACTGTCAAGCGGATGTGCGACTTGGCTGCCCGAAAACGGATGAATACAGTCAAACAGTTTACTTTGACCGATATTTACAGCAAGCAATGATTTTATTTACAGTATGGTACGTACATACAGTAGTAATGTAAAGCATTTGTAAGTACGCTTAACATGTAAAAGTGTTGACTTTTCATTCAATTTATTAAAAGCTCCTTTTCTTTAAAAATAGTTTTTTTTTCTCATTTTCAACATACATACAATAATTAATTAAAACAGAAACTATTTCAGGAAAAATCCAATTATCTGAATTTTTGATTGTCCAAATGGGGTCCGGTCCCAATTGATTTGGATAATTGGAGTTCTACTGTAGTTCTTAGAGACTGAGACAGTTATTGGATCTTAAAAGAAATTGTGTCTCTGTAGACTTGGGAAAAGTAAGGAATTTGTTTAGTTAATCTTCGATTAACTCATATGCAGTTGAGTTTAATGGTACTATTCCAGTGTAGTTACAGTATACTAGTGTATTTACAGTTATCAGGAATACAGTAAGTATTGCATGGGTAGTCTGGTTTAACTGTCATAAATTAGATTCTGGTAGTTTAAAAAGCTACTCCATTCAATAATAATCTATCATCGGTAATACTACATTTTAATCCAGATTGTTACATGGTATTAATAGATCTAGAAAAGGCTTTTGATAGAGTGCAATGGGTGAAGTTAAGAGGGAATGCTTGGAAGAGGAGTAAGACAAGGGTGTTGTTTGTCACCCATATTATTTAACATATACAGGGTGAGTCAGGAGTAAAGGTACATGCTTTGAGGGGTGATACTACTGATAATTCTGAACAAAAAAACTTCTAATAAACCTATGCCATTTTCTTAATCGTTTCAAGGTAAACCAATGAAAACAACTACGAACGGGAAAAGTGTAGCATCGTCTTTACTAACCCTTTCAGTACGCAGTTCAGTTGGGCATGGTTCAGTTGTTTACCTCAAGTCTCAGTTCAACAGTGCTTGTCGTAGTGGACGGTACTGCAGTGTTGTTACGTGAACAAAAGATACAGTTTAGTGTAGTGAAAATGCCACGGATCTTCACACATGCAGAGTATGCTGACATGATGTTTGTCTATGGTTTGTCCTATGGGAATTCCAGAGCTGCTGTTCGAGAATACCAACAACAATTTTCTATATCTTCTCCCATCTCCTGGGTTGGTACACTACATAACAGGTCATGGCCCTTAGAACAGTGAACTGCAAAGAAGAGGAATAGTGGACAGCAGTAGCTGTGACTGCGGAAACGAGGGAACTCCAGAACATGTTGTATGGGAATGTGTTTCAACAGCAGAACAAAGAGCGCCATACCAGCAAATATTTTTGACATATTGCATGATCAGGAATTATGGTACTTCCTTGATGCAGCTTGCAATCTGGCCTCACAAGCAGCCAAAGAAAGGTTTTTGACACTTAGAAACAGTTGAAACTGACCGAAACAGTTTTAACCGACAGCGACCAAGCAGTGATCATTCCTGAAGAAAGAAACTCCCGATGGGTCAAAGGAGGACACCTCTACTTCCAGAAGTCATCTCCCAAGGGAGGTAAGTTACTCCGAAGTGTTTGTGCCGGGATTAAATGTTAAAAAGTGTCATAAATGTACAAAGTGAGAAACAGTGAGACAACAGTGCAGTAAGTGATTTATGTATGTGAATGTTTCTTTCTTTAATTATATATAGAAGTATCTGTGTGTGAACGTATGCTACTCAAATTACTAATTTACAGTATGTATGTATATATTCATTAAAAAAACACTAACACCTATCAAATACATTCTTACACATTGTTAATTTAATTATGTAACTAATTTTTGTGAAATTTGATAAGTTTATGTGTTAAAAACTAGTTTTACATCCTGAACAATATTTAGCTATTATTTTCAAACTATAATTTTATCTTATGTACCTCTTATGTTGGAAATATGGGCCCAGAGTAGAAACTAGGTGCTGGGCTATTATGTACCAGGATATAAAAAATAAAACCTAACAGAGATACATGAACCTCAAGTAGTTATATGGGTAGAGTCTTGGTTAAAAGAAGGAGTACTAGACAATGAGGTTTTCCTGATGGTTACAGACAGTATCACGGAGATAGAGGAGCAACTGGGGAGGGGTATTCATACTGGTTAGCAAAGACTACTACAGTTCACTGGTGTTCAGAGAACATGACCATGAGTTATTTGGGATAAACTTCTGTGGAAATGAAAAAGAAAAAGTCAGGGCGTTCGCTGCATACCGTAGTGGAAGAATAAACGATAAAGACTAGGCTTTTGGGGAGAAACCAAATTCATATTCAGAGTTCAGAAGTGAGCATAGAATGGCCATTATTGGTAGGGATTTGAACTGGTGTCAACTGGGTTGGAAATAAGATTAATAACACAAAGGAACAGAGATTTGCAAATACCTTAGTAAGGGAAGGAGGCTTTACACAGGTGGTTGAGCAGGAATCAAGGAGACCAAAGACACTGGATATCTTCCTAACAAAGCCTGATGATAACTTTATTGGGTGTAAAGTAGCTGAAGGAATAAATGACCACAATGCAGTACTGATGGATGTAAGGGGATTCAATAAACCAGTTGCCAGAATTGAAGGAGGAAATAGATATAATTATAAAAAAGGCACAAATTTTGGAATTGAAAATATGTTTCAGGGTTAATTTTATTAAATGGAAGAATGACACAAGTACAGTGGGGACGAAGTGGGAAGAGTTCAATTAAATAATAAAAATGGGTGAAGAAATCTTTATTCCAAAACAGAAAATAAAGAGAAGTACAGAACCTACTTACTGCAACAGGGAGGAGAGGAAGTTAAAGAGGTTGGTGAGATGAGAACATAACAGAGTTTAGAAACACCAAGGCAGTAGGGAATTCTTGAAACAGCTAACCAAGGAATTAATAATGTCAAAGAAACAAGCTAAGGATGAGTTTATGAAGAATATAACGTGTGCAAGGGTTGTTTAGCAGATGACTGGAAAAGTGTGATAGTAGTTCCAGTCCATAAAGGAGGGGTGTCAAATAGGGTTGAAAACTATAGGCCAATTAGTTTGACATCAGTGGTAGGTAAATTAATGGAGAGATTAATATACAACCATATCAGACGTGTCTGTGAGGAACTTAAGTGATTTTCAAGTCAGCAACATGCTTTACGACAAGGATATTCATGCAAATCTCAGTTAGTAGGTTATATGCAAGATGTTTCTGATTGGACATGGGAGGTCAAGTTGATAGTGTAGCACTAGATCTTTCAAAGGCCTTTGATGGAGTAAGCCATAAAAGGGTAAATAAGGTGAAAACTATTGGAGTTGATGAAAAGGTGATTTGCTGGGTAGAAGAATTCCTAAAAGGTAAAAAGCAAAAAGTTAAGGTAGGAAGTGCAGTATCAAAAGAAGTACGAGTCAACACAGGAGATCAACAGTGTATTGGGACCATTGGTATTCGTTATTCTGATTAATGATTATGTTAATCGTTTACTGTCAGAAGTTAGATTGTTTTGCAGATGTCAATGTTATATAAAAGGATCAAAACAATAGACTAAGACAGCTGCATGGTGATCTAGATATGATAACTAGCTGGGTGAGTCAACATGGGAGCAAATGCAAAGAAGAGCCAGTGGTGAAGGAGCTAATTATTGAAGATTATAAATGTAAATACTTCAGCATAAAATTTGATAGCAGACTTAACTTGGCAGGACACATTGGACAGGTGGTAGGGAAAGGGTTCAAAATCCTTCACCTGTTACAAAGAGTGATGAGGGGATGCACTAGAGAAGTAAGGGAATTGGGTTACAAAACTTCGGTGAGACCACTGCTGGAATATGGTGGTGTAGTATGGGACCCACATTTTTGGTGTCAAATACAGGAGTTGGATGGGGTGCAGCTAAGGGCTGCCAGATTTGTCTTTAGAAATTACCTCAAAGCACAGTCAGTAACTACTATGATAAAGGTGCTGAAGTGGGAGTCATTGGAGGATGGTAGAAGGGTGAAGATAGTCATGGGAGTGTAGAAGGCTTATATTGGTGATAAAGCATGGAAAGATATTGGTGGGAAAATTAAGAGAGATATGCGGAAGTGTAAAGTTGACCATGACTGCAAGCTGGATCTTTATTTGAGTCACAAAGGTGTGGTAAAAATTTTCTTTTGTAGGAAAGGGTGTAAGGGATTGGAATAAATTGCCAAGAGAATTGATGAATAATTTACCAAAAACACAGAGAGAATTTAAAGTAAAAATTAGCTGAGGACAAAAGTAGGTTGGAAGAAGAAATGAGAAAGACAGGTGTGCAGGGAGATTGCCACCAGAGTGTGCACTCCATCGTAATTTTATCAATAATTATTATTATTATTTGTGAACTGTCATTCTCAGGGCAATTCATTGTTATATAGAGAGCTAAATACCAACTCTTAAATCACACTCAAAGAACTCTCTATTGTAATATGTCTCAGATCTAACTGCTATGATGTTTAATATGAAAAACAAAATGAGGGAAATGTGAATTGGTATCATATCCAGGCTTATTCAGCAACTTGGTGTCAATTTTGAGCATCATGAGTGGGTGTTGCTTTATCCCTTTTGAATCACACACGGAAGATGTGACTCACAAGCCTGCAACTGTGAAGCACCCTCCCATACAACACAGTACCTCCTCATGCAACCTTTATGATATTTATGTGTCGCACCACAAGATTTTACACCAGATGTAGTGCAATATTTTAAGATTTTAGAGATGCTGTATTCTTACATCTTGTAAGGAGATTAACATGCTGCCTCTTAATTCATGTGTCATTTATATGCATTTATGACATTTTCTCAGTCCTCCTTAACCAAAGTTAAATGAAGGAGTGTTGTGTAGAGAAAAAAAACAAAAAAAACAACAAAAAAACAAAAAACATGATGAACACTGAACTATTGTAGATTATATTCATCTTGTTTTTGAAATATTGATAGCCCTCTTGCCTTAAGTACAAGGAAGTGACTGGATTACCTTCCACATCCTATTCATATTGCTTTAAACCATTTTCATTTCCTTTTCTCACATCACTGATTAATACTTCATGCTTATCTACATCAGGAATACACCAGATTAGTGTTTTGAAAAGTTATTGATGTGGGTTATAAAATTATTAGAATCCCTTTTCTTACTTGTTGGGTAGAGGAATTATTAGTTGGTAGAAAGCAAAGGCATATGAAAGAAAACAGAGCATTGGAAGAAAAAATGGGTGTACCACTGTTTAGTGTATTGAGACTACTGCTGTTTGGTTCATAGTCAGAAGTTAAGTTGTTTTTAGATGAAATCATATAATACAATATGATTACAACAGTAGAGGACTGTAAAAATTTACAAGAGGATCTGTACAGGATATCTTTAGGTCATCTTGGACTGAATATAAATGCCATGATGAGTCAGTTGATTAGGTACATATATAAATAAAGTTTTTTTTTATGATTATAAGGGAGGGAGTAATTGTTTGTTAAAGATGTTAAGTGTTAATATCTCTGCATAACATTTAATAGTAAACTCTGTTTATCAGGTGGTACAGAGAAGTTTCAAAATCCTTCACATATTGGAGAAGATTATGAGGGGATGTACCAGAGAAGTAAATGAAATGGGTTGTGAAACATAGGTGGGACCATTCATTATCTGAATATGGTGATATAGTATGGGACCCAAATTTTTGGTATCAAATACAGTAGTTGATGCAAAGAAGGGCAGATTGTTTGTGCAAAAACTGAAGAACACCATAAGTTATTGATATGATACAGGGGCTATGTTGAGATTTCTTGTAAGACAGGAATCTGGTGAAAAGAGTGTTGGGAAAGTATAACGCATACATTGGCAATAAGACTTTGACATTGGTAGAAGAATTAGTAGTACATGAAAGTGAAGAAATGACTGTGGCCACATGCTTGCACCTGACTTCAGGCATAAGGGCATATAAACTTTTTTATGTAAGGGGAGACAGGGATGGAAACAAAATACCAAGGAAAGTGATGACAAATTTACCAGAAACTGAAAAATTTTAAAATTAAAATTTTTAAAGGGCTAAAGTAGTTGATCAGCAATATTGCATACATTGAATTTTAAGATTAAACAAATAAAATCATGAAACTGGAAAGTAGGACACATTCTCCACTGCAATTAAATTAAAGATGTTTCAGTTTTTTCACTTTTTTCCATCCTTTGTGTTTGTTCCTTCTATTGCTGAAATAGAGTGCTTCATCTACCTTAAAAAGAAGTTTAATCACTCTGATAGTGCTTTTGATTTAATGTCTATGGCATTCAATTGTGAGCTCATATCAATGTATAATAACTAGATTTAAATGTAATTTGTCAATATTTTTTACAGTTTATGCTGGACAGTCAGATTCCAGTATTGAATAAATGATTCAAAAGTGTTTTATCTTCAGAACAATTTAAATGTTTTACACGATAAAATTTGAGATGTTCATCTTAAACCAGACATAGATAAGGAATTTTTTCTCCAAGAACACCCCACATTCCTCATGTTCTTACTGGCCACCAAAGCATTCAACATAAAAGCTTGAAGCTGTCAGATCTTATGATTTTATGTGATAAGTTGTGTCATAGTGAAAACCCCAAGATAAAAAGTTGGGTCTCTTTGACATATTCAATTACAGAGTGTGATATAAACAATTAAATTTACTTTAAGGTTCTTTTGCTACTCATAATCTTCTTTCATTTCAGTTCCCAGTAATACACCTGATTAATACACAGTTACATCAGATTATGTATCTCATACTTATCATAGTGTTTGTCACATAACCTTAGTTTTGTCAGTATACCTTTAAAACAGTTAAAATGGTCCTTAAAACACTTAAAACCAACAACAAATCATTTTAGAAGCATTTTCCGGTAGTTTTAGAGTCAGAAAACATGTTAGTAAGGAGACTTTAATCTATTTTGTAAATATTCGAAAGTACTATAAAGAGAGTGAGCTTTTTTAGAAACCTTTTGGCCACATTCATTTTCAGAGGTGTAGAATGAGATTATGATCAAATTAGGTCTAACACTTGGGGACTAGAAAATTGTATTATGGAGATATCATCAGCAAGTGCACGGAAAAGATTGAACCAAATCAGTTTTAACTAAGCAGACTTAATTTTCAAGGTACAGTAAAGATTCATAGCTCAAAATATTTGGCATAAAATAATATGCAACATATAGAAAGATAGAGGGGGAAGATGGGTGTGTAGGGAAATTGCCACCAGAGCCTGTGCTCCATTGCAATTAAAATTAAATTAAATTAAAATATAATAGGAAAGTACATTTTATAGACAAAATAAGAGATTTCGCTGACTTTGAAATACACACATTCTGCGGAGATAGGGGTCTCAGGGCATAGAAACCACATTCAAATTAAAGAGAAATTTTCACTGAACACACAGAGCGATTTTCTTAAAGATTCCGACAATATTTAGGCCATAAAAGGGAAATTAACATTTAAACGTAATGACGGCTGCAAAGCACCAGTATGGAAACAAACTATTAGCATTAAAGGAAACAGATAATGAGGAAATAATATTACCATCAGATAGAGAATTAAATTTAGCAAGGTTTGAAATATATTACAGATCGGTAGCACTCATATTGTTGGAGATAAGAGACATCAAAGTTCTTAGCTGACTTTGAAATTATAGACAGGAGTAGATTTTCACTATCAAATATATTTTGGATCAAGCCATGTTATATGTCAAAAATTTTTATAGAATATTTTGACAGCAGAACCAGTTCACGGATTCAAGAACTGTGGGAATGATGACAAGTTTAAGGCTTCAGGAAATTTTAGCTTGGAAACCACAACACCTAGGAGAAGTACTTTCATAACTAAAATTGACGTTTAAAACATGCTATACAACATATCAAAATTTCAGAATGATCAGAATAAAAATAAGGTTTCCCTTTGTCAAATCATGCATATGCTGAGTCAGCTGGCCCCAATATGAATATAAGGAGATAACGTTAGCCGTGAGGGGCAGCAGTATTGTGGCAGAAATTGAACGGGGAGGACGGTGTGTTGGTGAAATATAGGAGGGAACTTTAGTAGTGATGCAAAAGTGGTGCAGACTCACTCTTCCTTCGAGATGAACTTTTAACTTTTATCTAGGGGTTAGGAGGAGCTTGCTTACTGTGCGAGGATGTTTTTTCCTGGAATCATTTATTTCTGATAGAAGTCGGATGCTTTTCCATTATGATGGTACTGAGTAAGAGAACTTTAGCACAATATATATTTTAGAATTTATCAGAAGTCTATAGAGTTTTATTTTGAGAAAATACCTTGGGGTAATTACAAGGGATTGGCGACCGCAAAATAGAATCACAGTTTAGACAAAGTGCTGTATGTAAAAACCCCTTGTCAGGAATTTCCTAACATGTTGTCATATTTTTTATTCATCTGAGACTGATGTTGGCAGTTTGGCCTTAGGCTGATTTTACTAAACTAGAGAGTGTCTGAAACATACTATAACAAATACTGGGCAGAAGATAATGAATTGTTATCTTTAGAAATAATATACATATTTGGGAGGTGTATAATGGAACCAAACTATGTAGTTTTGATCATGTGCAATGTTATAAAAACTGAAGCTGGCAATAACTGGTACTGTGTAAATAACATAAATAAAAATGGAAATGAAAATAAACCCTTTAACAAATTCAGATAAGTTTAAAATGATGACAGTGAGAAGGAAATAAGTTAATGCAATATGAAAACAAAGAAGGATTTGGAAGAGATAAAGTCATAGATTGGAATAAATTAGCAAAGTAAATGCTGAAAAATTTACCAGAAACACTGTGTCAAAACTGAATGCTTGCTTAGAGGTAGGCAAACAATGAGTCTCAAATGAAGTAATTACTGTCTTTATAACTGGTACCTATAAGATTTAGTTTTTCGACCACCACACAGTTGATTGTGCCTCAACAATGAAAGGTATTAAAATTGACGAACACTGTCCACAAGTTTCCAGTTAAATAAAAAGTTATATTCAGTTGAAAATTCCTTTACAAATTTCAGTAACAGTATTTAAAATTTGGATAAGGCATCAGACTATCAGTTCCACATGAAGAAAGCAGGTTAAACACATTCACTAGAAGACTAACTTCAACCCTAGTCCCCTTACTAGGCTGAGGATACTATTTCAGCACACTAACGCATGCTCCACACTACGGAGGCATTGCTCACTCTGCTGTGAAACAAACTTCATGAAAACTAGGAAGAGACTGGCCAAAAGTAAAGATGGCCGACCTCTATTTATCAACTAATTTGACCTTGTGATGTCAGCCTGTCTAATGAACTGTTTCATATTTTGAACTATAAATTTTGAATCCTTACTTTTTCTTCAACAGTGTTTCTACTATTTTAAAATTTAATTCTGTCACGTCACTGTCTTCGCAGAAAGTTCTATAATGTGTCTAACAAAACAATTTGATAAATCATATTTATTTTGTCTAAATCTTAACTTTTTCATGAAACCAACACATAATTTTAATCATCTTGATTTTGTCTATCTCCTGAAGTTAATTTCCTGCTTTTACCTTATTAATTTTAGATTTTAATTTAATTTTTTCTCTTCATTAAAAATCAGATGTGTACTTACAAATATATGCTCACATCTTTCTTATGGATGCTGACTACAGCTTGTGATAAAAGGTCTGATATAGCTTTTGCATTAACTAATTATTTCAAATACAATGTTTGGCTACCTCTAAGTGCAAGGTCTTACAACACCAAAACTGAAATATTTCCCAAACTAATTTTTTTTACACATAGAAAATACACCTTAAATTGATCTCAATCATGAGTTTTCACAGTGAAAATGGAAGCAACCAAATCAATTATACCTGAAATATGGGTCTAACTGAAATTTATATCTTCTATGAAGGCAGCTTCAAAATTGGTCTAAAAGATATTTTGCTATTAAGAACAGCTGGTAGAAATAATTTGCTGTGCTAATTCTATGGAATAAACCTGTTTCTAAATGTGTTTAACAAGGTTATAGATATGTTACAACTGAAAGAATTTAAAATAAAAATTCATAAAGGACAAAAGCAGGTGGGTGGGTATATTTCATTAATATAAGATTTTTTTAAAAAAAATCATGAAATGTAAAAGCAGGTTTCTAGGAAAATTCCAACCAAGGCATAAGCTCCATCACAATTGAATACAAATCCCTAACCTTGCAGAAGAGAAACAAGACACAGAGTCAGGTGTATCAGGGGTATGGGTGTGGATGCACTGTCACCACCATGGTGACAAACTGTCTCTGTCCTGTGGATATCATGTATTATTAAGTTCAATTTAATTCAACTGAGATGGAGTGCATTCTTTGGTGAGGACATTCCAATACATTTAGTTTCCCATTTTATGATTTCCTTAAAATCTTAAATTCTTTCATTGCATTGCACTCGCCTACTTTTGTCCATTACAGATTTTAATTTTAAACTCTTATAGTGTTTTTGATAAATTGTTTTTCACTTCCCTTGGTAATTTATTCCAGTCACTGACTCCATTAACTGCAAAATAAGTCCCCACTTCCTTACACCTTAAATCAAGTACTAACTTAAGTTCATGATAATACTTTCCTTCTATATACTACAACAGATCCTTCCACCAAAACCCAATCATCATAGCCAATACAAGCCTTGTACACTCCAAACACTTTTCACTAGTCCCCTGTCTACCAATGACTCCCAATCCAGTTCCTTCATCAGTTAATGATTGTGATAATTTAAATAAACAAATCTAGCTGTTCTCCATTGTATCCCTCCAATTCCTGAATTTGATAGATAATGTGTAAGTCACATACTACACCAGTATATTCAAACAATGGCCTGGCCACAGTTTTGTAACTCAGTTCACTCACTTCTTTGATACATGCCTTCATCACTCTCTCCAATAAATGAATGATTTGAAACTGCTCCCTTCCACCTTCCCAATATGTTCTACCCATCTGATTTAACTATCAAATTTACATTTAATGCTTTCAACAAGGAATTCTTGCTCGATTCTGCAATAACTAGAAAACCTTTAATTTATATCTGTGTACCTATTAAGCTGACTCTTCTTGACATTTATTTTAATTCCAAGTATACCTATTCAGTTAGATAGCTTGAATAGATCTGTCTATAGCTGTTCACAGCCCTATCCAGTTTTAATCCTATTCAATGACATTATGTCCATCAGATAATGATCTTACTTCTGAGTGAAAACCATGAACACAATCATTCATTGAATAAAGGACAGCATTGGTCCCAATATACTATCCCATTTTTACTTCCACTTTTTTTGATACTGCATTCTGTAATCCAACTCTTTACTTTCTACCTTCTGAGAATTCCTTGACCCAGTAAATCACTTTTTCATAAGTTAAGAAGTTGCAAATAATAGGCTAGCAAAGTTTTCAGTAAACTAATATGTGACATTTACTACAAGATTTTAGAATTCGTATTTAAATTTGAAATTTTAGAGATAACCTGGATGGTGATATGAAAAAAAAAAAGAAGGAAGATGCAAAATTCTCCTTTACTGGTAATTCTTGTGTTAAAGATTTTCAGAATGATTGTTTTTCCATTTCATAATTTCACTTAATATTGCCTTATTTTAACTATCTAAGATTTCTGAATTTAATACTTGGTTATTGCTGCTATAATTCAATGATCGTTTAAAAAAAATTAGTATCTCACAAAACATACCTGCAACAGCTGTGTTAACATATATACGTGGGCCTAAATTCTTCACATTGAGCAAACCTCCATAGTAAGTGACAACTGTACAAGCCCATGTTAAATGAAGCCCAATATATTTCCATGATCTTTGCTGAGTTTTCTTTTGTAAATTACTGCTCATCTGCTCACTGGCTTGAAAGGAGAAAAGGGAAAGTTTTTCTTTATCTTAGAATTATGAAAGAACTTGGATTAATTGTATAATTTATTTCAGCAATATTTTATAACCTTAGTAATCAGGGACACCATATAAAGTATAAAGACAGAAGACAATTAAAAAAAAAAGATACAAAGTTTATTCTCCCTGCAAGAAAGGCAAGAATAACAATTATCTGTGTTTATCTACAAACTTGTCAAAATAATGACTGAAGCACTCAGGAGATGTGGTCAGACAGCAACGAAACTTTGTACACATACACACCATCGACAGATATGAAAGTAGTTGTAATTGTCTATGGTACAATGTAGCAAGACTTTCAGCCATCTGTCTAACCCCTAAACAGTTAGTTTTTTTAGTGGCGTATAAACAGGAGAAAAGTTTGATCAGTATTGAGTGTTGTAGTTAAGCCAACAGGTTGATGCTTTTCGAATATAACACTTCCGCAACTTCAAAATGTAAATACAATAATTTTTATATGTAGTTTATTAAGGAGAAAATCCATAAATGGGAAGAAATTAGGATGTAAAGTTATTAAGGTGGGGAAAACAGCTGTTCTGATGACATAAGCAGTTAGACAAACAAAGGATTTTTGGAATATTTAATAAAATGACCTTTATTTGAATTCATAATGAACAAGAGTTAACATATAAGGTTGTCAGCACTTAGATGAATCTAAATATGAAGATTTACCACTAAAGATAAACTATAAGTAAAGATACTAGCAATGAAAGCAAAATTGGTCCAAACAACCAGAAATCAACATGCAACTTGAGAATAATAGTACTAAATGGGATATGTTTAAGATGAAAATAAAGAGATAGATATACAGAATAATAACACAGCAACAGTGAAATGTGTTCTAAACATTTTTATAAACAAAAGACAATGTTAATAGTCAGTAATTGTATGATGCATTAACATTCAAAGTACATGATTCTTAATTACAGAGTTCTGAGGAGGGACTTATTAAGTACATGTTATAAATTACAAGGAAAGGGAAAATGACTCATCACTCACCAAAGTTGAAGGCAGCGATGGTAGAAAACCTATATCATGAACACAAAAATACACAATATTTCGGTCTTAAACCTTCTTCATGTTAAAGAGAATGAGTCACGTGGTTCGGGAGGTGTGCACACGCCGAAGTTTACCACATGACTGAGTGGATTATCAATTTGGCGGTGGGACTAAGATGTTATATATAAGTATGTATATCGCAGAAGGTGATAGAAGTAGTAATATACCAAAAGGGTACGGAATATAGAGACGAAAACAAAAATTGGGTAAATAAATACAGATATAAAAAAATGTAGTTAGTTAACTGTCAATAATGCTAATATTGATAATAATGAATGATGTGACAAAGAAAGGAATTTTATCAGTGGTTGGGGCTTGGTGGGGGTCTGGTATCTAGGATCTAGATGATATATTTATGATCTGGACTCACAGTGAAATTCAACTCCTAGAATTCCTCGATTCCCTTAACAATAACCAGTCCACTAATTTCACCTGGACCTACTCCCATACACATCACGTTCCTCGATGTGGGCATCATGCTCAGGCAGGGTGCCCTTCACACCTCTATCCACATCAAACCAACTAATCTACAGCAATATCTACATTTCGATAGTTGCCACCCATTCCACATCAAACATTCCCTTCCCTACAGCCTTGCTATCTGCAGCAAACATATCTGTTTTGATTCTGAATCCCTCTCCCAGTACTCCCAGAACCTATCCCAACCCCTTGTTTCCTGCTCCTACACATCAGATCTTGCACATAAATAAATCACGTGTGCAATCACCCACCCTCCACATAACCACTCCCGCCCTGCACCTCTAGAATCCAACCATAGCTCTGTCTTTGTCACACAGTTCTCGCCTGACCTCGAATCCATCAATCAAATCCTGCAACAGGGACATGACTTCCTTCACTCCTTTCCAGAAATGCGCACTCTCTTGCCAAAACTTCTGCCAACTGTCCCCCGTACTTGTTTCAGCATATCACCTAACCTCAAAAACATCTTGGTTCACAAATTCCCTCCATCTGACTCTCCTAAAACACCTAATGGATCTTTTCCGTGCAATAGACCTTGCTACAAAACCTGCAACATGCATCCTCCCACTACTAGATATTACAACCCTGTCACAGGGGAAACCTTCCGCATCACTGGACATGCCCCACAACCCACATCATATACCAGCTAACATGCCGCCATTGCACAAGTTCCTATATAGGCCTGACTACAACAACAACAACTCTCAAACAGAATGAATAGCCACAGACGAACAGTCCACACCTGCAATTTATATTTGCCAATACCTGAACATGCTAACTAACACAATTACAATAACTTCAATGAATGTTTCACCGTGAGAGCAATCGGAGTTTTCCCAGAAACCACCGCCGCCTCAGAACTTTGAAGATGGGAACTTGCATACCAAAATATCCTAGATACCAGACACCCACCGGGCCTCAACCACTGATAAAATTCTTTGATGCATCACTCATTATTATCAATATTAGCATTATTGTCAGTTAACTAACTACATTTTTTGTATCTATTTTTATTTACCCAATTGTTGTTTCTGTCTCTACATTCCATACCCTTTTGGTATATTACTACTTCTATCACCTTCTGTGATATACATATTTATATATAACATCTTAGTCACACTGCCATATTGATAAACCACTCAGTCATGTACGAAACTTCAGCGTTTGCACTCCTCCCGAACCACATGACTCATTCTCTTTAACATGAAGAAGGTTTAAGACCGAAATATTTGTGTTCGTGATATATGTTTTCTCCCGTTGCTGCCTTCATCTTTAGTGAGTTATGAGTCATTTTCCCTTTCCTTGTAATTTATATCGGCTAAAGCTGTTTCCTTTGTCCTTTGATTAATAAATGTTATGGAATTTTTTTAAAAAAATAATTAAAGCCACATTTAAAATTATGATTGGAAAGATTGGATATTTAATTTCATAGATGCATTTACATGTACATGGCAGATTAAGACAAATGCTTAGGTTAATAACTCCTAATTACAGCCTTTATACCGATGAGTAACTCTCCTCTTTAAAACTAGAGGTGGAAACTGATTCTGTACTCTAAAAGATCTAATGCGGAAGCAAGATTTGAAACAGAAAAAGTAAATTTAATGATTCAGAACTTTGAATAATTTTAATGCTGAAACTATTAATTATTTCGAAAAATATATAATAACATAAAATATTCAAAATAATTCAGCCTACAACATACTAAAATTTGGGAATGATTAGAAGAAAATTTGTGAATAGGAAGTTGTTGCATCAGAATTTTTAAGAGATGATTAGGTAGCAGCACCCCAACTCGCCTTAGCAACAATTCATAACATTGGAGCATGTAATTATAATTAGTATATTTTGGACAGAATGGCATAAGCGTTACGTTTGGTGAGAGACGTAATGGACATGGCAGTTTCTGGACTTAGGAAATTTCGAACATAAAAATTTTTGGATGCATTTCAGACTTTGAATTATTTTAGATGATAGTATTCAGTAGAACCTCAAAAATTCTGCAGTCTTTCATACTTACCGATGATTCAGTTTCAGACTTAGTATAATTCCAGGGATGTCTAGTTGGAACTTTGAAAATTTTTCGGATATGTGAACAGAATTGTTACGCCATTTGCAATGGTTATTTTTTACCTTTAATAGTGAATGACTGTAGCAATCTGAATGAATGCATTGATTCATGGAAGTGAACTTGCATCTTATAAAGGGACAAAGCTGATAAATATTAAACTTAGTGTAACTTCTGATACCAGCAAAGTGATACAGTTTTAAAGAATATATAGTGACTTAAATGTGACTAGTTTTTTGTCTGAACTTGCTTTCATGATTTCTTTAAATGTGTATAAAATCCCATTCTATTAGTTGACTGCCATTATCAAAAAGAACAATCAGCAAAAGCAAAATATTTAGAATTTATCTGAGCAGCATGATTTTAGTTTAACATCAAATTATGATATTCTTAAACCATCTAAGAACATCTTTTAGAGTGCATTATTCATGTTTAATGTTGTTGTCAGGCCTGGTAGGGTACTTAAGGGGCATGTAGAGTGTCAAATGTTGAGTGATCACTGAAAAGAACACGGTTTTGCTGTGTAGTGATGTGAGGCAGTATTATCAGCACCTGACAGACTTTGAAAGGGGCCTCATTGTGGGTATTTATTTGGCTGGTGGTCAGATCATGCAATATCCAGATTTGGGGGGCATTTGGACGTGACAGTGGCCCCATGGGAATATGAGGGCAGGCATACTCATTGTTAAGGTTCAAGTTGACCACAATGGACCACCACAAGGGAGGATAGCTATGTAGTTCTCCAAGCATATTGTAAACCCTTCACATCTGTGATGCCATCTGAGAACAAGTAATGGACTTCCTGCAACATTCTGTGTTGTCCCACACCATTGGTCAGAGACAAGCAGCAGACAGATTAGGGAATTACTGTCCAATGCATAAGCTGCCACTAACACTAACATGCAAATGGCTAGGTTTTTAGCAGTGCCATGACTGGGAAACATGGCACCACATTGTGTTCAGTGATGAATTGTGGTTTTACACTAATTCGGATGACGATCGTCAATGAGTATGGTAGTGACCAGGAAAGATGTTTATTCTACCAATGTTGTGTTACTCCTGGTGTCGTGATGTGGGGAGCCATCACGTACAACTTCAGGTCATGGCTGGTAGTGATCAAGGGAACTGATGGCACAACAGTAAATCACAGACATTATGCATCGTCATATGTTACCTCTTATCTGACAGTATCGTGGTTCCTTTTTTTAACAGAAAAATGCCTGTCCGCCCATGGCGCATGTCTCTATGAACTGTCTGTTGATGGCCAGTAAGATCTCTCCCTGATATAACATGTGTGGGGTCAGCTGGGACATCAACTCCTTCCCAGTGTTAGTATCCAATCTCATGCATTCAGGTATAACATCATTTGTTGCACTATTTGTTATCAGCTTGGGAATGTTCAATAGTTATGAGAACATTTTTGACACTTTATACTGTGACTGGAGATATGAGGGTAGGTTGAAAAGAAATTCACACATGCTTGTAGGAAACATAAAAACAAATTACAAGATCGTGCAGAAAGTACACTTAAGTAAAATTCTTAAGCTTCAAAATCATATATTTATTTTTCAACATAGTTACCGCTGGGGTGCAAAGTAGACTAGCCTCCTCGTGGTACACCATGGGCAACATGCATGCACAGCTAAATCATCTACACAGTCGGCCTGCCAGACAATCCTACAGGATATCCTGGCAACCAGAGCACAGTTATTCTTATGTCACCTAACAGTTCTTATCAGAACCAAAAGCCGCCAAGAACCCTTGGAAATCCACTAAAGGTTTGCCAACTTAACATGGAAGGAATAAGCCGATCAAAAAGCAATTGCCTTTCAAAGTTATTACTTGACCACAACGTCGAGATATCATGTGTTCAAGAAACCCACACCAAGGATGATTTGCAGCTGAGTCTGAGAGGAAAAATACAAGGCTACAAAATCTTAGGTGCCATACATCATCAAAGCTATGGGTGCACAACATATGTGCGAAATACTATTACCAATGCCCACCTCACCTCAGCATGCAGCGAAAATAGTTACCATAGTGAACAACATTAAAATTATTAATGTGTATAAGCCCCCTTCCGTTTCATGGCCGAGTGATGTTCTACCAGAGCCTCAACATCCCGTTATGTATATTGGCGACATCAACAGCCATCACACAGATTGGAAGTACACAGAAAACAACCAGGATGGAATCAGGCTAGAGGAATGGGTGGCAGCAAATAACATGAACTTAGTTTTTTAACCTGACAGATGCAGGTACTTTTAAATCAGGAAAATGGAACACCGAAACCAACCCAGATCTATGTTTTGTCTCACGTGATGATCAAAGCCACCCTCTACCAACTACAAGATGAGTCCTACAAGCCTTTCCACATAGTCAACACTGACCAGTCTTGCTAGAAGTTGGTCTAATAATTCCCATTGCTAGATCCTCGCCTTTACCTAGATGGAACTTTGGGAAAGCAAAGTGGGAAGAATTTGCCGGTAACCTGGATAAAAACCTAAGATGGATACCTCCATTAGCAAAAAATTACAATAGGTTTGTGAGAGTAACCATAGCGACAGCTAAAAAGTTTATTCCTAGAGAGGCTTTAGAAAAGAATATATACCATGCTGGAACAAAACATGTGAAATGTTGTATGATGATTTACAACAGAACGGGCATACAGAAGCAGCCGACGAACTGCTGCTGAACCTGGACAATGCCCGTAAACTCAAATGGAAAGACACGATGCAAACCCTGAACTTCAAGAAGTCCAGCCAGAAAGCATGGAGCCTCCTTAAAAAGCTAGGTGGAACCCCTCATAACCCTCAGGCAAAGCATCAAGTGACTCCAGACCAAATAGCAAGTCGACTTGCCAACATGTCTAGAGTGAGCGCCGATAAAGATCATACTCGGAAAGTGAAAAAGCAATTGTTCCATCTAAAAAGAATGTACTCTGCCCCTACAAACCTCTCATCCCCTTTCACCGATATAGAGGTGCCAACGGTCATCAAAAAAAAAAGAAGAATGTGAAGGCTCCAGTTTTTGACGAAGTTCACCCAGAGTTCCTCACCCACTGTGGAAAACGTGCCAAAAAATGGTTGCCCCGCTTCTTTACTAACATACTACAGACAAGTGTCATCCCTGCAGAGTTTAAATGGGCAAAGATCATAGCCATTCTGAAGCCTGGAGGTAGCCCTGATGTACCAGAGAGTTTTAGACCTGTTTCACTGCTAAGTACTACTTACAAGTTATTTGAAAGGATCATCTACAATAGAATCAGTCCAATTATTTTTGCAAACCTCCCAGTTGAACAGGCAGGTTTTAGACCTGCAAGAAACTGCGAGGATCAGGTCCTGGCCTTGGCAACTCACATAGAGGCAGGATTCGAGAGACAATTGAAGACTGGTGCTGCATTTGTTGACCTTACCGCAGCCTACGATATGGTGTGGGGAGAGGGCATGGTATACAATCTGCTGAACATTTTGAAGTGCAAAAAAAATCACTTGTCTGATCAATACCATGCTAGCTAACCGAACTTTCCAGGTTGTCTCAGGTAATAAGATAAGCAAGGTAAGAAGAGTGAATAATGCTCTGCCTCAAGGCTCAGTTCTTGCCCACTTCTTTTTAATGTATATATTTCTGACATTCCTCAAACAGAATCCAGACAATTCTATTATGCTGACGATCTGGCAGTAGTAAAACAATCCAATAACATTCAGCAAATTGAAAATAGTTTAACAGCAGACCTCAAAACCTTGAGCAACTATTTTAAGAAATGGTGTCTGGTACCCAGTTCCAGCAAGACGGAAAATGGTGCCTTCCATCTGAACAATCGGACGGCTAATCTCTCGCCTGACATTCTTCTTGATGACACTCTCCTCCAACACAACCCCTTCCGCAAGTATTTAGGAGTCATAATGGATCGCACCTTGTCGTACAATAAACATCTAAATAACCTTGCATCAAAACTAAGAACTAGAAATAATATTCTGCAGAAGTTAACTGGCACCTCCTGGGGAGCATCCACCTCCACACTTAGCACATCAGCACTGAGCCTTGTGTATTCTGCAGCTGAGTACTGCTCATGATGTATCAAGACCACTCCACTGTAACAGCTACCCATTTTGTGTAACATCGAACCGCCCACGATAAGACAACACAATCGCCTAATTGCATAGTATAATAAGATCCGTTATAACTTGGATCTGCCCATCCACGACGACATGGAAAATCAATTTCAGAGTTTTAAATCAAGAAGCCCAAGCCTAAAAACTGCTAAACAGATTATATCTGATAATTTTAATGGAAGAGAAGCATGGAGATTGGAGTGGATAGCCTCAGCCCCACTAGAATGGCACTCCCTGTTTGACAGACAACAGGAACTAAAGGGACTCGATCTTCCTCGCAAGACCTGGGTAGCTCTTAACAGAGTTAGGTCTGGTCATTGCAGATCTGCTTCAGCTATGTACCCATGGGGAATGAGAGATTCGCCGAATTGTGACTGTGGTGAGGAAACACAAACCATCCGTCACGTAACCTTTGATTGCCCACTTCGAGCCTTCAGGGGATCAGGGGACTTTATTAATATTTCAAATGAAGCTTTAGATTGGCTACACCATGTTGATTTTTAATTTTAATTTAATGTTACATTGCATTATTGATTTTGTGCATGCCCATAAGATAAATAAATAAATTGTTACCATTAAGGCTAACACATTTCTCCCAATGTGTAACAACTTTTTATTATTTGATCACTGAAAAATTCTTCTGACTTTTCTCAAATTCAGGATTTGACAGCTGCCTTCACTTCATCATCTGAGATGTAACAATTACCCTTGAGGCCTCTCTTGAGTGCAAGATTGGGAAGTAAGGAGGATGTGGAATCGGTTCAAACTTTAGGTCCCACAGAGCCTCTACATTTGTGGCATGGTACCCATCATGAACAGATTTTACGGTATTACAATTGTTCAATAATGAACTGACACATTCCCTGAATATTCCAATATGGTTTGTGATACACTTATGAGTGATTCGCCATTCATTTTGAATCAAATCATTAAAGGTTTTGTGATGTTTAACATCTGTGGCAGTGATTCAACATGTGCTGCTTTTTCATCAACAATTATGGCTTTCCCATGCTTGCACGTATTTGGACCATTGCTATTCATTATTCTAGTGAATAATTGTGTTGATTGTTTACCGTCTGAAATTAGATTGTTTGCAGATGACATAATGCTATACAAAAGGACCAAAATGGTAGATGACTAAATACTTGCAGGGTGATCTGGACAGGATATCTAGTTGGGTTGGTAAACATGGGATGAACATAAATTCAAAGAAGAGTCAACATACTAGATACACAAATAAAAAACAAAAGATTGTTTATGATTATAAGGTGAGGAAAGAATTGCTTGCTGAAGACTTTAAATGCAAATATCTTGGCATTACATTTGATAACAAGCTTAACTGGGCAGGACATATTGGACAGGTGGTAGGGAAAGGTTTCAAAATTCTGCACTTGTTGGAGAGAGTGATGAGGGGATGTAGGAGAGAAGTAAAGGAACTGGGTTACAAAACTTTCGCCAGACCATTGCTCGAATATGGTGGTGTAGTATGGGACCCACATTTTGAATATCAAATACAGAAGTTGGAGAGGGTGCAAAAAAGGGCTGCTAGATTTGTTTCTGGAAATTACTGCAGAATGCAATCAGTTACAGATATGATAAAAGAGCTGGAATGGGAGTCATTGCAAGACAGGAGGATGGTGAAGAGGATCATGGGAGTGTACAGGGTGTATACTGGTGATGAGGCATGGAAAGATATTGGTTTAGGTATGAAAAGTAGTGCAAAGAGATTAGCTTTGGTGCTGAGCACCCTCTGCCACCCACAATTTTGTGAATTGCAGAGTATATATGTAGATGTAGATGGAAGGGAAAAGATGACCTTGACCACAAGCTGGCACTCAATTTCAGGCACAAAGGTGTGGGAAGATTCTCTTTTTTGTGGAAGGGTGTCAGGGATTGGAATAATTTACCAAGGGAAATGATGAATAATTTACCAAAAATGTTGAAAGAATTTAAAATTAAAATTTGTAGGGGGAAAATGTAGGTGGGTGCTGGAAAGGGGGAAGATGGGTGTGTAGGGAAATTACCACTGGAGCTTGTGTTCCATTGCAATTGAATTGAATTTAATTTTACAGCCCGTCTATTTATAATAGACCTATCAACAGCATCTTCACCATAAACAGCCTTTAAATGATGATGAATCTCAGTAGGAGTCACTTTTTCAGTAGTTAAAAATTCTAAAACAGCATGGTGTTTAACTCGTGTTTACAAGTACTAGAACATGTCTCCATACTTCCGCTTCTCAAAATACATTGGATGAATTCAACAACTTAAAACCTGATTATTCTGAAGCTTAAGAATTGTACTTTTTGGCCTGATCTTGCTATTTGTTTTTACAAGCATGAGTGAATTTCTTTTCAGCCTACCTTGTACTAACCAAATAGATCATCTACATTGAATAGTTCCATTAAAAAGGCAATAAATTTACAATGCAATGCAAGTGTCAGCAGGATTTAGGATTTCTGTGATGTTAATCCAGCTTTGGAACACTGCACATTTATATTACATTGTTATATATAGAAGAATATTCGAATAAGTTACCTTCAATGTTATGAAAACTTTCCCGATACTGTATGTGATAGTTTCAACATTTTCTTAAAGAACTTAAACTTACTTTTTCCTGCAACAAAGTTGCACAATTGTCTTTTACAGCATTAAAACAGTGCAAATATTCTGACTAATTACACAGTCACTTATAATGAAATATGAATGCTTATAAAATCATTCAGTGTTAAGAGCACATATTTTGTTAGAAAAAGTGTGTTATGAAGGATTAGCAGAATTTTATTTCAAGAGAATGGTAGGGAAACTAAATTGATCAATTACCAATGTTGGAGGTATGGGCTGTAGAACAAGTCTCATGCTACACATATGTTGTGCACTACATGCTTCATTAGTCTCTCATATGATAAAGAAATCAAAAAAATTATTGAGTATTTAAGTTCAGCTTGTTTTTTAGGGTTATATTTTAGAAGGGAAATGACAGTCTACTGTTGACACTTCATTGTCTGTTAGAGGCATCTAGCTAATAAATAAAATATTATATTTAAAATTTCGGAACTGATTCTTTAGAAAATACCATAGAATTAAATGGGAGGATTTTTTTCAGAGCTCATCCAAATGAAGATACATCTTCCATTCTTTTTCACTGGAAAATAAAGACATGTGTGGTGGGCCACGGGTTTTTAAAAAAATACAGGAATATACGAGTTCATATAACACTATAGCTAGAGCTAGGTCAGTTGCGACAGCCAAGGTAAACAGTTGGAGCCCCCTCACTAAGAGGCCCTCACAGCTCAGGGGGGCCCCAATCACTGCTCAGGGGGCCCCTACCAGCTACACAAAGCAAAAAAAGGTTGCCCATCTGGCCTGAGGGGCCAAAATAAATTTTTTGCACCGGGGCCCTTGTTGACCTAGCTATGCCAGTGGATGCAGATGGCAGCGATCTGCAGAGGTCATCAAGTCAGCAACAGTGGAGCAAGGCATAACATCATTCGGCTAGGGATGAGCGTATCAATAGGCTCTGTGGTTGGATAGTAAATCTCCTCACCAGGTACAAGGGATTGGCGGTGGGGGGGGGGGGGGGGAGTAATGATCAAAACCGGACTACACAGAGCAAAGAGGGTCTGTCTGGCAGGGTGTAACTGGAAGACTTCGAAGTGACCTGGTGTTGGTCACAGAGGAGTGGAAGGTGGAAGCAGTCTACACAGAGAGCAGCTGCCAGCACCAATATTTACACAGGTGGGAATGATCCATATTGGCAAGTTAGAATCGGGATGGTTGAAACCATAGAAGCTCAAGGGAATATGTGTTCTGACATTAGTCACAAGGGTAACTGACCTGGCTGTATCAAGGGTATCAGGGGAAGCTATGAATTGTTGTAGGGTTGCTATGTAATATTGTAAATAAATGTGAATAATGTATGCACCCAGCAGGAGTGTTATTCATTGTTCTACCGCTCACATGGCATAAGAGGTTTTACCCACATATAACTATTCCTCTTGGGAGTGGCAGAGCGAGAAAAAGAATCGCCAATCCACCACACATGGGTAGCTCTAAGCATTGTTAGCTTTAAACTTGTTTTGTAATGGAAGTTGTTGTTTGGCAACATGAAACTGAAATGGACAAGGACATGACTGCTAAGGAGCTTTTCAGTAGCTTTATATAATGTTAATCAGTTAACTCCTCTTCCCTACCAATGAACAATTCAATATAGTCCTCTATGTATATCATAAACTGGGGCCACGTTGGTACACTGTTTAGACGTTTTTAGAGAACTCGGAGAAAATGGTGGAAATTTAAAAAAAAACGAGGTAAGTTATTTGATTAGATCTATCCTTCCTCTTTCGAGTAATTGTGCCAAAAATCATATTATGACTACTTTTCAAACAGAATTTTTCCTCCATTTATGTACCAAAGTTACCTTGTGAAGTGAGGAAACTCTGGGACAAATCATTTTTCTGGTTAAACTCAATAGGAAAAGTGGTTGGTACCAAAGTTAGAGCAGAACCATTTTATTTGGTTTCATATTACATACATTTTTAGCTACTATATATTATGTTTCTTTCTTCCTCCCTACTGTAATTGTTTTGGCAGAAAAATTTTGACCTTCCTATCCCTTTGGGTGACTTCAGAGGTCTTTTGAATGATGTACTCCATTAAGGATTTATCAGTGAATATTTGAAAGTGTGTATTTAACTTGATCTAAAATGTATGTATTTTGTATTCCCAAATTTAAGAGTTCTTTTCAACAAGGTTTCTTTTTTTTTTTTTTTTTTTTTTGCCTTTGTTAGGAGAATTAGCTAGCTATTGTCACCAACTTAGAGACGCACAAAAGGTGCTGAATGAACAGTTCCCACAAATGAATAACAGTTAAAAAAAGCCATCACTTGCCATAGTTGATGACAAGATGGCACAATATCACAGATACATGATGGTTATTTATGCTATAAATAACCATCATGTATCTGTGTTTCTTCAGCTTTCTGTGATTCTTCACTGTCCTATCAAAGTTCCAGAAATCTCTGTTCATTAGATTATATGTTTCTCTCTCTTTAAGGCTTTATGGCTCATTCATGTTGAGGTCATTATTGTTGGGAGAGGATGGAGTCAATGAATTCGGCCAAGCATTTTCTGAAGAATTTCCAGCTGTGATATGCAACTGTCTCTTTCTCTATCCTTATTACTCTTTATGGTAGTTTGAGCTTCACAAAATGCAGAGTGATCTGATTACATTAACAAGAACTAAAATGAATTTGCTCTTTTCCTAATACATGCAATTTGATGTGTCATTTAATTCAGTTATATTTGTAGAATTTGAGACAAGTTTTCTAAAATGTTTAGAAATTTGTGATAACCTTTAATGGAATTTAACCTTATACCAGTCAGAAGTTATTACTTGCTTTAATTCTCATTTTAGATTTTTTTCTGGGAGGGATTTTTCGGTATATACTGTCAGTTCAAATACATTATGGTGATATATATTTTTTAAATATTTTCTTACAGCATTATGAGTTACTCACCTCATTTTATCTATAACTTTCATTTCTATAATTACATTGTCTTCAGTGTTAGTGGCCTCATTTTGTTCCTCTTTATGTTTAGTTTGGTTTAATTTCTTATAAGGTTGCCAGTTTGGATCTTCTGGTATGCATCTGAGTAAGAAAAAAATAGCTAAATGCATTAATTAATTAATTCAGTGATTAAATAAATATAAAGGCACACATAATAGTCAGCACAATAGTGGTATATAGACAATCTTATTAGGTCCTTGAAATTCTGTTTAATGATGTTTACAGCCTTTTAAATAATTATGTTTAAAGGTTTGAAAAGGTGTGAGTAGCTTTTCAAATACAGTGATAATCATAATGTAGACAATAATAATGTAGACAATGTATGTCTGTGCTTTCTAAATTTTACAGCAACTCTTAAATCACTCACTAAATTTTGAACAAAAATATAACAAATAATTACTTAAAATGAATGCTCATTTATTATGGAATGGTAAGTGTGACAGGACAATAAAAAAAAGCTGCAAATATGCATAGGCATGAAATTTTTCATGTAGCCTACGTAACAGATATAAAAATATGATGTCAGAAAACAGTTAACATGGTAGAAATAATTATAAATGATAAAATACTCCATTAAGTAAACAATAAACTGTGAATTATGTTTACAGACAGGATAATCTCCAAAAGTTTTATACAAAAGTGAAACATCTCCAGCTACAGCAAAGAATACACTGCATAAAATACCAGTAGAGAGATTTTGCAAACATCAATTTTTATACATAAGAATGAAGTTTCTCTCGGCATTGAGAATTTATAAAATGCTCTCGGGTAACTAGCCAAGTTATCACATTCACTGTCGCCATCTTCTGGTGAAGATTTTTTTTTTCTTTTTATTTGGCCTCAAGTGCCAAATGGCACCATACAGCCATCAGCTATTTATACATATAATTGGCATAGTACAAATGAGTAAAGAATTGTACACATAAACAAATCATTTTGCAGAATAATTATACATAAATCAAGGATTTTAAATCAGCTGGGATATTTCTCAAATAAACACATTCATGTTTATAAAATCAAGAATTAGAATGACAAGTAAATAGAGCACTCTGCACCAACGGTAGGGGGTACAAGGCTCTTCATACACAAACAATAATTATAGCATAATTAAAAAGTAAAGGAGATTCTTATTTACACATTAACATTACTTTCTTTATAAAACTGATTATTTATATACACATAAAGAAATTAAAACATTAAAAAAGGACTTATTTGCCTAAATCTTAACATTAGTTGTTTGTATAAATCTCGCTAACAATTTATGTATAACCACATTGTTGCTGTGCAACAGACAAGAAATACATGTCGAAAAAGGTAGTTCGATATTGTTTAGGTCTCTCAAGAATTTTGGACAAGGGAAAAATATATGGTTTATATCACCTACTTTGGAATTGCAGTGTTCACAGATATCTGAATTTATGAATTTATTCTGATTATCATGGTGATAACCCCTCTAGGTTCTGAGGAGTTGGAAAACCAGGGACGGGTAGGAATTCGGGGCTGGGCATTGCCATAATATTGTCCCCTTGTCTTTTTACTGATGTTGCATTCATTCTGCCATTTGTTCAATAACTTGATTTTTATTTGTGGTAGATGGTCCGTGTATGGTAACCGTGTTTTGAGGGTGATGCCTATTCTAGCCAATTTCTTTGCAAACTCGTCTACTTTTCCATTGTAGACAAACCATGCATTGGAAATTGGTTGCCCTGTTTCTTCTTGAGCATTCTAATACCTTTTGTACTATATTTAGCCTGCGTTTCGCCTCCGCTTTCGAACACTCTGCATTCCACCAAAAGACTTTAGTTTTTTTTTTTTTTTTTACAGAAACCAGCTATTTATTGCGAGGGATTGACTTGACAGCAGCTTTATTGATTGCTGAGATCAGAGCATCATATCTTTCCCTTACATTCAAATTAGGGTCCAGCTTGTCTAGTTCCTCTGAAATAAAAGAACCGTAAGCTGACCACGAGGCTTCTTGGATTTTCCATTGACTATTGGAATAGTATCTTTCTGGCAATCTTGTTTCAATACCAATGTATTGGGAAATGGTTTGAACCCAGTGAATACCTTTTAATCTCCCAATTATTTATTTTGTGGAAATTTGGCGACACTATCGATATATCCACTGCAGATGGACGTCTCAAAGGAGCTGGGATCATCATTGGGGAGCCATCATTGAGTATTATAAGAGAGAGACCTTCTATAGAATTCAACAATGAGTGAGCGTCAGCATCAGAAATTTCATTGACCCATGCAGAATGATGCGAGTTAAAATCTCCACAGATCAGATAGGGGGAACAAAAAGAAGACCACAAGTGATTCCATTCATTTTTACTGATTTTAATTCTTGGAGGTTTATATCAAGACATTATAGAAAATGTACCCATGGAGGTTTTAATTTCAGCTGATACTGCCTGGAGTTCTTTTACTTCCGAGTTTAACTGAATTTGCTGAAAACAGATATTTGCTCTTATCAATAAAGCCACACCTCCTTTGCCATTATCTCTGTCATTCCTTAATACACTGTATCCCATGAAATGAGTGGGAATATGAGGCTTGTACCATGTTTCACTAATAGCAGCTACAGATATGTCCCAATCAGACAATTCTTTTAAAAGGCATTCTCTGTTAGCTATTGCAGACCAAGCATTCCACTGTAGAATTTTAAACACCACTGGATGAGGAAAGAATTTTAAATAACATTTTTCTTATTTTGTCAGTATCTGGGTTTTCAATTGACCATGAGCTGTCCACAACAAGCATAATGAGGCTAATAATCTTGACTATGGTGAAGTCCCCAATTTGATTTTTACCTTTGTCCTCACTATGAGGATCAATTTCATATCGGTAGCCTGTGTATCTGTTAGATGAAGAGAGTTGACTGATATTTGACAATTGCCTTTGACCATTAGCTCCTCTCTCCATACTTATCCAGCATGAGAGTGTTGTTTGATAAGTCCGCAAAACATACAGGCATATTTCCTTCAGACAGTGGAGGAGATTCCATTATATTTTTTACTGCTTGTGGGAAAGGTGATTGTGGAGGATGACTGGAAGAAGTTTTAGATACAGAATTTGCATAAGACCTTTTCTTCAATAGACCTTCAGCATCTTTAATTGCATAAGACCTTTTCTTCAAAAGACCTTAATTTGTTTCATTGGATTGACAATGCTGAAGAGGGTGAGAACCTCCACATCTACCACAATGCTGGCTGCTTCTACACTGTGTACTAATATGATCGAATTGAAGGCATTTATAACATTGTTTGACAGATGGAACATGAGGGCTAACTTCACATCACATGCTATATAAGTAAATAAATTGAGAGATTTGTTTACTGTCAAATGTTACTATATATGTCTGTAGTTTCTCAGTTGATGATGAATTATCTCATACCACATGCTTTGTTAGTCTTTTAACTGAAGATTCAATATCAGTCATAATCTCTGCTTTCTTTAAGTTCACGTCTACTCCTCGAATGACATCCTGCTTTTTAACTAGAAATGTAGGAATGTAAGCTTCTAAATTTCTGCTTATAAATACAGCAGACTGAACTAACTTATTAGCTTCCGAAAGGCTGTCTACTTCAATTTTAATTCTATTCTTCCCTGCAGAAGTGATGTTTACAACATGGCCTTTTATTTCAGGGATATTGATATGTACAAACCTAAACTCATTGAGTGTAAATTACCAAGGTTACAATCTCTACTCTCAACATACACATAATAAGGACCTGGATCAGATAGTTTGCAATAAATTGCTGGTCTTGGAAAGACTGGTTGCTTACTCATAGGTGGTGTTGGCTCTGTTTGCTTGGCCTATGCTTGTTGAGGGACTGCAATAACAGGAGAAAGTGTTGCAGTCTCTGAGGCTTCCATGGTCCGGGTGGCATCATCTTCAACTAGAAATCTTTTTTCTGCTGCTTCAAATGTAGTTTCACGGATTCGTTTTCTAGTAAGTCTTGTGGTGTTGTCTACTTACGATATATCGCCATCTGCAATGTCCATGACTTTATTTTTTATTATTATTATTTTTTATTATTATTATTATTTTTTTTTTTTTTTTAATTTTTATATCCTGGTACATAATAGCCCAGCACCTAGTTTCTACTCTGGGCCCATATTTCCAATATATTACAAGAGGTACATAAGATAAAATTATAGTTTGCAGCTAATAGCTAAATATTGTTCAGGATGTAAAACAAGTTAGTAATGCATAAACTTATCAAATTTCACAAAAATTTGTTACATAATTAAATTAACAATGTGTAAGAATGTATATGATATGTGTTAGTGTTTTTTTGATATATACATATATACTGTAAATTAGTAATTTGAATAACCTACATTCACACACAATACTACAATATATATAATTAAACAAAGAAACTTTCACATATACAAATCACTTATTTCACTGTTGTCCCACTGTTTCTCACTTTGTATATTTACGACACTTTTACACATTTACTCCCGGCACAGCCACTTCGGAGTAACTTACCTCCCTCAGGAGTTGACTTCTGGAAGTAGAGGCGTCCTCCTTCGACCCATCGGGAGTTTCTTTATTCGGGAATCATCACTGCTCGGTCGCTGGTCGCTGTCGGTTGAAACGGTTTCTAAGTGCCAAGAACCTTTCTTTGGCTGCTTGTGAGGCCAGATTGCAAGCTTCATCAAGATAGTACCACAATTCCTGGTCACGCAATATGTCAAAAATTCGCCTGCCCTGTAATATTTGCTGATATGGGGTTCTTTGTTCCGCTGTTGAAATACACTCCCATACAACATGTTCCAGAGTGCCCTTGCTTCCGCAGTCACAGCTACCATTGTCCACTACTCCTCTTCTTTGCAATTCACTGTTTAGAATACTTCTCTGTTTCCTCCTCAAAAGTTTGCTGGGTTTTACTTTTCTGAGGTGTTTTGCCCAGACGCTGGCTGCATACCCTACAATTGAAGTTAATATTGTGTTGTGGTATATTTGAATAACAAGCGGTGAAAGTTGGAAACGCCTTTGTCCCATACTGATTAATTTATTCATGACTGAGGTGGCTTCCCACATGCTTCCTCCATATGGGCCATAAAATTTAGACTTTCGTCTAATTTCACACCAAGGTATCGACTGAAGGGACTTCTTCTTATTGTAACTCCATCTATTTTAATGGTTGGATTGCTCTGTAATCTGCCTTTCAGTAACATATAACAGGTTTTTTTGAGGTGCTAATCTTAGTTTGACTTGTCTGCACCATCGACTGAGTTCACGCAGAACCTTTGCGCTTTTAGCCTCAATTTCGGCTCTGGTTTTACCCTCTATAATTAAGAATAGGTCATCTGCAAATGCAACAAGTCCCAGGAGTTCCGGCATTTTTTGCAGCCTTGCCATTCCCGGTTCAAGCCCAATGTTCCAAAATATCGGACCAAAAATGGATCCCTGTGGGCAGCCCTTTGTTAGTTTTTTATCAATGGATACTCCAGGACACCTAAGTTTAACATATCTGTTCTTACAGTAATATTTAAAGGTGTTATACAAGTTCTTTGGACAATTAAGTTCCTTAAGCCGTGCAAAAAGTGCAGGCCACCATAGGTTATCAAATGCCCCAGATATATCGACAAGGACCCCTATCACGTAATTCTGATTTGAGTTCTGTATCAGATTCATTGTCCGGTTGATTGCATCTTCTGTAGATCTCCCCGCTCTGAATCCAAATTGGTTTGGATTCATCCCTTCCTTCTCCCAATGTTCTTGTAACCTCTTGCACAGCACCTTTTCTTGTATTTTTCCCAGCACGTTTAGCAAGCAGATGGGTCAATATGATTTAGGTAATTTTGGATCCTTGTCATCTCCCTTCTTGATGATTAATATCTCACTCTGCTTCCAGATGTTTGGTACTCTTCCCTGATGCAGGCATGCATTATAGAGCTTACACAGAGTGGGGGCTACTGGCACTACCAGTTCTTGTACTACTTCAGCTGGAATACCATCCGGACCCGGAGCTTTATTCCTGGACAAGGCATTTATTGCTTGTACTACCTCCAAGATGCTAATATCAGGAGTGTCGGTGGTACTTTGCCTATGTTGGTCAATTTCCAGGCGGAGCGCTCTGTGCTCCATCTCGTCATCTTCCATTTTATCATCTGGAAGGAGTTCCTGGAGTAACACTTCTGAAGTAGATTTCCAGCTCGTAGTCATGGTTCCATCTTGTTTCTGTACAGTAGACAGTGTAGTTGGGGGTTTTACCTTCCCTGCTGCAATTTTGTATGGGATACCCCAGGGGTCTGTAGGCAAGTTTGTTTTCACAAATGTTTCCCAGCTTTTTTGTTTACTTAGTATTAACAGTTCTCGGAATTCACTCTTAATTTGTCTATATCTGTCCAGGAGCTGTCCTCTAACGTTGTAGATGAGGCAACGTTGGTAATCTTTTCTTGCTTTGTGCATCCTTTGTCGTAGTCTTTGCAGTCTATCAGTCCAAGGTCTGTCGACTGTGCCAATGGTTCCCTTAAGAGGAATAGATCTCCTCATTGATATTTGGAGTGCCCGAGTAAGGTCCTTTGCGGCTCGATCTACATCATTATCATCTATTAGGATTTCTTGTTGTGTAAAACTTTCCCTCAGCCTGTTCCAGTCTGCCTGTCGGATGTTGTAATGCACCTTGGAAGTCTGCGCCTCCGATGTGTCAAAATCGTTCCTCCCTCTGACCAAATCAAAAGTAATAACATTGTGATCACTGGTAGTTAAAAACTCTAAAACGTTCCAATTCCTCAATAAGTTCCCACCTCGCAGATTGGTCAATGTTACATCAATGTTTGACCTAGCTCCTGCTCGGTTGCTATATGTGTAGGGTTTATGTGGTAGATTTCTTACATCTAGATTTAGTTCACTAATAGCTTCCACTAAAAGCTCGCCTCTCATATTTGTCTCCCCGCTATGCCAGAGTTCGGATCTAGCATTGGCGTCAGCCATTATCACTATTGGTCTGTTGTCTAGGGCAGTGCACACTTCTCTTATCTTCCCAATGTATGGTTCAATGGGATCACTATATTGAAAATACATGTTGACGAGAATTACACTACCCCAGTCAGCAATGAGTTCCACACATGTCATATGTTCATCACAGAACTGCACTATCTTAGTTACAGTAACTTGTCTGGATAGCACTACTATTGCTGTCATAGGGTTTCTACCTGTTGAGATTATCTGTGACGATACCGGCATGTAAGGAATCTTCCCGAAGCATGAATGTGTCTCCTGAAGGCATATGACATCCCATTTATGTTCCTCTGACAGCTTCCTCACCTCCTGCAAAACCAACTTGCTTCTCCTGGCGTTTAGTTGTGCAGTTCATAGCTTACAAGACATTTTGTGTTTTATGGATGTCTGGTGTGGATATTGCACTGTGGCCACGGGAGTTTTGAATCGAAAAACTATACGCCCATGAGTTAATACGTACTGTTTATATATTTGATTCGGGATCAAAAGTTTCATTCCTTCTTTCGAAGACTTTATGCACAAGAGAGAGAAGCTGAGAAGTCTCTGTAGGAAGATTGATAGATTTTAGATGTATACGATCAATCGCTTCTAGCTGAGGGAAGGTTATATATTTACGGGCCGGATGCGCTATTCGAGTTAGATGCCTCAGCGCCACATTGAGATTCGGAGCCTCCTCCAGTCGACCGAGTTTTAAATTAGTTTCAAAATCACTGTATATTGTTTTAGGGTTTATAGAATTGCGTCTGTCTTCTATGTTACCAATCTTCAGCGGTTGTTCCTCCAATTTTGGACTCGCTACAGGTTGTGAGTAATGTTCAACCCAATTTGGTCTGTCTGTATTCCATCCCAGACCAATCCTTTTGACATAAGGGTTCCGGGGATGACTGGCGGAACTCGAAGAGATTTCGTTAATCTGTAATAAGTGGTCATCCGTCTGCGTTCCAACATCTTGTTTCTTACGATTCTTCTCCATTTTTAGTTTCTCTCTGAAGCAGGCAGCCCTTTTTGCATTTCTTTTTTGTCTTGAAGAGGGGTTTCCTTTCGTTTTTGTAGTCTGCTTCCCAATTACATCCTCAACTATTTTCCTAATTACATTAGCCAGTTGAGAGTATATGTCGTTTCCCATATCTATTCCTTGTAGTAAACTATCCATAATCAGTCCTGTTTACAGCTCGTTGTAGGAGTAATTGGTAGGTAGGACACTCTTTGCCCTTCTTGTTGCAGCTTTTTCCCCGTCTGTTACACGGTATGCATATTGAAGGTTGAGAACTTTTCTTGCACTGATCCCTTTGGTGGTTTTCTTCTCCACAGTGTGAACAAGAACTATTGTTCTTCTTACAATGCTTACTGACGTGTCCTAAATCCAAACATTTATTGCATTTTGGAACGACAACGTAGTCTTTCACTGCTATAGCAGAAAATTCTATGAAGACTTTCTTTTGCTGTAACAGAAGTTTCCTAACAGAAGGACTCACCTCCACAACCTGATGAACTGTTGCTCTTTCCCTAGGTCCAGTCTTAAATTTTGGTTGAAAACCATCCATAAATTGTCCTTTCTCTATTTTATCCTCAAGGTTTTGCTGGTAGACAGCATCAGCAAGGTTGTCTACATGAATTGTTATTGGTATGTCATAAAAAATCATGAGTGGCCTTCGTTTTCTAGGGAGTTCGCATCGCATCTTATCAGCCAATTCCTTGTTATTTAGAATTTTTTGCGAATCCTCAGGAGATTCTGTTTCCACTATAATAGCATTGTTAGTTGTGCGAATTCTGTTGATTCTAATTTTATCCCTCCCAGGTTTTATGATTTTTGTAACTTGTTCAGCCACTTGCTTCGGGAGTGCTTGGAAGTAATGAAAACCACACTTTTTGTGGACTGAGTGATTTTGGGATTCACACCAGTCGATCCTCCAGATTTCGCCATTGCAGCATAGCTGGGGACTATTTCTCCTCTATTTTGTTTGAGTTGCTCATTTTCTTTTTTGAGTGTTTCATTTTCCTTTCCTAGCTGAGACAACTGGCCCTCCAAGAAGGCGATGTTTATTGCCCAACAGGCTAGCTTATCTTTTATTTCTCTAACTCTAACTTCAGTGAGTTTTTGGCCACAAAAATCGTTTAGATGCTTGACTAGTTCCACATACTCGTTTCCAATTTTTTCACTACACTGGTTTAAAACCCTGTCAGAGTTTTCTTCTGGCGACCCCATGTTGGCGGCAGCAGAAAAGTTGTTTACTGTAGTGACTCACCGCAGCTGATCGCCAGCATCAGGTGTCCGGCGCGGCGTGTGCGCCGCGCGTAGCCGTTGACTCGGCAGAGCACTGCTGGCAGGTTGGAAGGCGCCGACTCAGCTCGACGACAGCACTCGCGGCGAGGAACTGTTCGCACGTCAGCCACGTACCAATCAATCGATTATCACTTGTTAAAAACTCAACGTTTCGAAAAGCTTTACGTCCCTTCGCGCACAGGTCTTAGAATACTTTCTTAAACTATGTGTTTTATACTAAACACTTAAAGTTTCGTTTTTCCACAAGTATCGCGATCAAAAGTGAGAGCGACCCGACTGGCGACACGACGCGGCGGCCATCTTAACTCAACTGTCAATGACTGTCAATGAATGTCCATGACTGCCGGGACATCAACAGGCTTATTTGCTGCGACGGGTACATCTCCAGCCGCAAGGCTAACTTCTTGGTTACTCACTGTATCATCACCCAGTGTAAAGTCTGGGCTATCCCCTCCTTCCCCTTATATTCCACTGGTATATGAATATAAATTTACGTTGATGAGAAACTACCAAAACACGAAGAATGTCACAAAATGATTCATAATTATAAATATTGAAAGTTAATGCTGCAGACTCACAGCACTTCGTTCACTATGTGGGGCAAACTTTACACAGCCACAAACATAGTTACTCTGACAAACAACGTAACCTCACTTGAAGAAACACTGCACGAAGCCAACCAGGAAGTTACTGGTTCGATGACTCAATACGAACCTCTGGTGAAGATAAAAACTTAACTTTGTCCTCAACCCGAAGGTTGGTTGGATCCTCCCGAAGGAGGCATACTAAGCCATTGTGTCAGTGGTAGGACAGCCAGTTCCTTTCCTCTGGGACCTACAGTTTAACGTGGAATCCAAACCACGGAGCGTCCTGGCATAGCTCATATGATTAAACACAACTCTCAAAATTCCTGCGCCTGCTGGGATTCGTGCCCGGGGCAGGAGCAGCGAAAGTTTTGAAAGCAAGCACTTAGCCACTGAGCCACCAGAACGCTCTCTGGTGAAGATGGTGACAGTAAATGTGATCGCTGAAATATCATGTGATAACACTTCATTCATTAACTCGGCTAGTTACCCGAGAGCATTTTATAAAATCAGTTTTTACGTTGAATGGTTTAAAGAAGCTGATTATAATAGTTATTTTTGGAGTGAATTCTAGTATAAAATTATTATTTTTGTTAATAATTGTGATGGAGCTTATCGCCCTACAGTAATTTCACTAAATGCATGATTAAAATTGATTCATATTTTAACTTTAAATGCCTTTAAATACTGAGGCATATTGTTCATCCAATTTCCATGCTAACTTTTTTCAGTCGCTAACTCACTTATGTACTAATTAAAAATTTCATGCTCCTATATTTCTGAAATCAAGTGCTAATTTATTATCATAGTAATCTCTCCCTTTTCACACGCTGCTTCTACACCTTCCCTCATATTTATCTATGCCTTGTCACCATTATATTCTTATATATGCCAACAATTTTCATCACCCACCTTCTATCCTTTAATGATTCTCAGCATACTCATTAATCATTTCACTTGTCGAGTCAATCTTATGGTACTTTTCGCATACAAATCCAGCTGCCCTCCCTTGAACCCCTTTTCATTCTAGTATTTAATACTCATAATGTGGGTCTCATACCATCCCTCTATACTCTAGCAGGCCATGACTAGACATTTATCACATCTCTCTTACTTGCCAGGTATATTCCCTCATTATCCTCTTTAACAAATCCAATACTTTGCACCCTCTCCATCCCAAAGTGAGCTACTAAATTTAGCTGACTGTCAACTGAAATTTCCAGGTATTTACAATTTATGCCTCTTCTCTGAATAATTTTACAAAAAGTAACAGAAGATGGTTTTGTCCTTCAACAGTAATTTTAAAGTGGTTTAGATGATTTAAGTTAGTTGGAAGACAGCTAAGCTAATTGTGATCCTAACCCAAAGGTTGGTTGGGCCCTCCTAAAGGAGGCATACTAAGCATGATATCAGATGTTGGATTGCCAGTTCCTTTCCTCCTTACCTAACCTAACTTGGTAATCCTACTGGGTAAAGGAGGCCTAGTGTTTAATGTAGAATCTAAACCACAGAACTGTTCTGGCATACTTCACATTGCACAACAAGCTGTGCCAGAGCTGGATGTCAGGTTAACAAGTTAAGGGTTTTTGAAAATTCCCACCGAGAAAGGGGTTTGAATGAGGAACTTTTCGATCACCAGTGGTCAACCCGACCAGGGACGGATCCAGGGGGGGGGGCTAGGGGGCTCAAGCCCCCCCCCCCAAAGTATCTAGGTCCACCCCCGACACTGTAATTTTGGAGACTTTTTTTTCTTTTCTTTAGCTCTACTGATTTGAGGCCCAATAAGGCTATAAAGACTACCCTAAGGGCCGACTCAAGCTCCCCCCCCCAAAACCAAAATCCACTGTAGGCAAGCCCTCTGAACCAAATTTCATTCAAGCCAAGCCCCCCCCCCCCAAACCAAAATCCTGGATCCGCCCCTGAACCCGACCACTTGAAAGACAGAAAAACAAAGTATTCAGAAATTTCAGCAAGTTTTGAAAAGAAAGACAAAGTTTAGTAATGTGAGATAATTCATTAGTAGCATTTGGAAGGAGAAAGAAGAGATATAATTAGTTATTTGAAGATATTAAAATAAAAGGTTTTGAGAGAAAGATGTGTTAATTGTGGGAATTGACAAATGAAATTGATGTTACATATAAGAGGATCATTTCCTATTAATTTGTTGAAGTTATAAGCCATTTTAGGGAAAGTTGAGATAAATAGAATATTTTTTCAAACGTAAAAAATTGCTTTGGAAAAGCATGTTAAAAAATGGTTTTACATGTAATTTTGAAGAAGGACAGTGATTGACCAGTTAAGTTGATGAGATGACTGTTGCAGACTAATCAGCCAGTCTGCTCCAGAAACTATTGAGTTGACATCCTTATTGGGCCGTATCCTAAACTGAGCATCCATCTTTAGCACACAGTGTTAAAATCTTAGTGTCACCAATGTACATTTTCTAACGTGAAGAACTTTAATCAACATTTGAGTAATCTTTGTTACTCACTAATACATTATGTCTTTTTATGGTTAGGGGCAGCTGGCGAGGGGGCAGAAATAGATGATCAAAATGATACTGATTGCAGATCTACAATGGGAAAAATCATTAACGTAAAGACATCAATGAAACTGCTGAAAGAATAACTAACTCGGCAGAGCTGGGAAGGAGGAGGTTAATGCCGAAAATATCACAAACAGCATTGAAGGTGTTACTGGTGAACTGTAGGAGTAGTATGAACAAAGTAATAGAATTTGCAAATGTAATAGAGATATATGAACCAAAAGTAATTATAGGAGTAGAATCCTGGTTAAAAGAAGGAGTACTAGACAATGAGGTTTTTTCCGATGGTAACAGAGTGTAACGCAGAGATAGAGGAAGCAGTTGGTGGAGGAGTTTTCATACTGGTTAGTGAAAACTGTTACAGTTCACTGGTGTTCATAGGTCATTACCACGAGTTATTTGGGGTAGATTTTGGGATAGTAAAAGAGAAAAAAACATGGTATTGGCTGCTTACCACAGTTGAAGAATGGCTGGTAAATATGAGGCTCTTGGGGAGAAATTAAATTCATACTCAGAATTCATAGGTGGGAATTTAAATTCACGAGGTGTTAACTAGGTAGGAAATAAGATTAATTACACAAGGGAACAGAGATTTGCAAATACCTTAATAAGGGTATACACAAGTCGTAGAGCTGAACACTAGGGGACAAAACATGTTGGATATCTTCCTAATAAAGTTGGACGATAACCTTGTGGGATGTCAAGTAACTGAAGGAATAAGTGATCATGAAGTAGTTCTGATGGATATTAGAGGATTCAGTAAACCAGTAGCCAAAACTGAATTGAGAAATAGGTACAATTATAAAATGGCACAGATTTCGAACTTGAAGAGATATTTCAGAGAAAGTTTCATCAAAATGGATTGATAGCACAAGTACAGTAGACTCAAGGTGGAAAGAGTTCAAGGAGATAATAAGAAGGGGAGAAGAAATATTTATTCCTAAACAAAAATTAAAGTAGAGAACCTACATACTATGACGGGGAGGTGAGGAGGTTAAAAAGGTTGGTAACAAGAGAACATAGCACAGTTAAGAGACAGCAGGGTAGTAGGGAATATTTGAAACAACTAAACAAGGAATTAATAATAGCAAAGAAGGTGGCTAAATATGGGTTTATGAAGAGTATTATCAGCACGGGGAGACCACTGACTGATGCATCTAGAAGTTTCTATGGCTATGTTAGAAAACAAGAGGGGAAGGGAGGGTGTTGACACAGTTATAGATAAGGACTGAGAAGAAGTTACTGAGGATTTGAAAAAGGCAGAGATTTTAAGTAACTGGTTTAGTGAGACCATTAATAACAATGAATCAGTAATGAGAGGGTGTAAATCGAACAAGCTGAACAACACAATTAGAAATGAGCAGATCAAAAAATTTGAAATTCATTCTGAGGATATAATGAAGGAACATAGAAAGCTGAAAAAACATAAAGGGGCTGGTGTAGTCAATATTACTACAGATGTCTTAAAGATAGCATGATATGACATTGTAATTTATATTGAAATACACTCCTGGAAATTGAAATAAGAACACATTGACGCCGGTGTGTAAGACCCACCATACTTGCTCCGGACACTACGAGAGGGCTGTACAAGCAATGATCAAACGCACGGCACAGCGGACACACCAGGAACAGCAGTGTTGGCCGTCGAAGGGCGCTAGCTGCGCAGCGGTTGGGCACCGCCGCAGTCAGTGTCAGCCAGTTTGCCATGGCATACGGAGCTCCATCTCAGTCTTTAACACTGGTAGCATGCCGCGACAGCATGTACGTGAACCGTATGTGCAGTTGACGGACTTTGAGCGAGGGCGTATAGTGGGCATGCGGGAGGCCGGGTGGACGTACCACCGAATTGCTCAACATGTGGGGCGCGAGGTCTCCACAGTACATCAATGTTGTCGCCAGTGGTCGACAGAAGGTGCACGTGCCCGTCGACCTGGATCCGGACAGCAGCAACGCACGGACGCACGCCAAGACCGTCGCATCCTACGCAGTGCCGTAGGGGACCGCACCGCCACTTCCCGGCAAATTAGGGACACTGTTACTCCTGGGGTATCAGAGAGGACCATTCGCAACCGTCTCCATGAAGCTGGGCTACGGTCCCGCGCACCGTTAGGTCATCTTCCGCTCACGCCCCAACATCGTGCAGCCCGCCTCCAGTGGTGTCGCGACAGGTGCGTATGGAGGGACGAATGGAGACGTGTCGTCTTCAGTGATGAGAGTCGCTTCTGCCTTGGTGCCAATGATGGTCGTATGTGTGTTTATCGCCGTCCAGGTGAGCACCACAATCAGGACTGCATACAACCGAGGCACACAGGGTCAACACCCGGCATCATGGTGTGGGGAGCGATCTCCTACACTGGCCGTACACCTCTGGTGATCGTCAAGGGGACACTGAACAGTGCACGGTACATTCAAACCATCATCGAACCCATCATTCTACCATTCCTATACCGGCAAGGGAACATGCTGTTCCAACAGGATAATGCACGTCCAGATGTATCCCGTGCCACCCAACATGCTCTAGAAGGTGTAAGTCAACTACCCTGGCCAGCGAGATCTCCGGATCTGTCCCCCATTGAGCATGTTTGGGACTGGATGAAACGTCGTCTCACGCGGTCTGCACGTCCAGCACGAACTCTGGTCCAGCTGAGGCGCCAGGTGGAAATGGCTTGGCATGCCATTCCACAGGGCTACATCCAGCACCTCTACGATCGTCTCCATGGGAGAGTTGCAGCCTGCATTGCTGCGAAAGGAGGATATACACGGTACTAGTGCCGACATTGTGCATGCTCTGTTGCCTGTGTCTATGTGCCTATGGTTCTGTCTGTGTGATCATGTGTTGTATCTGACCCCAGGAATGTGTATATAAAGTTTCCCATTCCTGGGAGAATGGATTCACGGTGTTCTTATTTCAATTTCCAGGAGTGTAATATTTAAATTGAGTCTGGGTACTTGCTGCTTACTAGAGGATTGGAAAAGTGTGATAGTAGTGCCAGTATGGAAAGGAAGGATAAGAAATAGAGTTGACAATTATAGGCCAATTAGTTTGACATCAATGGCAGGTAAATTAATGGAGTAATTGATATGCATCAACATCAGAAATATATGTGAGGAGTGTAAGTGTTTTTCAAGTCAGCAACATGGCTTTAGGCAAGAATATTGATGCAAATCTCAGTTGCAAGATATTTCATATGAAACGGACAAGGGAGGCCAAATTGATAGTGTAGCACAAGATCTTTATTTATTTTATTTATTTATTTATCAATCTTGTTCCATGGATCCCTGCTGAGGAAGTACCTCTGGGATGTGAAACATGTCATTGTTGATACATATACACATAATATGAGTCATTTCATAGTAAATATATATACTGTATATATACATATTTTACAAATACAAGAAATAATAATAAACATACATTTTTGCAACTGAGTTTTGCAAACGTCATAATGAGTACAATTAATTATTTTCTTCAAATTCTTGAATGGAGTAGAAGGAGTTGCCAATAAGATAATCTCTAAGTTTTTGTTTGAATACATCTTTATTATCTGAAAGCTGTTTTATACGATTAGGTAGTTTATTAAACAGATGTATCCCAGAATAATTAACTCCTCTTTGTACTAATGACAGAGATGTTTGTGTTTTATGCAAGTTATTTCTCTTTCTTGTATTGAAACTGTGTACCTGTGAATTAGGTGTAAACAGGTTAAAATTTTCTATGACAAAGCTCATGAGAGAATATATATACTGAGAATACATTGTAAGAATATTGAGTTTCTTAAAGAGTTGTCTGCAAGAAGTTCTTGGTTTTACCCTACATAGAAACCTAATAGCTCTTTTCTGTGCTATGAAAACTTTTTTACTTTGTGAAGAGTTTCCCCAAAAAATTATGACATTACTGAATGAAAATATGAGGAGTACACCTGTTTCATTAATTCTAGATCTGCTGTTAGAGAAAGTGTTCGTATTGCGAAGGTGGCCCTACTTAACTTTGCCAGTAGTGTAGTGATATGATCATGCCAACAGAGTTTCTGATCTATTTTAATACCAAGAAATTTTATACTTTCTGTTTCTAAGATTGTGTTGTTTTTATAGTTTATACATATATCTGGCTGTGCATAGTTTTTTGTTTTAAACCTAACATAATGTGTTTTTTCAAAATTTAATTTTAATGAATTTGCCTTAAACCAATTTGCTACTACTCTAAGTACTTCATTTACATTAAATTCTATAGTACTGTTTGGTGTTTTACGCACAGTCAGGTTAGTGTCATCTGCAAATAAAACACTCTTAACTTTGTCGGATAAATTTCCAGGAAGGTCATTGATGTATAACAGAAAGAGGAGGGGACCTAAGACAGAGCCTTGTGGAATTCCATGTTTTATTTTCTCCCAGTCTGATGAAGCATCTTTACTTATTTTAGACTCAAAAATTGAAACTTTTTGCATTTGGCTTTCAATGTATGATTTAAACCATTTACCTGCGGTCCCAAAAATACCATAGTATTCCATTTTTTTCAAAAGTAATTCATGATTTACACAGTCAAATGCTTTTGCAAGATCACAAAATATTCCTACAGGATTCATTTTATTATTCAGTTCCTCAAATGTGTTATTTAAAAATGAATATATAGCCATTTCTATGGATGATCCTTTTTTGAACCCAAATTGTGAATTAGTTAGGATATTATAGTGTGTAACATGTTTTATTACTCTACTATACATGACTTTTTCAAAAACCTTTGAGAATGTTGAAAGTAATGAAATGGGACGATAGTTGTCTACACATGTTACGTCTCCTTTTTTAAATAATGGTTTTACAACAGCATATTTTAGTCTATCGGGAAAAACACCTTGTATTAAGGATTCATTACAAATGTGAGCAAGTACATGACTGATACAGTCCGAACATCTTTTCAGTAATTTACTTGAAATTTTGTCATAGCTGGAAGAATTTTTAGGTTTTAATTGTTTAATGAGTTTATTTATTTCTGAGACTGTTACTGGTGGCAATTTCATCTCCACAAAGCTATTTGGGAAAGCAGTCTCAAGAAGCCTTAGAGCACTATGTGGGGATTGCTTTTCTATGCCTAATTTATCTACTACTGACGTAAAATGTTTGTTAAATATTTCACAAACTTCCCCTACTTCGCTATACACATGTCCATTTTGTTCTATTTTTATGTCTTTAGAGTGATTTACAGTTTTTCCTGTTTCAGTCTTTATTATATTCCATATTGTTCTCATTTTATTGTCTGAATTTTCTATTTTCGCCAATATGTACTTGTTCTTGGCCTTCCTTATTACATTTCTTAGTATTTTAGAATAAAGTTTATAGTGAACTTTCAGCGCATAGTTATCTGATTCTCTCATTTTTAAATAAAGGTCCCTCTTTGTTTTACTAGAGATTCTAATACCCTTTGTTATCCATCCCATGCCCAGTTCATTGTTTGGAGTTGAGAATTTTCCTTTTTTTTGAAACTACCTTCAAAAAGTGTTAGAAATATATTCAGAAAGGAATCAAATTTCGCATTAACACCCTGCGCATTATATACTTCTAACCAGTTTTCATTGTTTAAGGTATCTATGAAGTGTTTTATATTATTTTCACTAATATTTCTTCTATAAACCCAGCTTTTCTTTATCTGTTTAACAGTGTTCCTGGACTCGATACATAATAGCTGGGTATCATGATCTGAGATACCATTTATTACTGGATGTATGCTGTAATTACTGCACTGAGAAATATCCATAAAAAAATTATCAATTGCAGTCCTGCTATTATTTTGTATTCTCGTAGGAAAATTTACAAGTGCTGTTAAGTTAAAAGACAACATCAAGGCTTCCATATCTAATCTATCATTGCTGTGATTCAGAAAGTCAACATTGAAATCTCCACATAATACTATTTGTTTGCTATTTGTAAAACTTAGTAGCAAAGACTCTAAATGAGATAAAAAGTCTGAAATTACCTGAGGGGGCCCTGTAAATTGCTATCACTATCAGCTCTTCCTTATCATATTCTAGTTTAGTAACACAACATTCAAAGTGTTGTTCTATACAATACTTACTTACAACTACACTAATGCATTCAATATTTTTTTTAACAAAAATGGCAACTCCCCCTTTCTCCATTTTACATCTGCAGAAATGAGAGCTTAATTTATAATTTGGGATGGAGTGGCTTTTGATGGAGTGAGCCATAAAATGCCAGTAAATAAAGTAAAAACTATTGGAGTGGATGAAAAAGTGATTTGCTGGGTAGAAGAATTTTTAAAAGGTAGAAGGCAGAAAGTTATGGTAGGAAATGCAGTATCAAAAGAAGTAGAAGCAAAAATTGGATAGCCACAGGATAGCGTATTGGTACTATTGCTGTTCATTATTCTAATGAATGATTGTGTTGATAGTTTACTGTCAGTAGGTACATTGTTTGCAGATGGCATAATGCCATAAAAAAGGATCTTAATGGTAAAGGACTGTGAACAGCTGTAGGGTGATCTGCACAGGATATCTAGCCATTTTGGTAAACGTGGGATGAAGATAAATGCAAAGATGTGTCAGCTTATTAGATATATAGATATACAGATAAAAAACTAAAGGTTGATTATAATTATAAGCTGGGGAAAGAATTGCCTTTTTAAGACTTGAAATGTTAATTTCTTGGCATAACGTTTGATAACAAGCTCAACTGGTTATGACACACTGAACAGATAGTAGGAATAGGTTTCAAAATCCTTAACTTTTTGGAGAGAGTGATGAGGAGATGTATGAGAGAAATAAAGGAATTGGGTAACAAAACTTTAGTCAGACCATTGCTTGAATATATTGGATTAGTATGGGACCCCCATTTAGGGTATCAAATACAGGAGTCGGAGAGGGGGAAAAGAATTACCATAGAACACAATCAGTAACCAATATGGTAAAAGAGCTGGAATGGGATTCATTGGAAGACAAAAGGAGGGTGTAGAGAGTAATGGGAGTGTGGCGTTAAAAGATATTGGTATAAGAAATGCATGGAAGGGAAAAAGATGGCCACGACCACAAGCTGGCACTCGATTTCAGGCATAATGGTGTGAGAAGATTTTATTTCATAGGTAAGGGGGTCAGGGATTGGAGTAAGTTACCAAGGGAACTAGAGAATACTTTTAGAAAAATGTTCAAACAATTTAAATTTGAAATTAGTAGAGGGCACAGGAAAGGGGGAAATGGGTGTGTAGGGAAATCAGTATGTGGAGAAATTGCCACCGGAGCTCCATCACAATTAAATTAAATGTGAACTAAGTGACTGCTTTATTGTTTGCGTGTGGTACCATTGTTTTAACTAGAGCTTTAAATATGAGGATTTGATATGAAGTTCTGATTTAACAATATCTGTGTTGGCAGAATACTTTCAATTGATTAAAGAACTTTTTGACTACAGTACTTATTTATCATTCAGTTGTTAGGGAGAATGATTTTACTACTGACTTTTTTTGAGAACTTATTTAACAACCTGTCAGTTGATTTTCTCACTGTTTCTTCACCATGTATCAGCCAACCATCAAAATATGCAAATTCTTAACTGATAAACTATCTCACCAGCCATACTGGTCACAGATAGTGGGTAAAGTTTAAGAGTTTAAAACCGCTACAAATATGCTTAATCTGCTACAAAAACCTTTACTGTGTTCCTAATAGGCTGACTATTGTTAGAATTTATTTTTATTCCATTCATGAGTTTTTTCACAATCTTCTCTGCATGTACAGAATTATCAAAAAACAACCTAAAATCCTACCTTATAAAAGATATATTTATTATACTGCATAAAACTGTATGCTATACAAAATCATTTTCAACTCAACTTGAAAGGTAAACATTGCGCAAATAAAATGGTGTTGAGGCCGTTCACTCCCTAATGGTTTCAGATACTGACATCCTGGTTAGCTTTGACATGGTACCGTTCTTCACCCACGTACCGGTAAGGGACACACTTGACCTAATACGCCTTCATTTTGAACTGACCACCGCAGACCTCTTTGAACACATTCTTACAACCACTAATTTCATGTATGGAGGGAGGTACTATGAACAATCCAACGGAGTGGCTATGGGGTCACCACTATGGCCAGTGGTAGCAAACTTCTACATGGAGGATTTTGAAGATGGGGCACTAGACAGTGCCACCCTCAAACCTTCTTGCTCCTACCATTACGTCAATGATACTTTCACTGTGTGGCACATGGTATTCAAGCATTGGATGAATTTCTTGACCATCTCAACGGAATCCATCCTAATATATGCTTTACCAAGGAAATGGAGAATGACGAGTGACTCCCATTTATCGACATCTTGATAAAGGAGAGACCCGGTTGTACTTTGTCACATAGCGTATACCGCAAACCGACCCACACTGAGTGCTACTTGGGTGCAGCCAGCTTCCATCATCTGGTATAATGCAACTCTGTATTGGCCACACTGGTACACAGAATGAGAGCCTGCCGATAGAAATGAAACATCTCAAGACCGTCTTCGAACAGAATGGCTACTCTTGGTGGCAGATAGTGTGTGCCTTTATTCAGAAGCCATCAAGACCACCATCGGAGCAAGAAGAACCACCGAAAACTCTTACTTTCCTTCCAAGTGCCGGGAAAACATCGGGAAAAATCGGAAGACTCCTGGCGAGGTATGGGATAAAAGTATCTTCCGTCCTCCCTCCAAGATATGTGATATGCTGTGTTCGGTAAAAGATGACTTAGGCTTGAGGACACCTGGGATTTATTCCATACCGTGTGAAGGCGGCAAAGTGCATATCGGTCAGACCATTAGAACGATCGAAGAGCACCTTACCGAACACAAACGACACCTAACTGGAAAAGTCTGTGATAGGCAAGTATGCCTTTGATGAAGAACACAGGATTGAGTTCAATAAAACTGTAGTGCTGGCTAGAGTCTCTTTCTTCTGGGACTCTGTCATAAGTGAGCCATTGGAGATCCGGCTAAATGACAACAACATAAATAGGGACGGCAGGCTCTATCTGAGCAAAGCCTGGAGACCAATCATTAGCAATCTCCGACAAGAGTGAAGCAGATCTACACAACAGGGTGCAAATGACACCAGTCGGGCGCTGCAGCGGGCTGTGGATTAAGCCAGCGCTTACAGCCAATCGGAGCGGACCCACCAGCATCTTGGACCGTCAGCGCATCCAGGCTGGAAGGCGCAAATGGCGCCAGTCGATGGCCGCTGCGGGCCGCGTATAAAACCAGCACTCTCGACCAATCAGAGCAAGTGGGCCTTCCAGCTGAAGGTATAAAGCAGGCTCAATGGGTGGCCAAGCCAGTCGAGGTAGTAACAGTCAGCTTGCGACAGCTACAAGATACCTGATGAAGACAGCAGAGCCAGCTGTTGAAACGTCGTGTTTCTACAACACCATCCGGCAGGACACCTGTTGCAATGTAAGATATACTGAACTTATTGTTCATTTGTAAACAGTTCTGTGGCTTGTCCAAAGTCTGAAGAATCAGTCCTAACCCAAATAATTTGTTTAAGAGAGCAGTTCATATAGTTATTCCATGTAAATAAAGATGTTGGAAACCGTTGGTTATAAAATGAACCTATCTATGCAATTCAATGCAGGAGCCTGTAATAAATCATGTACAATTTCTGAAACAAAATATTTAAGACCAAAAAATAAGGAAAGGAGGAAATGTATTACTAATTAGATATAATGGATTCTGATACCAGTAACTCAGTAATTACAAAATGAACTGAAAATATTAACCGAATTTATCCAGCCGATGTAAATTGAGCTCCACAATAGAGAAAGGCATAATAAATAAACTCTCCGAACTCATAATTTTTTAGATACGTTTTATGGCAATGAGTTTTAATCAGAAGAATCAAAAAACCATGTGAGAAAACCAAAATCACTCATATGTTGCTCTGAGACCCTAATCTTTTCTTTGAAATGTGAATGCTTCTTCCAGCAGTCTTCAATTAAGGCATTCTAGGTAGGCTTCTTTGGGAATACAGTTAAGCAATATTTAGTTTAAGGAACAGCCCAAAAATTAAAAATTGTAATTCTGAGGGATAAGAAGGGCAAATAAATCTGAGGAATATTATATTTCATCGTGAAAGTCTTAGTGAGATGTGAAGAACGAAAGTGTGATATTCGTGATGGAGTCGTGGCTTTCCTGTTGCCCACTCACCTGATCACTTATATCGCTCATCTGATCATTTGCATTTCATAACAAAAGCAATGTGTAGTCTTCAGGCAACATCTCACCCTTGTTGTGCATGCTCATGACACATCATCTCAAAGAAAATGGTCACTATGATTTTTATGTTGCTACATTCCTGCCTTACTTTTTTTTTTTTTTTTTTTTTTTTGCTTGAGGTATGATAAAATTCTCTACTTTGCATATTGGTTTTGGTGTCACCCACATTGTTCACCGAGTTAAAAATTATGTTATTTAGTTTCTGAAGAAAGCCTTCATTTATTTGGTGAAAATAAGTTTGAGTTGTTATATAGCCCTAGCATTTTCTGGTATATTGAGGCATGAAACAAGTTTTATTCATCACAGGGATTTAGGATGAAGATCTATAAATTTGGTAACAGATTTTGTGCAGAATAATAATGTGGAATCACAGTACATGCCAACTTCTAAACTTCTGTTTCCTGTATAATAACAAAAGATATGCTACCTATTAGATATATTGCTTAGCATCTAGAAGACTACTACTGTTACTAAGTTTAATGTAATTAATAAGGATATAAGTAACTATGGTGAATGCATATTAGAAATTTATAAACTGAAAACTTCAAATTTTTGCACGATTCACAACCTTATTTTTAAATCTATACTACTACTACTACAAATTGGAAAGTAACTATGTCTGCCTGTCTGTCTGTCTGTCAAGTTTCTTGGGCTGAACAGCTAATCCCATCGTGATGAAATTTGACAAGGAGATGCTATTTGGCATTAGGATGGACATAGCATATTTTTTCTATATAAATAATACATGTTGTCATGTAATTTTGAAAAATTACTGAACGGCGATAGTCGGAAGCAAAGGATGTGTAAGTCTCTGCAGTACCATCCGCATAACGCTATGGTAGCCCAATGGATAATACGCTTGCTTACTGATATTTGGAGCATCATATCCAGTTCAAAACCTGGTGGGTGCCCACATTTTTAAGAATTGTTTTTGATTGTATAAGCCACGTCTGAATGGTCAGTTGTTTGCATTCCATGTTAAACTGTAGATACCACAAATTTAGGGGTGCAATGTGTGTCAAATTGTAGGTGGTCTAGCAATCCCGTAGGTCTACACTAGTTTATGTTATATTGATCCCTCAGAGGTTGTTACTCTCTCAGTCAGTGTGTGTTTGATCTGCACTAATATTATAAATGCAGATATAAGTGTCTATCTTTTGGCATGTTTTGATGATTAAATGGCTCTACCGATATTAACGGAATTTGACAAGGAAATGCTTTATACCTATAAGAAGGACACAGGACATTTTTTTCAGTATGAATAACAGTTTTAGATTTTGAGAACTTATCAAATGGTGACAGAGAGATGGATGCATGTGTCAGTCTGTAATGTTACGTCGGTTGCTCAAGCTGTGCTTCATGCGTAGTCTGTTAGTTTATGATGTATTGATAAATTTCGTTTAGAGACAAAACATATTAGTTAGTCTAGATGTCAATTTGCTCTGTACTGTACTATTAATTTCTGTCTGCCTAAAAGTATTTGGCACCAGTGTTTTTGTATTCTTTTTTTGACATGCCTTGTGGGCTTAAACCTGGCCTAACGTCTATCAGAGCACGAAGAATTAAAGTTATTAGAACCCAAGAATTGGATGCTCATGCTGAAGAAAAAAGAAGAGACCAAGCTGTACTAAATCTGCCCTAAGTTAAACTCCCCACGCCTTTATTTGTTTTTCTGTTTTTAAATGTGTTGGAAATTGATTCTTTTCATGAGATAGGTCCAGTGGTAGAATGATATAGTGATGGCTTCCTGTCATATTATACTGACTTGGTGTTATTTGGGACCAATCCTACATTACTAACAACTTTCTATATTCAATTCTGGCAATGAAATTCTAAGTCCACGCATTCAAAGTCGCAGATATCAGCTAGTACTTTTTTTTTTTTTTTTTTTTAACTGCTTAACGTCTCTTAACAGCGAGGTCTTAAGAGACGGGAATTGATGGGGGGGGGGGGCAAGGAATGGGAAGGAATTCGGCCATGGCCTTTTGAAGGAAGCATCCCAGCATTTGCCTTGAGTGATTTGGGAAACAAGGAAAATCCAAATCTGGATACCCAGACGGGGAATCGAACGGCCGTCCTCCTGAATGCGAGACCAGAATGCTAACCATTACACCACCACGCTCGGTAGCTAGTACTTTAATAGCAGTAGAGATGTTGTAGATACAGAACATAATAATTGTTGCTCACTGTTCAGAAAAATTAAAAGAAGACTGTGGTGAGACAGTATTATATCAGGTTAATGTGTAGAAGGTTTAATAGAAGTGGATAGGCAGTTGCATATAATGAGGAGTTAACATAAACTATTTTGCAATAAGAGAGTCAAAAGAATTATTTAAGCATGATTAATTGCTTGTAAAGGCACAGTTCTTAAAGAAGCATTGTTGAGTGTGAAAGTGAGCAGTATAGAAGTGAGAGAATGATTGTTGTAAGTAGTTTGGTGCAAGCTAGCATTGAGGGAAGAAGCAGGGTGCTGACGTGGATGCAAGTGCTAAGTTACCACATGTGTGCTGCATTGTTGAACTAATGAATGTATGATGAGAATCTGCAATTGTAGGTGAAGAAGTTTTTGATCTGCCTTATCCACGGTCAATAGGGAAATGTGTATGTGGTTCACAAATAAATGATGATTGAACTGTATAGTGATTCATGTAGTGATTTAATAAATAAGAAGAACCTACAATCCACCTATCCACATAACATACCACCACCATATTTAAGTCCATCCCTGGCAACATACTTTTTATCCCGACATGGCAAACATATAGCGACCTGCAATGACTGATCTATTAGACACACCTTTCCGAAAACCACGCGTTCGATCTGTCGATATGGTGCACGATTACCGGCCGACAACATCTATATGTGGCCAGACGATGGTACTCCTGTCATCCCTTTTATGCCGATTTCATTAGCACAGACATTCACGTTGTTGCTGCCAGCATCGAAAACATTCTGTCGCCCCATCATCTACAGCATCCTGGCAACCCTGCTGCAAGCCTCATGGAGCTCGCAGCTCCACATCTACATTTACTACTCAAGATAAGTCCACTTCTTGCCATAATATGCATTTTGGTGTTGTTTCTTGGCCAGGTGCAAGACTGTAATTCATTGTACAAACATAATCTATTCTTGCCAATGAAATGGCAAATTTTGTAATTGTCATGAGTGTACTTGCATAGGTGGATTGCATCCAATCATTTGGTAGCACAGTTGCTTCGATACATCACTACACAAAGCAGGTAGTTGTGTTGCCTGCATAGTCAGCATTTATTGTTATAATGAGTGTAGAATCAACTACTTGGTTTGCTGACTACCTTGGTAACATTTATTATGAACATTATAGCAGCAGCACTGCATTTTTAAGTTAAAAGAATTTTCAAATTGTTTAAAAGCGAAACTAGTATTGTTCGGGTACAATTTTTGTATTGAAAGATAACAAAGTTTAGAATTTTAAATTGATTGTCAACATTTAATAAGTTAGTAATTTACTCTGATGTATCTATGTGGCTTGCTGAGTAGTTTTTGCAGAGAATAATCAGAAGTTTTTTTCCTCCCATTTATATGAATATATGGAAAATTCTGGTTTTCTTTACTTATACGCGAGTGTCACCATATTTTCTTTGTTCGTCGTTTGCAGTTAAGCAACAGTAAGCACAACCAGAGTGTTCTTTGACCAAAGATTTATGCATCATTTTTGACATTGCCAGACAGCTATTGATCTTCAACATCTAATGTTATGATACACAGTAGTTTATCAGGCAACATTTCTGTTACAACATTTATGTTTTTTGTTTATTTGTTCCGTGAAATCATTATAAACTTTGGAAGCTTATTTGTTTCCAAGGCAGACAGCAGACATATTGCATTTGTGTATCTGTTTTGTCTTTCCTATTATGTTTCTCTGCTTGTCGATATTACATTCATGAAGAATTTCAGTTACTGTGTCATCTTAGTTTTATTTGTTTAATTTCTTAATTTAAGTTGTCACCATACAAACTTGTGTCAGTATATTGGGGTTGTTAGGCAAGTAACATTTTCACTATGGCTAAAAATAGTTTTTCACTTTATGAAGACACATCCCTGGCACAAAACCCCGATGTTGCACCTCTCACTTGACAAAATGCTGATCTAACATTACTGGTTTTTTTTATTTTTTTTTTTAACAGTTTAACGTCCCTTTTTAACGACGTGGTCTTCAGAGACGGGAAAGGATGGGGGCAAGGAATGGGAAGGAATTCGGCCATGGCCTTTTTGAAGGAAGCATCCCGGCATTCACCTGGAGTGATTTGGGGAAACCATGGAAAACCCAAATCTGGATGCCCGGACGGGGATTCGAACCACCGTCCTCCCGAATGCGAGGCCAGAACGCTATCCGTTACACCACCACGCTCGGTTAACATTACTGGATAGTACACATGACCATTTGTTATCTTGTGACCAACCCGAGTTATCTCCTTGGTTATCTTCTCTTTTTGACATAGTAAGTTTTGATATCAGCTATGTACAACACGAACAACCTGCACCTATAAATTCCTGACAATTAATGCAAATGATACAGTCACTATTTGAAACACAGACTAAGCAATTCAATGCACTTGACAAAAATAATTGAATCACAAATTAAACAAACCCTTGGATCACTTGAGAGAAAAATCAAATCACCTGACAAAAAATTCAAAGCATTTGACACAAAATTTCAATTGTTTGAGACAAAGCTAGACTCAGACACCAACCAAATTAAACAGCTTGAATCTAATTTCGACCACAAACTCAAGGATACATTTCAGTCATATTCTCATGGTATAAAGACTAAGGTTGGGCAACCATTCCTATCATTTGAAAATAATGCAGCAGGCTGAGAAACTGTACGAGGGAGTAAACCATAATATTTCCACACTTCAAGAACAGGTGGGACATAATGCAGGTGATATCAGTCAACTAGTCAGCCGTTTACAGAACTGTATAGCCATGGATTTCCAACCACTAATCAAACAGCAGGGAACAACGTTTGACAAGTTAACCAAAGTAACCCAAACCCATATGGTAACACCATTCCAGTCACAACAGATAATCAGGATTCCATCTCTGTGGATATGGCCAGACTCCAGTCTATGCCTTTAGTGGTATTGATATCAGATCAGGATTTGGTCTCCACAAATATAGCAGAGGTCCAGGTTAAAAAACCTTTCAATGATACTGTTGTGACACCATATCCTCAATCACTTACTGTTACACAGCTTCCATATGTTCATCCTACATCAGTCACCCCAGACTATCAGGACTTGATTTCACAAGATAAAGTCAAGGTCCAGGTTATAAAACTTTTCAATGATACTGTTATGACATCATATCTGCAACCATTTACAGTTACACAGCCTCCATATGTTCATACCACTCCAGCTCCACCAGACTATTGGGCTATCATAGCTCACAGTATTCACCAGTATTCTGCTAAATCCCGTATATGATTAGTACCTCACTTTAGTAATTGTAATGACTGTCTTATTAACCTGCTCAGACAAACACTGGTTTAGTGTCTTAGCACCTCAGTTTCTTTGTAACAGCATATTGGTCTTTTATTGATTTTGGACATTATTTTGAATGACACTTTGTGTGGATAGTTGATTAAGACTCAATGAAACAAATGAACATTTTGATGTGCGATACACCATACCTGTGACATGGCAATTTTAGCATTATTTGTAATTAATGGCTATTTAGTATTATGGGTGATTATTTATGTATAATATTTTGTAAGCAGAAACCTATCATATATATATAATTTTTGTAATTGATGGCCTGTCGCCACCAAGCTTTGCAGTTTAGAGACAAGGTAATATTTTGGATGTGCATGTGATTTCTTTGTACACTGAAGGATTGGTTATTGTATGAGTATGAATTTAATAATATAACAAACTGTCTTTAAGTTTGGTTGATTTATATTTACTATTGTGTTGTTGTTGTTGTTTTTAGGGCTTTAGGGCGCGTCGACATCTAGGTCATTAGCGCCCTAGCAAGAGTACAGAATGACAATGTGGGTAGAAACACACTGCCGTCTGCATGGCCGACTGTAAATGGGTCGACCATGCAGACAACAGGATTGAGTAAAATACTAAAACAGTGGCTGTAAAATGGCCTTAAATGCACAAACAAATAGTACTGGCTGGTTGGCTGTAGAGGAGCCAACCAGCTATAACGAACACTGAAACAACGAACTGGCTGGCTGTAAAGGGGCCAGCCAGGGATAAAAATATACATGGATTGGTGGCTGTAGAAAAACCACCAAACCATTCTAAAAACTAGGCCGATCTCCCCAAAATTTTTGGACTGAGACCGGCCAAATTGCAAAATTTTAAAACCTTCCCCACATTGTCATTGTTTAAAATAACAGGCAGATCGTTAGCTAAGCCAACATCCGCCCTTACGTTTAAAAAAAGGACACAATCAGTTAAAATGTGGCGTACCGTCAAAGGTACGCCACAAGCATCACATTCCGGAGGGTCCTCTCGGCGGAGAAGGAAACTATGAGTTAGAGGACAGTGCCCTATACGGAGGCGAGTAAGGAGAACCTCATCCCTCCTCGCCCGCTGGAAGGAGCTGCTCCACGGCTGAACGGTCGGTTTGACCAGCCGGAGCTTGTTATTCTCAACTTCCAGCCACTGCCTCTGCCAAACATCAAAAACAAATCTCTTCGCCGCCGAGGCAAGGTCTGACTTTGGGACCGGTACAAAGTCGGTTCTGACCTTGCCGCAGGCTGACTTTGGCAGCTACATCAGCTACCTCGTTCCCCCTGATTCCCACATGGCCCGGTACCCAGCAGAATAATACCTCCTTTCCACGAGATTGGAGGGAAAGGAGGGCGTCCTGGATGTCCTGGACTAGACGATCTGCTGGGTACATATTTCCTATGGCCTGAACACAGCTCAGGGAATCACAGCATATGATGATACACTTTTCGCGATTTTAACTTTCATATGCTGGAGAGCGACTTTAGCACGGCGTAGCACTCGGCAGTAATAAACGCTGCACCCCCTCCTGCCATCAAGTTTGTATGTGTAAGTCGCTCGAGGGAACACGACGGAGCAGCCAACTCCGTCAGCCTGCTTAGACCCATCCGTATACACCGGGGTAAAAATATGATGCTCATTTAGAACGTCTCTAAAAACATTATTAAAAACACTGTCGCGGTACACACTTTGTTTGTACCGACACAGGTCTAAAATTATTCTGGGCCTCTTTAAAAGCCAGGGAGGAGATTTACTCCAACCCTGGTGATAAAAAGATGGGAAGCTCTAATCATATTGTTCTAAAATAGCCCTTGTACGGTAGCTGAACGGTTTAGTGGCTCTATGCCGGTTGGCAGAGAGCCGTATCGTGGGTTGGGGTGTAGAACTAGTCGTACACGGGACTGCCAGGTGTTATGGCAACGTGAAGCTAGTGTCGCACCATGAGGAGTTGCCGCCTGGTGGAAAGCGGCGGCTCGCCAGACTCGGCACAAATGCTTCGGTTATCGGGCCTGGGTGCGGTAAGCACCCTGTGGCGAGCTGAATTCCTGCATGGTGGACACTATCAGTATACGAAGATAACTGTCCCGTGCCGAACCGTATACGATAGCACCATACTTCGAGACGCGACCGTACAAAGGCTCGATAAAACTGTAGCAGCAGGAGCGGTCAGCGCCCCACGACCTGCCCACAGACATTTTAAAAGATTAAGAGTTTTCAAGGCCCTGGCTCTCACATCTTTAAGATGCGCAAGCCAGTTGAGCCCTTGTGTCTAAAATAAGGCCCAGAAATCTAACGGTATTCAGTAAAACATTAGAAACGGTGTTCCTCAGAGTAAGGTGGGGCTCTGATAAAAGGCTTCTGCTACGAGTAAAAAGTACACATCGGGTTTTCTCAGGAAGAAAACGAAAACCCGTGTGCACTGACCATTCATCCAGCCTGTTCAACGCGAGCTGCAACTGCCGCTCTGCGCTTCTCAGGCTGGACTGATGCAATAAAAATTAGAAAAGTCGTCCACATATAAGGAGAACCGAATGGGACTCCTTATAGACGAATGATATACTGTTAATGCGATATGGCGAAATAGGGTCACGCTTAAAACTGACCCCTGAGGGACAACCGTTTTCCTGAATAAAAAGATCAGACACTTCACTACCGACTCGGTACCGGAAGCAACGACCAGATAAAAATGATTTTAAAAAACGGGGTAGGTTACCCCTAAAACCCCATTCATGTAACTGTTTTTAAAATAACATGCCGCCAGGTAGTATCGTAAGCCTTTTCAAGATCGAAAAAAACACCCACGAGGTGTTGGCTGCGTATGAACGCATCCTTGTATTGCCGCCTCCAGCAGGATCAGGTTGTCCAAGGTGGAACGGAACTTCCTGAATCCACACTGAAAGCGGCTCAGGAAGATTACGGGATTCAAGACACCAGACGAGGCGGCGATTCACCATCCTCTCCAGTGTCTTCCCCACGCAGCTAGTCAAGGCAATACTACGATAACTACCTGGCAAACAATTTGTCCTTGCCAGGTTTTAAAATGGGAATTAATGTTGCTTCTTTCCACGAGTCGGGGAAGTGTCCTCCGGTCCAAATGTCGTTAAAAATATCTAGAAGGTACTTTTTAGCATCCTTGCTGAGATGCCTCAGCATCTGGTACTGGATCAAATCAGGCCCTGGAGGCAGTGTCATTTGCGCTGTTCAACGCACTCTCCAGCTCCCAAGATGTGAATGGGCAGTTGTAGGCCTCTGAATTCGACGAATCGAAGCACAGCGGGCGCCTCTCGGCAGCGACTCTACGTCGCTGAAACCGAGGGTCAAAGTTACGGACGAAGTGATGGCGGCGAAGTTCTCCGCCATCAGCTGCGCTATGCTTCGTTCGTCAGTAATAATACGTCCATGATCCAGTAACCCAGATACTGGTGCGCGGGAGTACCTTCCAGATATACGGCGAATGGACTCCCATACTTTCGACGAAGGTGTGGAACGATTGATAGAGCTCACAAAGTTCTGCCATGACCTCTTCTTACTCTCCTTAATAACACGGCGCGCCTTAGCTCTTGCTATAACGGAACGCTGCCAGTTTGTCTGATGTAGGATACAACCTAAAAACGCCGCAACGCCCGTCCCTGCGACCCTGAATAGCGGAACGACATTCGTCGTTCCACCAGGGGACGGGCGTCCTTCGCAGCGTTTCCGGAGCTTTTCGGCATGGAAACGTCAGCTGCACGGTGAATCCTTCCGTGAAGTGATTCACCTTCTCTTGTATACTGCCTACAAGTTGCAGTTGTAGCAGAGCGGCAAAAGAGTTGCCAATCTGCACAACTGACGTTCCATTTGCGCCGGTTATTTCCTCCCCCACGATCGCACTCGACGTGCAACCAAATAGGGAAGTGGTCGCTTCCATGTAGGTCGCGATCCACCTCCCATAGCACTGAGTCTGCGATTGAGGGAGAACACAAGGAAAGGTCAATGGCAGAAGAACGTACCGGGAAGCAGTGGTAAGTGGGTCATTTCGCAGTATTGAGGATGCAATTTCCTCTTGCTCCATAATCTGCCACCACTCGGCCTCTGGGGCAATCGGTGTTTGAGCCCCACTTCGCACTGTGTGGCGTTGAAGTCTCCTAAGAGGAGGAATGGCCGAGTGAGCTGCCGCAGAATGTCGAGTAGGTCGTCATACTCTACGGTGCATTAGGTGGCAGATAAATGGAGCATACGGTCAGTTTAGTGGGACCGTGTATCCTCACTGCCACTGCTTGTAGAAGAGAGGTGAGAGCAACAGGTTCGGAGTGGACAGTGTTTCGGACAAACACGGCCACTCCGCCCTTCGCTCGATCACCCTCGGTTATCGTCCTTTCTATAGATGTCATAACCTCTTAGCACAGGATGGTGGTTTGGTCTAAAGTGTGTCTCCTGTAAACAGAGACACAATGGATTAGACCGTGCTAAGAGTTGGACTTCCTCTTTGTGAGCCTGAAAGCCATTTACGTTCCATTGTAGTATGGGAGCCATCTCACCTATTCAACCTCACCCGCCCCGGGTCGGGTGGGTCATCGTCCCGTGACTGCTGAGGAACGGAACCAGGTTCGTCCACCAGCATTAAGTCGTCTTCATTATCTGAAGACGACTCTCGTTGCAAGGCCTCGGAGTGTTGCGGGCTTTTCTTCCTCCGAGGCCCTTTCCCCTTCTTCTCCTTTCCAGAGGGGGATCTGGGAGGAGAATTTGAGGGGATTTCACAAACAAGGTGGGGTCCGTGTGCTTAAATTTCGGACCCCTAACCTTCTGCACTGTTTGCCATCCGCTACTGGCAGATGACGTTGCCGTTACATCAACTGTTCCAGATGCAGTTTCTGCTGTGGGTACCGCTTCTGCTGTTGCAGAGGGACCCATTGCAGTAGCGGATGACTGTGCTTTTGCTGGTGGAACCATTGAACCTGCTGTCTTTGTGGTCGAGGATGCAGAGGTGTTGCTACCAACATCCACGGTCTTCGGTGTAATGACCTTGGTTACACTCGCGCCGCATTTGCATTGACATTAGCACGTTGTACTTGTGCCCATGTCTGCAAAGGATGTCTGTGTTGCAACACTCTCTTTCCTTACGGGAGTTGACAAGGATTTGGCGAAGCTTGTAGCGAAGGCAGGGGGCGCAAGCACCTTAAACCTCTTCTTCGCTTCGCCATAAGATAGTCGTTCCTTTGTTTTCAACTCCTGTACCTTCTTCTCTTCAAGGTACACTCGACACTCCCTGCTCCAGCTGGATGAGAACCAGAGCAGTGTACACACACCTGTGGGAGAGTACAATTTGTGCCTGGCTCATGTGCGCCCTTTCCACATTTCCCACAGGTGGGGTTGCCCTTACACGTCGCCGTCGTATGCCCGAAACATTGGCACTTAAAACAGCGTATAGGTTCCGGGACATACGGACGGATATTCAAGGTCAAAATAGCCAGTTTTGATGGCTTTTGGGCAACGTTGGAGTGTTGAACGTCAGGACGAAGGTGGCTGTCTTCTCAAGACTGCCGTTAACCCTTCGTTTAATCTGACGAACCTCGACCACAGGTTCTGTTGACCACTCCTTAAGGAGTTCCTCGGTCTCTAAATCCATAAGGTCCCTGCTGGTAATGACTCCTTTACTTGAATTTAGAGTTTTTATGGAGTTCGCACTTAACTGCGAACTCCCCGAGCTTCTCACACTTAAGGAGTTGGACAGCCTGCTTCTGGGTGGATGTCTCCAAAAGCAGTGTCCCATTCCTCAGCTTTTTTACAGATTTGAGGGTACCCGCAATACCCTCTAAACCTTTTCTGAACATAGAATGGAGAGACCTTCTCAAAAGATCCCTCCACCCTTGTCATAATAACGAAGGCATTGTCAATGATACAACCCTTGCCGTTACTGTTGTTTACATCCGGGGGAGGGCTTTCAACCCTAGCCCGTTTGTATGAACTGGGTGTGTTTTTATTTACCTGCGACACACCCGGGCCGCAGGAGGAGGGGTTAGGATTGGAATTATTTCTAATTTTTCATCCCACGAGTTCGGAGGAACTAAACGTCGAGTGACGTTGAGCCTCCGCATCATGCCACCAAGCCCAATACAACAGGGGTGCGGCAGGTGCCCCTGAGGTTGTACGCTAGCGGGTGGTTTGCCTCACCACCCATCCACCTCCTCGGCACGTTACTCACCTTGAGGTTGAGGGGTTTTTTATAGAGGTTTTTACCGTCCTCGCGATCCAGGCAATTAAGCCAAGATCCCCGTTCTCCTAGGCACACAACGTTCCACCCCCACGCCCTACGGTGGTCGTTGAAGCATGGTAGGAGTTTACGGTGTGGGAAACTTGCGGCGCTCACAAGTTTCCAGCTCGGGCACCGCGGGTTCGCCAAACCCGTACCTGGCACTTGCGTACCAGGCCCCTGCGGGGATTTACTATTGTGCTCTGTGTAGGTTTCAAGTTGCAAATATACACCTAGTTGTGGCAAGACAGTATTAAATCATGTAAGCACCTTAGAATTTGAGTAAATTCTAGTTTCCATAGCTACAGAGCATAAGGGAGGGAGTAAGATTGTCAGTAAACACATAATTTTTCAGTTTGCTACTACAGGACATGATAAACCCGTTTCATGCAGAAGCTGATACTGCAAGCTAACTCAATAAATAAGCCGATTTTCAAACAGTAAAGCCACTCAACACACAATATAAGCTCTAAATAAACATTTTATAATAGGAAAGAACCTTTAAACTAACCTGTAATAGGGTAATCCATTGTTATCCAATTTGTAAACAATCGATTTTTGTTACGTGATAATTTCACTAATTACCAACACTTTTCGAAACAGTAAAGTAATTTTAAAATAATAATAATCAGAAAGATGGTTAAATTCACTAAAATTCAATAGTTTCAGACCGTGTAAATAACGTAAATAAAATTTTAAACACGTTGTGGAGCCCACTTTCACTTTCAACATTTTTTACCACACGTTTTCGATAATTTAAAGAACTAAAAAGTAAATTTCCTAAAACATTGGAAAATCTAGTACAACATATCAAAATTTCAAAACATTCCATTCAGTAGAACAGATTTTAAATCAATTTTAAAATTATTTCATCACTAATCACAACGTGGTGGTATTCAAAATTCATTTGTGAGTAAACTAAGCCACTTGTGTAAATAAAACCATGGTTAAAACACGTAATTAAACTCAAAGAAAATTCAGACAACTTCACTTTTTCAATATAAACAACACCTGAATAATTATTAAACAGAAACCAAGTGTCTGCTAAACAGTTTCAAACCCAATTTTTGTCAGACTAATAACTTTGCTATTATATCACCGATCATAATAAAATTTACACCATTGAAATCAGGAGTAAATGTAGAACACAATGACACTAATTTTATTACAATAATTTGTAATCCAGCAGGGTTGCCTAAAAATTGCCAGAATTAACACACATCTCGGGGATTCACTAATTAATTTTCAGAAACTTTTTACCATTTCACACTCAAACTAAAGTCATTTACAAGGAAGCTAATCATTTGAGAATTTTCACTAAACACTTTTTATAAACCTTGAAGGCCAGGCTACACACGGGTAAATTCTAAATACATTCCATAATTACACCTTTTTACACTATTTTTGGTAAGCATTAGAACACATCAAGCAGGCGGCTGAGGGTATAAATTTGAATGCTCAGGCCGGCTGGTTGTCTTTCGATTTCGTCTTTTGTCTGTACCCAGGAATGCTGTGCATAGTTAACCTGCGCTGGTATGTTTCATGTGTGTGTCGGTTAAAACAAGTAATAGGCGGAAATCGTTGAACTTTTAAGTGGCAGCATGGTTGACATACCACCATGTTGTATTTTTCTGACCAGTGACTTACTTTAATAATGACTATACACTTTTAAATTTTCAAATGGGGTTCGGTCGGTAAATTTCTTCCTCTTCGTAATCTACAATCTTTTGGGAACATTTAGTTCAATCGCCTTCTCAACTGTAAATGAAAATTTTCAAAATGTGACTATTGAATAAACTGCTAATTTTTCATCAAATTGAATTTCGACATGCTTTTATAAAAAGAAACCTTTCCTCAGCTTTTGGTTCAAATAAGCTTTGTGGCAGCTTATAAACTTTACAGTTGAGGTATCCAGGCTAACACATGGTCATTTAAAAGTATTTTGTCAAATTTAACAGAACTTTCTACAAGGTAACATTCAGTTAAGGTGCTTAGGCCCTATACTTCACCCCGGTATAGCAGTTTATGTCCTTACAATCAGGTTAATGTGCTGAAGGTTTAATAGAAGTGGATAGGCAGTTGCATATTTGTGTGTGTAATATGGGGAGTTAACATAAAATATTTTGTAATAATAGAGTCAAAAAGAGTTATTTACATATAATTAATTGTTTGTAAAGGCTCAGTTCTTCAGGAAGCATTGTCAAGTGCGAAAGTGTGCAATGTAGAAGTGAGACAATGATTGTTGAATGTAGTCCTGAGCAAGCTACCATTGAGGACGGAAGCAGGGTGCTGGCGTAGAGGCAAGTGCAAGGTGATCACGTGTGTTGCTTCAAGTAAATTTATTTCTATGTTGGTGATAGAAATACTGCATAATGGACTCTAAGTACTGCAGACAACTGTTAGTCGGTCAGCAGAGAGTGAGCTGTATTGTTGAACCGATGAACACGTGGTGAGAATCTGCAAGTTTCTGATCAGCCTTAAGAAACTATATTACTTACTGGCAGTGATAGGGAAATGTGTCTGAGGTTTACAAATAAATATAGAGTGATCTGCATTGTGATGTGTGTTGTCATGTTGTAATAAAGAAGAACCTGCAATCCAAGCTGTCCACATAACATATCACCACCATATTAAAATTATTTCTGAGTGCGAATGTAAAGCTTGTAATTTTCAGGACATTGAGGATTTTGGGCTTGGTTTGGCAATGATGGAGCTCTGTATTCCCTTCTATGAATTCCAGAGAATGATTCTGGGAAGCTAACCTAATAACCTGATCCCTTAACCCTCTCCCTTCTCTTCTTTCCCCTCCTTCATATCCTTTCTGCTGCAAGCTAAGTGGTCATGCCAGGGACTGAACTGATTTTTAGGAAAAATCCTCAGCTGCTCTAATAAATTGGTTAATAGTTGCTATATGTGAATTGTTTGTCAATATAAGCCTCATTTTGGAGTATAGTAAAGATTCATTATATCCATATAAGCTTGAACAAACTGTAACAAATGAGGAAAACATAGCATTAACACAGCACCTTACATATAGTGTTAGTTTCACTCATGATGTAAAGGTTTTGATAACCTGAACTTTATTGTATACCTTATGAAAGGAAAGCAGCGAAAATTCAGATTGGCAAGTTTCTGTTTGGCTGCTTAAATGAAATGGAGTTCCTATACAAATGAAACTTGAGGAGGAAGTTGTCACAATTATTGGAGGAAAGTAACTAAACCCAGACCAGGATTCCTAAGTCAGACCATAATTCATTTCTTTTGGGTGGTGATGCATTCTGGCAGCACATATTTGAGCATGTAGATATGAGAAGAAATTATGTGTTTTGAAGTTTCCAGGGTTGTACAGAGACAAGTATCACAGCAGTTACACTATTAGTGCTTTCAGTAAGAGTGAAAGTTTTTGTAGAAGTGCATTAAACAGCATTTTTATAGTGTTCCAAAGGGAGAAAGTAACAATCTGTTCACTGAAGTGTGTTTGGAAAATACTATTCTATACCTCTGCATCATTTTTTTTACTTTGATATCTAATGTGTGACATTGCCAAATTCAAAGACGTTGTATATAGGATTCCTTGGAGTTCCCTAAGTTGGACTCCCTACGATTAATATTAATATTTTATCAATATGTTGTAGCGATTTAAAATGCTGTTTCAGATGGCCATAATAAATAGAAACCTTGGTGTGGAAAAGTGGTGATATCATCATTAGTGGAAGAACTTATTAGCATAGAAACTTATTAAATTTTTGTTAGATGGTAAATTATCGAATGTTATGAATTTAAATAAGCTAGATTGTTTATACCACATGGTCATATGTTAAAATATAATGCTTTTATACATTTTTTAAAATGTTAATGGACTTTTCTGTTAAATTTGTGTATATTCTTAACAGGGGTGGGTCCAACTGTGACTACCTTTTTTTTCCAGAGACAGTTTTTGCAACTTTATACTTAAAAATGAATTTGAAGATAATGATCTAATACTTACAAACATCTGTCATGTAAGCTATTTGAAAACATACCAAACAACACATTTCATTAAAATTAAAGTAAATTTAACTCAAAACGAAGATGAGACAGGTAAAAAACAAAATAGGATTCTGACTTAGGTTCCTTTTCTCTAGCACAAGCAAAGATTTCAAAAATAAAAATTAGTCAAGAAAACTAATGCTAAAATTGTTTCTGTATTTAGTAAATTTATTCATAAAAATACTTATCTTATGTGACACCATTTTTGTTTCACCTGATTTATGAGTGACAAAGAAATATCACAACTTAAGCACTATACCTGTAGCATAAAAGGATGAAGACTGTAGGTACTGAAATAGCTAGCTGAAAATTTTTCCAGTCTCCAAAGATACTAGCAATGCAAGGAAGCGTCATGACTCCAATTGACCAAAAGAGCTCATAACAGCAACCAGTCACTGTCTTGGAAGTTCCTTCGATTATGCCTGTGCCTAAAACATATTCACCAAATATGTTATAATTTAGTATATTGTAGAAGTAACTCTAAATTGTACTAACAACAATTCTGTACTCACAAATGGTGGATCCAGTAGTGAACATATGTGTACATGCAACAGCAGTGATAAAGCGCATTACAAGATGCAGGATAAAGTGTGGTGATAGGGCAACTCCAATACCAGCAACTATCTGAACTACCATAGCAGTAATCAGGATACTACGTGGTGAACAAATCCAAAGTAAAACTGTACATATTATTCCTCCAACTAGGACTCCAAGTAGGTAAATTAATTGATCCACCACAGCCAGAATTTGCCTTTCACAAACAAGTTGCCACTGGAAAAATTGTCACTATAAAAACAGCACATTTGGAAATATTACCTATTAACTAATTATTTTTGTATTTAATGTGACTACAAACTTTAAACAAATGTTACTAATTACATATCTTAATATGAACATGATCAAATAGATTTCCAGCATTTGACTTTACATGCCATTAAATGCACTTTCCTCTGTATTGTGCTAAGTACTTTTATATGATTACTAAGTAACCCTACAGAACCCATATCTTAATTAAAATTGAAAATATAGAATTTTGTTAGCATTTTGGTACTGTATAGATCAACATTCTTTTAGCAGAAACATAAAATTGATAAAGTATGTTTCCACATTGGCTAAGACTGGAATTTTGGTACTTTTAACTGAAATAATTTCTACTGAATTACATGTAAAATATCGAGTTCCCATAGCCTGCTGGAGGTTAACCAAATGTTAAATGGAAAAAATCTCATCTATGTTCATAACTTTAGTTACTAAATCTGAATGGATTCAAAATTTAATCAGATATATTCATAACAACATTATCTACTAATTCTGAAAAAAGTAACCACACTATAGTTGCACAATGGCTTATTTTCTACAAGGCTGTTGTATTTTGATCATTTAATTTATTGATGATAAATAAAAATGAAGTAACTTAATTTTAAGTTACTTAAACATGTATTTCTAAAGAAATTCATTTTCTCCTTTGGACAGGAAGTTTTCTGATCTCCTAATAGAAAAAAAGAAGATGGCTGCTTCAGTAACCAATTGTGCATGTACTGTTTGACCACTGTATTGTCCTCAAATCTTTTCCCTCCTAATGCCTCTTTCAGTACACTAAACATATAGCAGTCACATAGGGACAAGTTTGTACTGTAAGGATAGTGTTCAAGAGGTGGCCAGTGTGTTTATACTTTTTTTTGTATCCAAGTATGTCTTACATAATGGTATTGACACTTCCAATATTTGCACTCTCAGCAACAGTAATCTGTCAATTGTCTTTCACAAGCTCACACACAGCCTGACTATTGGCTTCATTGATGCCAATCACCAGACACCATTAATGGATTTGACTATCCACTTTATCATCACAATTTCTAAACTTCTTGGCCAATACCTGGATATTTCTCAGCATAGCATCACCGAACTGTGCTTGGAGTCTATTCTAAATTTTGCACAATTTCACACTTTCATTGAGGAGAAAACAAATAATAATACATTATGGAACCGACTGTGTTACTTCTTGTGTACTGCTCAGGTCACTAGGTGAGTCAAATGAACAAAATTCCATTTTATTATTGACTGAACCTCATACATAAAAAGTTGCTGTATTCACTGTTCAGCAAAGTAACAAACTGTCAGTTTATAAACTGCCTACTACATTTTGTGGGAACCAAACATTCCAGAAAATATTAAAATAATAGTGCTGTTATGCACAAATAATTGAAACATTTTGAGCACAGTGTTATTACTCCAACAACCTGATCCAGGCACTCGTAAACCACAATTATCCTCCAGAATTAGTCCAAAAACAGATATCAAGAGTCAAGAACTGTCCACCAGGCTGACACACACAACCCCAAACCAACCAGAACCCTGTTTCTTTCATCCTGTTTTTCCTGGCCTGGAATCACTAAACCAAATTCTTCGTTTTGGCTATGACTTCCTTAGATCCTTTCCTGAAATGTGCTGCGTTCTTCCCACTCTCTTTCCCACCACACCACGTGTCACCTTCAGCAGACCACCAACCCAAAAAATAAACTTGAACATAAATATCAACATTCTGATGCTCCTAAACCACTGTTTGTATCCTTCCCTTGTAACTGTCTCCAGTGCAAAATATGCCATATGCATCTACCTACCACTACTTATTGCAACCCTACTACTGGTGAAATTTACCCCATCATAGGTCATGCCACTTGTGTCACCACACATCTCATATACCAGCTCACCTGCCAAAGTCCCTTTCACTGCCAAAGTTCCTACGCCGGCCTTACCTCGAACTCGTTATCCATCAGAATGAATGGTCGCAGACGAACAGTTTATTCCAAAAAACTATGCTTCCCTGTTGCTCGCCATGCCAGCACTAACAATACCTGCAACCTCGATAACTGTTTCACAGTCAGAGCCATTAGAGTCTTCGAGATACCACTTCTCAATTTGAACTCCACAGGTGGGAATTGGCCTTTCAACACAAGTCATCTCCCAGGCCTCAATTTCAGATAATACCTTCCACCCTCACACTGTTATACACATCACTGGCCAGTACATATATAAATTTAAAAATATATATCTATATATATACACACCTTATTTCAAAATTTATTTTGGATTATTTTACTATTAAATATCCCATTTTTCTTTCTTGTAATTAATATTTATGATTATATTATTGTTGGTCCTCCACCACCTCTGATGGTCAATTTCATTCTGTGTGTGGCTATGTTGATTGTAAAGCTGGCACGAGCTCGGTCACATATTTCTTTCCACTTGATAAAGGTTTAACCGTGAAGAAGTGTGTTGCTGCTGACCTCATCCCTTCAACTTTAGTGAGTGTTGGGTATGATTTATCTTTCCTTTCACATACAATATAATATGAAATTCTTTGACAGATAAGCAGTCAGTATCAATACATCAAAGTACTTCTGGATTTGTGAATAGCAGATATCTGATGAAGATGACAGAGAATGTTATTGAATCATTGTCTTTTTTTTGACACAATCTTAAAGCAAACCCAAGAAGACTACATTACATTGACACATCAGGATAGTATCGATTCACTATTTTTTTTTAAAAAAAATATGATTATTCTATAGGCGCATAATAATCTATTTGTAATATTGTTCAATAATATATATAATGAGGATTAAACTGAGGAAATATTATAGAATTATATCAGTGAACTTCATTTCCACTGGCATTGGTGGTATCAAACTTGACAAATTTGGACTAGTGTGGGGAGGAGTCTTGGTTGTTAAATCATTATTCACATTTTGTGAATTACAGACCAATATATAAATATAAAACTAAGACAAAGCAGGCAATTTACAGTTCTTTTATTGTGAGGCATCACCTACCTGGACTGACTAATTCGGAATTAAGTGACACCAGGCATGAAAAAAAGACGCTAAGTAGTGGAAAGGAATCAAATTAGGATAGGGAAATGAGCCACCACTTACCTTTAGATGATGGATGTGGGGCGCGAACACACAGAAAAGACACAAACACAAATAATAAAGAAATTTTCGGGAAAATTGTTGACGAAGGGTTTTTTTCCCGAAAATTTCTTTATTATTTGTGTCTTTCTGTGTGTTCGCGCCCCACATCCATCATCTAAAGGTAAGTGGTGGCTCATTTCCCTATCCTAATTTGATTCCTATATATATATATATATATATATATATATATATCCAATCTCCAGGTCTAAATTTAAGATAGCACCAATTTTCCTCCCACCCATCCCCCTCACTTCCACCTTCCCTCACAGAACCACCGCTCACCAGAGCCTATCTTTATAGATTGTGATTTTGAATTTTAGTTTTAGTTTCAACTAATTTTTTTTTTTTTTTTTTGCCCCACTTGTGTCCATTACTTGATTAACTGAGGTATACTACCCTTCCGCGTCACGACCTTGTACAGTTTTGCTTTATACTTGCCATTCATCTCCGTTTTCCGGCCTGTACTCTTCTACTCACTTCCTGCCATGATGTATTTCCCCCACCATGAGCCACCGAAATTGTGGCTCACGCAGTTGGCTGCCAGCAGTGCTTGCGTGCAGCCATCTCACTTCTACTGAGGAAGAGCCATGCTCGAAAATTTTATTCTTTGTGTGTTCGTGTTTTTTTCGTGTACCAACGCCGCTGGAATCCCCTTCTTTGGTAAGCGGTGGTTTTTTATCCTATCCAATGTTCAATATATCCGCTCTTAGTGCCTTTGTTTCCTAACAATCTATATATATATATATATATGCCTTTTTTTCTTTAGCATGATAACCTGCCACACATGCCTCTTCAAAGATAGCACCAGTAGACTCATTGCCCTTCTATGACCAGCCTTGATTGAGCAAGTTTGGGACAGTATGTTGAGCTGCAAATGTCTATTTCTATATTTGTGGAAGCTGACAAACAAAATGGATTGCATATGATGTCCCTGCATCAGTAATAAGACTGGTGCATTTCTTGTATCTATGCTTTGAATATTTTACTTAACATACAGATCCAATTAAATGACCCCCCCCCCCCCCCGCTTTGTTTTGTTCTAAAATTGTGATCATCAGCTGCCATATATATACTAGCAAACATCCCAACACCATGAAAGAAAATCATGTGATTACTGTGAAATTTGTTTCACATTTCTCATATGATTTTATATAATTTAACCAGCCCTACTGCCTTCATCTGTGATGAGAGATAGGTTATTTTAGCTATCCTTTCTTGTTTACATAATTTACTAACATTTTATGACTAATACACTGCTGGGCAAAAAGAATTAAGGACCTAGAAGGGGAGGAAGATATGAAATGAAACTTCATGGATTGGGAGGGTAACTGATGTTATTTCAGTGACTAAAAGTTTATAAAGGACTTGGAAGTATAAAACCAATAATCAGTATGACAATGCACCCCCTCTGGTCTGGATGCATGCACTGGTTTGGTCCCGAAGTGTGCCATAAGGCTGTTTGTATTCTCTCCTGAAAACAAGCTGACCCATAACTATTGTAACTGGTCCTCGATATTCTGGATACTAGCACTGGGACAGAGTCGACCTGAAGTCATAACTGATGGCTCCCCACACCAAGATGCCAGGAGTAAGACCGCTGTGCCTCTTAAAAATATGGAATAATGGGACCCCTCCCATGGTCACCACCATAATCCTCAACGATGGTCATCTGAGCTAGTGCAGAACCACAATTCAACGTTAGACCCATTGCAATACCAGTCATCAGCAGTCCATGTTTCTCCATCATGGCACCACTCCAAACACTGCCGTTTGTATGTGGTGTTAGTGGCAGCCTATGTATGAGACAGTAATTCCCTATGCTGGCTGCTGCTAGCCTCCGACCAATGATACAGGATCACACGATGTTGCAGGGAGTCCATTACTTGTTCTCGGATGGCAGCCATAGATGTGAAGGGTTTACAATTTGCTTGGTGCACAACATGGTGATTCTACCTGGCGGTGGTCAGATGTGGTTTGACTGGAACTTTGGAGATGAATATGCCTGCCTTCATGTTTCACATGCAGTCCAACATCAGGCCAATGTCACATTCAAATACCCCAGAAATCTGGATATTGAATGATTTGACCAGCTCGGCAAATGAAGACTCGCAATAAAATCCGTTTGAAACTCTGTAAATTCCTCATAATGCTGTCTCACATAATTATGTGCTGATCCAGATAAATGATCCAGCTTTTCTGTTTGCAACCATATGCTATCATACATAAACTAGCAGCTACAAAAAATTCCAACACTATGAAAAATATCATGTGATTGTAAAAAAATTATTCCATATCCTGCTGGAATATAGCATAAGGAGCCTGGAATAAAGGGTATGTCATTTGCTATTTTGAATTCCCTTATCTAATTTAGTCCTTGCTATTGAGATTAACCTCAATTTGCATCAGTTAGCTTCACAAATAGATTAAAAGTGTGTTCTTCTCACTTCCTTACAAAACCTAGAGCAAATTCACAGGCTAGTGTTTGTAATGACACAGGGATTTTGCCCATTTACTAAGGTAATAGGAGCGGGATTTTCATGGATATTTATGTGTAATTTTTATGATGATATTTTGATTTTGTTACATGATTTAGTACAAGATAATTGGACATGGAAGTTTTCCGAATGGTTGCAATGTTTGCAGCCATTGCCAGTGATTTGGAGAGCATGCCAAGGTACGATGAATGCCAGAGTATGTTTCCAGCTGAATATTTTCTGACAAATTTACTCATGCCTAAACCTGTGCACCAATATTCAAATTAAGCTCCCATCCAGAATCATCTTATACATGGTGTTAAAAAAGTATCAAATATCTTAGGAGGTGATGGGATGCATCAAAGCAAAACAAAACTGTCTAATAAACTCTGAGCTGCAAACACATATTTTTGGAGTTCATAGCAGCCTCTCAATAGGATGATGTCCATCCATGGGAATGCATGCTTTGCCCTTCAGCATAAGGAATCGCACACTCTTTAAAACCGTCGTGTTTGGTGTTGTATGTGCTGGAGTGTCTTCACAATATTAATTGGAGTGGCAAACCAACTTCTTGATGTGTCCACATAGCCAAAAGTCTAGGGAATCTGGAGGGTGCACAGACTATGTTGTGAGGCCCCTGTGAGCAATCCAGCTGTCCTGAAATGTCAAGTGTTGATGCATATTATAGTGAAAATGTGCTGATGCACCACTGTGCTTGAAACAAATCTGTTGTCATTGCTGCAAAGGTACATTATACAGCAAGATAGGCAATGTGTTACAAAGAAAGTCCAGATAATGTACCCCATTTAATCTCTGTGGGTGCACATATAGCCCTTTCATCCTATTACTGAGAATACTTGACCATAGTTTGACTAAGAAAGAGTGTTGGTGACTTCTTTCTTGAATACAGGGGGATTGCCAGCAACCCACACATGCTGGTTATGAAAATTTACAATACCATCTCTTATAAACCCCACCTCATTGGTAAAAATAATATTTGAAGTAAACAGTGGATCTGCACTGTGCCTTCACAACAGCCATTGACAGAAATGCAACCTGACCAGATGGTCTGATGGACCAAGGGTGCGCTTGACATAGTATTGTTGATGTAGTACTGCCCAAACACGAGGATGATTAACATCTTCTGATGCTGCTATTCATTGCAAAATGGTTCCAGAAGTGTCTTCCACTTGTAATATATTTATACCCTTGCCAAAATCATATTAGAAGAAAAACTCTTCCTTGACAGAAGTTTATCAACAAATATGCACCACTTTCTACCCAGCAGCATGGATTCAGGAAAAATAAATCTACTCATACAGCAATCTTTGAATTCTTAAATTCTGTTTTAAAGGCTTTGGATGGAAATGATATGGCTGCAGGTATTTTCATAGACCTATCAAAGGCATTTGATGTAATAGATCACGGTATACTACTAACTAAACTGGAAAAATCGGGATAAGAGGGAATGCAAAAAACTGGATAAAATCGTACCTTGAAAACCGTAAACAAAGAGTGTCTGTTGACTATGAAACAACATACCAGAAAAATTGTACAAGGGAAAAATTTACCTCAGATGAACAGTTTGTTAAGTATGGTGTACCCCAAGGTTTGGTGTTAGGACCTATTTTGTTTCTAATTTATATAGATGACCTCACTAGGAATATCGATCCAAAAGATGCAGTTCAGTTTGCAGATGACACAAGTGTTTTACTCACCTCCCCGAACATTAAAAATTTAGAATTGACAGCAAATAAAACCATGAGCGAGTTGAAAAACTGGTTTGACGCAAATAATTTAATCTTGAATGAGGAAAAAACAGTGTGTTTGAATTTTTGTCTACCTCATTCTGCTAATAAGAACAATATTCAAGTAAAAATAAGTGAAAAAGATCTAAAAAATGTAAATGAACCCAAATTCTTGGGATTATGGGTACAACAGAACATGAAATGGGATGTTCACATAAACAAATTAGCTAAAAGACTGTCTACAGTGTGCTACGGACTAAGAATTCTTAGGGATACCACTAGTATTAGTACAGTAATGCAAGTATACTACACTCATTTCCACTCACTGGTCAGATATGGAATTATTTTCTGGGGTAGCTCATCACAAAGCACTGATATATTTAGGATGCAAAAAAGAGCAGTGAGAACTATATGTCACCTAAAAAGACAAGAATCCTGTAGAACACATTTCATAAACCTTGCCATTCTAAATGTTCCATGTCTGTACATCTATGAAATAGTTCTTTTCACAAGAGAGTACCTCCTAAGAAACAATAAACTAATAAAAAATGATATGGTATATAATTACCTCACTAGAGGACATTCAGACATCCACAAAACGTTTTGCAGGACTACTACATATCAAAAAAGTATTTTAAATTCGGGAATAACACTCTATAATAAAATACCAGAAGAAGTAAGAAATGCTTCCTGTAGTTCATTTAAAATAAAACTAAAGGCATTTCTAGTGAGGCACAGCTTTTACTCTATTAGTGAATATATGGACTCATAAAAAAATGGGTTTTAGGATTCCTTCAAATTTTGTTTTCATTAACTATTGTATTGTTAAATTCTCTTCGTGTACACTTGTTTTGTCATTGTATTATCAACCATGTATATAAGTATATAAAAAAATGGGTTTTAGGATTCCTTCAAATTTTGTTTTCATCAACTATTGTATTGTTAAATTCTCTTCATGTACACTTGTTTTGTCATTGTATTATAAATCACATATATAAGTCCCATCATCTCATAATAATATGTAACATCTAATCATCAAAATGACTTATCCAATGTCAAATGTGCACCTGTACTATAAATTGACTAAATGGATCAATAAAAAATCAAATCAAATCATTCAGAAGGGGTCCTGTTAAGGATAATCTATGCAGTAAATAATTTTGGGAACATTTTCTGTAGAGTAAAGAATCTTTTAATCTATTCTAAAATCAGTTTCGTGAAAGTCGTAAGAATGCAGTTGAAGTTGTTTTTCAAGTGTCATGAATTTTGCTACATCCATTCTCACAAAAATAACTCATGGTGGAGATTATTAAGTGTATTTTCTAGGCTCAGAAAAATTTAGTTTAAAGTTATTCCAATTTCAGTGATATAAAAGCACGTGGTTAGGTGGTATGAAAATGAAAGAGTTGGAATTGCTAATTCTACATCTACATCTACATCTATACTCTGCAATTCACAATTACTGTGGGTGGCAGAGGGTGCTAAGCACCAATAATAATTCAGTGCATACCAATTCCGAACAGAACGAGGAAAGAAAGAATACATAAATTTATCAGTACGGCATCTTATTTCTTGAATCTTATCCCTCCTGTCATTGCGACCTAAATAGGTTGGTGAAGAGCTATATTAGATTTTTATAGTCCATGTTGTAGTCAGCACCAACAAGGATGTTCTGAAAATAATTTTGACCAATGAAGTAAATAACAAACATGATTTTTAATTAAGAAAATCAAAATCTAGAAAAAAGAGATAAGAGAATAAAATTAATTTCAGGCAATAGGTAAAAATCAAGTAGGTTAAAATCAGGTTATTGGTGCTATACATAGTTTAAGATTTCAATAAGCAAAATAAGATTTATAACTTGTTTTGTCCAAAGTTTTGTTGGTTATGTGCTAAAAGTGATGTATGAAAATTAATGTTAATTTAGTAGGAACATTTTGGAGGAAAAAGTTAGGTCAAAATATTTAGAACAGAGTGTTATAAGAAAAATTTGTTAATTGTAGTCTAAACTATTAAGTGGTTAAGTAGATACTAATTTTTAAATTTGAGAGCTGACATCAGATTTCTGCATTTGTCTATAAAACAGTTTGGCCATCTTTAGTTTTTGCCAATCTTTCACCAGATTTTAATCAGGCAAGTTTGCAGTCGGTGTGGGGAGCGATGCTTCTATAAGGCCAGTCTTTCATTAGCTTGTCGTGTAGGTCAGAAATTTTAATTTGTAAGAACAGGAACAACTTCATCCTAACTGTGGGGGAATAGGATGAAAACTTGCTGTAAATGTGCCTATCTTGTAATCTTCGTGGTGGATCCGATAGTTCAATGACTTATCCAAATTTAACCACTGGTTCTGAAAACTGTAAAGAAACTTTTAGTAGAATACAAACTTTTGAAATTGAAACTTGTGTACAGTGTTGATCATTCAAGAATACCTTTCACTGTTGGGGTATAATCAATGGTGTGGTGGCCAAAAAATTAAATCTATTAGGTACAATAAGCACCGATCACGACTTAGTTTAGCTCAAGCAGTGCTGTACTTAACCCGCAAGCAACAGCTTGCCATTCAACACACTGAACATAGCATGTGCTCCTCCAGATTTGGCATATGGACTGAATGAGGCCATGGACAAAATAATATGAACATCGTGTGATAGAGTACAGGTTGTTGCATGTTGGCATCACTACTTGCGTGTGAATACTGAAACGCGCATGTACTACATAGGTTATGTGTCAGTGTATTATACACTTTTTACTGCGACGGTTGTAACAAGTGATCGATGAAATGCGCAATCTCTCAGACTTCGATAGAGGGCCAATCGTTGGAGCTCGGTTAGTGGGAGTGTCTGCGAAGAAACCAGCTAGACTGTTTAACTTCTTTCAAGCAATAGTATCCATGGTAATGATAGCATAGACAAAACATGGTAAAACATCGTCAGCGAAGAGGAATAGTGGACGTAAACCAAAGTTAACCGACAAACATTGAAAAGGTTTGTGGCCAGACAACACAAAACTACCGTGGCAAAAGTGACATAAGAACTCAACACAGACCTGAGTAATACTGTTTCGACAAAAACAATACAGCGGGAGCTCCACAAAGCTGACATTCATGGAAACCCATTATAACGGCAACCAATACTAAGCTGCGAAAAAGTGGTGCCATGATCATAAAAACTGGCCACTTGATGATGGGAAGAATGTGGTATGATCCGATGAATCATCATTCACATTGTTTCCTACTAATGGGTGGGTTTATGCTTGAAGACCCTCAAAAGAAGTCTACGATCTGGACTGCCTGGATCTTACAGTCAAGCATGGGGGAGGTTTGGGCAGCTATATCGTGGTATTCAGCTGGTCCTCTCATTCACATCACTGGCCGGATGACTGCGAATGAATATCTCGACATCTACAATGATGAAGTTCTTACTATGACTAGCATACTACTGCCAAACACTAACATCTTCCAAGATGATAATGACCATACACACAGTCAAAAAGGTTCTGTCCTGTTTTGAAGAGCATCAGAATATCATCAAACATCTTCCCTGGCCAGTACAATCACCAGACTTCAACATAATTGAATCGTTGTGGGGCGTTTTAGAGCAGAGAATAAGAAGCAGATTTCCACCTCCAACATTATTGAAGCAATTGGCGGATGTTTTGGTACAAGAATGGGACAACATTCTGTTGGAAACTATTCAGACATACTACAAATCTATTCTGTGAAGAATTGCAGCTGTTCTACAACCAAAAGGTGGCCTAACACTGTATTAATAAATCAATAGTATGTAAATGTCAGGTCTTCATGTTATTTTGTCCAACCTCTGTATATGTTGTGGGGTGCTATGGGACCTATTTCCCCAAGATGCTGGAAAAAAGTCAGCTGAACCTCTTATTGTATGGTATCCTGTGTTGTTGATATCTCTCTTCATAGAGGGCATAGGATCACAGGCCATTTCCATTTATTAAACCATAGTAAAATACTAAATGTCACACAGAAATCTTGTATGGGGTTAGGCAAGATATCTGTCATAAGCTGTAACCATTGCTGATACTAAGCTCATTGATGTTTAAGTCTGATTTCATTGACAATCTGCTTAATTATTCCCACCATGGTCAACAGGTTTCAGGTTGATATTGAAATTTTTTAAAAAAAAGACCACTTTAGATAAAAATTGTGTATTCTTGAAAATGTTTTTGAAGTTAATACTGGTATCAGTGTGTTAACCTAAATAAGGCTGGTATCAGAAGATTCGAATCCTTAACGCAAAGATCGCAGGTTATCACTGCATACAGATTCACTTCCTTATGTCCCGAATCATTGCAAAAGACAAAGTTAAAGTTTTCAGCTCATGATGAAATAAATTTGAAGCAAACGTCTATCATCTGACTGATAATCTTGAGGATCACTTCCTACATCTGTGAAAATCATGAGTCCACACTATTACGGAACGTTGAGATTCTAAGTTCACTTCCTCCATTTTCACAGAAAATTACACGTTTTGCTTCCTGTTACATAACATCACACACATGTCGGGTGCAGCCTTTGCATGGTATTAGAATGCTTATCAAACAAGAGAGAGAGTAGCACAGCTTCTGCCAATGTCAAAGGTATTGGCTGATACCAAATAGGGGTGCCTGATGCCCTTGTTGGTAACATCTGACCCTAGTGTTTACGGTTTTGGGATTGGTGTCTTTTATGTTGATAGTTTTCTTAACTAGTCGCTTCACTGAATTTTTAAAATTGTAATTTTACATAGTGAGGATAGATTTTGGCTTATTATGGCAAAGTCCTTCTACTTCATACTGTCAGAGTATGCGAATTATTTCATTGTGTGTCATAGGGGTATTGCTCCAAAATTTTTGGGCTACTGTTTTAAATCTGTTTATCAGCTTGGGAATGCCTGATAGTTCATGTAAATCTTCAGTTGAAAAGTTGAATTGTAAATGTAATGCTCCTTTCAAAGTTCTATTTTGTATAACTGGCAGCCTTTTGTGATGAGTGTCTACAAGGTTGCCTCACACTGGACAGGCATATTCCATTATGGGGTGGACGAGTACCTGATAAATATGCATCCCACAATGCAGTGGTAGGGCGCAATTGGTGTTAAGAACTGGGTATGACCTGCCCATTCTACACTTTGCCTTAATTTTGATGTCTTCTGTGTGTTGCCTCCAGGTCAGCTTTTGGTGCATGTTGACTGTGAGGTAGTGTACGACATTCTTCAAAGATATTAAAACACCAAACAGTCTCAGGCTCAGTTGGCGTGGAGTAGGGACTCCACGCCAACTGAGCCTAAGACTGGCTGGAGAGGGCTTCTATGAAACACTACTGCCTGGGACTTATTGAACAAGGAAAAAACGGGGGTTTTATAAAGGAAAAAGTGTGGGAACCACTTTCATGTTATGCTAACTTTCGCAGATCTGACTGAAATTTGGGTATGTTGCAGTCCTGAATTTTATGAATATTTTATTCTATTACAACTTCTATCTTAAATCACAGTTTTATTGTTATTAATGTGATAAGTTCTATTTCTGCTTCTGGTTAGTAACTTTTGAAATATTTATTCTCCCACTGAGATTTTTGAATCTTTTATTTCTTAAAGTTTTTCCTATCATCTTGTTGCGGTTTCGTGGGTCGTCCACTCACATCAGCTACCACAATGTTTTACTTTCAATCTCGCTCACTGAAATATAATGTGCATAGTTTAAACTCTTACCGCAAGTTCCTTCTAAAGATACAGATTCTCTTGATCGGCCGCCACTCAGTTTCCAACTGAGAACATTTAAAGACTACTGAATGAATAAACAGTTATTTCACAAAACTAATTTTAATTCATTGCCTTCAATTTTTCCAACACCACCAATGTTATAAACTTATCGGACTTCTATCACTCCAAAGTTGCAGATCCAGTTAAAGTAGAACGGCTATTTGTACACCTTTTACTCACATTCACACGTTTATAACTTTCAACTTAACACCAACCACACTTCTCCACGTCCTGCGACCAACTGCCCACCTTGTGGCTACCACAGCATCCACCATGCGGCCCCCGGGGCTCACCCTTCCGTGGCCATGGACATGGTGCCGATGACGTCACAAACCGGCGCTACTTTCAAACACACAGAGTGGTACCACTACAATCTGGTGTATGTTGTTTTACCAGACTCATTTTACTTTGAGTGTAATTTTTAATGAACATCATCTGTGCTTCCAAATTCTTCATTTCCCACCTGATTGACGTAATGTAAAAATCTTTGTGAATTAATTTCTTTCTAACTATATTTTGGTTTCAAATAAGATAAACACTGTCTCTCATAGAAAAAAATTCCTCTATCTTCTAGTATTTATCTTTCTCTTCTAAAGTCATTTTTTATCATCATGATTGTGCAGCTGCCTTTCATGACTCATCGGACTAATGACATAGCCTTGCAAGGAAGCTACAATTTCAAAAGCTACAATACCATTTTTACTCCTTAAATTTTGTATTTATCTACAAATCAACATTATATGAATGTTTCTCTTTCATCTGAAAATACTTTTAACTTAGTAGCTTTTAGCTAAAATTAACATCTTTATTTCTCTTGGTTGGGGGGGGGGGGGACTGTTTCTATTTTGGCTATGACTATTTTTAGTTATAATGTGTCTCTCTATGTCAACAATATGCTGCCATAATAAATTTTGAGTTATCTTTAAAACTAAATGAATTTTCTTTAATATACATGCTTATCCTCATTGTTGGCCCACTCGGAAAAAGAGAGACAAAAATCGCTATATCTCTTTAAATAAAATTTTTATACCATGAAGAGTGTAATTCAAAATGATCATTAAGCTCTCTCAGTGGAAATGAATGTAGAAGATTCCATCAAACTAAAATTTCATCTTTCCAATTTTCATGCTTCCTTACGATATAACAGGAGGAGGGTGGAGAGGGTCATGGGAGTGTACAAGGCGTATATTGGTGATGAGGCATGGAAAGATATTGTTGTTAGAAGTAAAAGTAATACATGGAAGGGAAAAGATGACCATGCCCACAAGCTGGCATTCGATTTCAGGCACAAGGGTGTAAGAAGATTCTTTTTTTTAGATAAGGGTGTCAGGGATTGGAATAAGTTACAAAGAGGAATGATGAATACAAAACCAAAAACACTGAAAGAATTTAAAGCTAAAATTTGTAGAGGGCAAATGTAGGTGGGTGCAGGAAAGGGGGAGGATGAGTGCGTAGGGAAATTGCCACCGGAGCGTGTGCTCCATTTCAATTTAAGTAAATATTGTTAGGTTGAATTTTAAAGTTGGAAAGTGTTATATTATTAAGAAAATGCTTATAAAAGTTATTTATTGTATAAATGGTAAGGAATAAACCCCCTCTTTAAATTTAAGAGCTGAAATGAGTTGGATTTTAAATGTATGAAAGACAAGCAATAAGAAAATGCTTATAAAAGTTATTTATTGTATAAATGGTAAGGGATAAACCCCCTCTTTAAATTTAAGATCTGAAATGAGTTGGATTTTAATTGTATGAAAGACAAGCATTCCTCCCCGACTCTACATTATGAAAGATTTACTTTATTCACATTTCATTCACACTACAAAAACATCTCACCTGCTTCTTCTACTTCAAAAATGGCATAAAAATGAAAAATTGAAATTACCAATTGTAAGACCCAAGGCTGATACCGGGGCTGAGTATAGCCTTAGTGCCTCAACTTACCCTCTTGATGATGACTCATAGTTCTCTGGAAAACTTACGAAATAATTTTGACTTGACCATGTAGCCAGGATAATTCAACTTGAATGCTTGAGGTCACCACAATATTTGTTAACCCACAAATAGAGAAAAGGTTATCAGTTAACTACAAAATAACAACAGTTCACTTTCCAAAATCTTCAAATTTATTCAAAGAAAACCAAAGTTCAAAATAGCATCCTAAAAGTTGAATTGGCGAATCGAACATACGTTTCCAAAAATTTGCAAGTTGTGGAGAGATGTTAAAACCGACCGAACCCCTGATGAAAAATTACTAGTTCATATAAATGCGCGCCATACCCGGAAGTCCCAAGATGGCCGACTTGGTAGCTGTACCATAACCGTCCTCCTACTAACCGCACAGACACTTACACAGACTATACGCACATTACTGCTCAGCTCTCGGACGAATAAAGATGGCCGTTCATCTGCACAACAGATTATATAGGTTCTATGATGTCACAGCCAAAACGCAGCTTTCTGCTACCACTTAGAAAAATTAGGCCTTAGCTAACTCTGTAACCAAACGGATATACGGAAATTAAAGGCTGACAGTGTTTAGACTTTTTTAATAGAGAAACAGTGTATATGCAGTGAGTAACTAAGCATTTAGTTTTAAAGATCTATTTTATCCTAAGCGTATGAGGCGAACTACTTTCTGCTCAGGGGAATATCTGCTCTCTTCGAAGTTGCAACATTTCATCATTTCAGCTAAATCACAATTTATCTAAATAATATTATTATTAACGTGTTCTCCCAAAATTCCTGAGTTTTCTGGTGTAACTTTTATTGAGATTGATGCACAGATAGTGAAATTAAAGCTCTGGCAAGATTTACAAAAATGCTATGTTTAATAACTTTACTTCTATTGCTTTTATCGAAAATGTAAAATTCCCAAAATATTCTCTGGGTTAAATTTCTTATTCTGAAAGTTGTCTTATCTCTATATCTAATTTTGATCAGCTGTAATAAATTCCTAAACTCGGCACATGGCAATCTGATGAAAAAATTTCTAAAATCTATATAAAATCGGTTCTACAGCATGGAATGACTTAAAATTAATATATATGATATTAGATTTTGAGGTCTTTCAAGAAATCTACTTTTTATTCTGAAAGCTTTCTAGGTTTTTTTGATAAAAAATGTTGAATGTGAAGTGCACCTAATGAAGTGTTAAAAAATTGATTTAAGTTATTTATACATCCAGAAACTACGGAATTTTAGTGAATTTATATTTTAATTGAGTTATTATTTCTTTAAAACTACTTTATTTCATTCGAAAGTGTGCAGAAATAGTGAAATACCGAATATCATAAATCTATTGTTTGGTGAACTGAACTATTATGGATTATCACATTTCAGGTTAGTAGAAAGTTTTTATATCATTATAGGAAGTTAATTTAGTTGACTTATTAAATGTTGAGCTACTTTATTGCTCTTAAATCGGTTTAGAAATGACGAAATGCTCACATAGTAGAAGCACATTATTTCAAAAACTGAATTATTGAAGATTATTTTATTTTCAGTTGATTTAGAGTTTGTTTACTGTTATACAAAGTTTATATATGGCTTTTATTAAATACTGACAGTCTTTACTGCATTTAAAGTGGTTTAGAAATGGTGAAATTGAGCTATAGCAAGGTTTATTATTAGAAATTGAATTTATGGGAATTAACCTATTTCCTACCAAGATAATGTTTTCTTACTGTTATAGAAAGTTTATTTAGGTCTTTTATTAACTTCTGAATACCTTTACTGCTTCTAAAAGAGTTTATTTAGTCTGTTTGGTTACAGTATCTGCATGCTATATAAAGCCTCACTCTCCTAACCTATATAAGAAACAAAACTATCTGTTACTGAAAAGTTAGCTTCCCCCCCCCCTATGCCTAAAGGTGAGGAGCTAGAATTTGCTAAAATTCTAAGGTTCTTACACAATCCATAATTCCTGCAAAAGTTTTACATGATTCAGACATTGAAATCCAAAAATAACATGAAAAAACATTTTGTACTACTCAAACTACTTATACAATACAGATGAGTACATTTGAACATGTATAATAAATTGGATGAAAAATTACTTAAAGTGTAAAATAATGCTCATTTGTTTGTATCTTGTTCTATAGCACTTGGAAAAGTGTCAATTTTGTCTAAATATTAAAATTGCTAATGCACTTAGAAGTGTCCATTTTGTTGTGTTTTGCATGGTTTTATCTTAACTATTACATTTTGGCATCTGTAAATTGCCTACTGAGATTTGGGGAAATTCTATGAATTGGCCCCATGACTAAAATGGGGAGAACATACCTTATTTATCACAAACTTCATAATAACATATAACACAAATTGCAATACATACATACAACATCACATACCAAGAGTTACGCATAAGTACACTAACACAATTGTTGCTATATACTGTACACAACTGACTGACATTCCAGAATTACATCTTTCATGCATATCAGCACATACAGGACCAACCAGGACAACTTTGGAGAGTACAAGATTCCTTACAACATGCATTGCCATGTGCATCTGCTATCAACTCCAAAAGTATGTGTTTGCGGTCTAATGGTCATTAGACATTTTTGAATGGTTTTCATGCATACTATTACTTCCTAAAACATTCAACTCCATGTGTAACATACTTATAAGTACAAAGGTGGATCAAATATAAACGAGACTTATCTTATAGATTTTTTGATTTTTTTATTTTCCATAACAAATGAACCAAGTACGTACTATTTCCCAACATAACCTCCTGCTTTAGAAATAAACTTTTCCCAGCATATCAGAAGCTTCTTGATGCTATCATTGTAAAAGGAAGGGGTTTGTGTCAGCAACCAAATGTGTACACAAAGTCCTCCACTGTATTGTTGTCTTCAAATCATCAGCCTTCCCATGCTTCTTTCAGTGGTCCAAAGAGATGAAAATCACAGGGCGATGGGTAAGGCTATAAGGAGGATGATCAATAATGTCCATTCACTTTTCTCCAGTATTGTATGAATTAGAGTTGCAGTGTGGGGTGGACATTGTCATGGATAATTACAGGTTATGATGCAATTAAAAATCCGTTCCCTTTTTCTACAAACCATGCTGAGTGCCATTTACAGATCTGTAAACATGAAAATTTCTGTTCCACAGTCAAACAACAAGCATCCATAGGGCAGATGCTTTAAGGAACCCTATAGGTCTTTTGTGATGATGGCTTGAGTGCTGTCATAACTTCTTCTGACCCCACAAGAAATATTGGAAACAGTCAAATGTCGTTCACCCTGAGTAAAGTCATGAATTGTGTGAATGTTCTACTCTGTAATCGTCATCCATGGACCTCTTCATGGCATTTCAGGAATTTCTTATGTAAGGCAAACACACAAGCCATTAACAGTATACAGTTCCCAAATTGTGCCTTTAATCTCTGCAGAATTCTGATTGGTTTCTCACCTTCACAAGTGAAAAATTGAATAATTACATGTTGTGCAATTGAGAGGTGCGCATCTTGCTCCGAGATTGTTAGCTGTACCACTGACTGCACATCGTAAAACCAACAATCGCTCTCCCCAATCCTGACATCCCTAACAAATACATGCAGGAACAAGTGACCACTAGCATAATAATTATGTGCTCGGTTAAAAAGTCTCATTTACATTTGATACGCCCTTGTATGTATAATTAGCCTGTGTATCAGACAGTATTACATGAATTCCTCAGAGCGGTGTGCTTGATTTTCTGATCCCTTAGAACCTTTAATAAAATTTCCACTGAAAAACTTTAAGTAGAAATTAATCTCCACCACTGCGCCAGTGGTAGGGCAAGTTGTCCCCTCTATGTTGTAAAAGAATAGAGCACTAATTGTTTGATGGAATGGAGAGAGCCTTTGTCAAACAGTAACAGCATACAGGGGGAATATGCTCCCAGGCAGTTGTGATGCAGACTAACTTATTAGCTGTGTGAATAGTAGCTTTTAAAATCTCAACCATCATTTGAGTACACCATAATTTTATGAGTGGAAGTGACTGAGGGGCAGATGGAACATGTTGAAAGAGTTGCAGTTTTTGAAAGTGCTTACAGACATTGTTGCATTGAATAGAGCATCATAACTGAGTTACTACACGTGCATGTGACAGTTTTTATTTCACTTTCAAAATCTAAATCTTTGGAAAAGGCTAAGCATTTTGTTGAACCTGTAATTAAATTTGATTGGTGGTCATTTACTAGATTGTGGAAAAATAGGTACCAGTTTTCTGCTCTGCAGAACAAATTTTATGATGAACTGAGTTATTAATTTCCCTACAAGGAGGTTACCTTGTTAATCCCAGAAATCCTAGTGTGAACTTATTTAGTAATCTGGTGACTCTGTAATTAATCTAGAACTAACATACCCTTCCAGATTTGTAGGGGGAAAAAAACATTAATCCACCAAGTTGAATACAGCCATCATCAGTGGGTTGTGTCATTACTAATTATCATCTGACAAGTTCCATATTTTGTTTCTTGTCTCTGTGGAACCAGAGGCAAGGTGGCATGGTCAACACTACCACTTTCCATGAGAAGTTTCCACATCATCACTGGATTGCAGGTTGAATTTTCCAAGGGGCCCATTCCAGATGTTCAGCTTTGAAGAAACTACAGCCATCAAGGCCAAAGTCAGATTCTCTAAGAATTGAGTTATATAACCTGCTCTGAAATAGTACCTGATGCAATTATGTGTAATCATAGTTGCATTTAAGGGTGATGTAGTGAATGGTTCAGTGTCAAGGGAATACATCAGAAAGAGAGGTTGTCACGTTACACTTTAGTGGCAGGGTAAATGCTGTTTGTGCCATAGCCTGAAACAATTGGCAGACTTCAGCTTGGAACTTAATGCATGGTTCACTGTTCATACTGCAGGATCTTCTACACTACTGAATAATTACGTGTATCACCTTAAAGCTCACTCTTGGTTACTGACCACATATAAATTTCACATCACAACCAACATTTAAATTAGCAAATCTGACCGTAGATAAGGCAAGACCAAGACTTCATTTCCAATTATTACAGATTTTCACCACATTCCAGCCAACACTCCAACAAGCTAATTTCTGACACATGCTCAGCTCTTGTAGATACTTTATTCCAAATTACTTAGAAATGTACTACAAAACACTTGCTTCACAACTTTGCACTCAAAAGCAGTGCAGACTTGCTACCATTCTAAAAGGTGCTACAGTACAATAACTTAACATTCACTAGCTGCCCACCATACTCGTACTACTTGCAACAATCATCGAACCATCCTTTACCTTATACAGCCACACCTGACAATGCTCCCCGTAACCTAAGGCTTATAAAACAATCAATCTCACTGAAAATACTTCTTTCATTTACTTAAACTATAGAAATGCTTTACTCTAATCCAGAATAAATAAAAAACATGTTAGACCTAATGGTTGTAAGTCCACTATGACTAACTTTTCTGCACAAGCACATTATACCGACATATTACTCTCTTGCCACAAGGTATAGATCTTATACTCTGTGAAACAGATCTAGCTGCATGCTCTTTCACTAGTGAAAAAATCAGTGTCTGTCATACTGCAGTACCATCAGATTTTAATGAACAGTATCAGATTTTAATACATCTGGTTCCCTTTTGTTCTACCCTCACATCAGAATCTGTCACTATGTTACATCCCATCCAAGTAGCAATGGTATGACATAAATATTAGTTGCTTATTTACTGTAAAACTCTGTGTGTTTCGTTTGTATTGTGTTTCCAACAGCAAATAGTGAATACTGGAGGTGCTTTTACTACTCACATACTATGGTGTACAACAGCCTTTCTATATGGCTAATATTTTGGTTCAGATGGCACTACAGAGTTTGTACTTGCATAGTTACTGTTGAGATTAAATCACTCAAAAGTCGTATCCCATTCTGTGCATGTTGTATCTTACGAATTATCAACATTCTTTAATGGTTTTGCTATTTACACGCACACCATTTCAACTTTTTTATTGTTGAATATATTATTCTGGATGCTTTTAATGTTATGTCAAAGATAAGAGTATTATCTCCACTAATACTTCCAAACAAGTTGTAAACTTTTTTGGAGCATTCAGAAATACATAGAAATATGAATGCTGAGAACAATAGAATTTTTCTACATATACTCTTTAACGGGTGAGTTATTATGAACAGTTTAGTGACAGGATTATTTTGATGAGGTTAGAAACTAAGCCCGTCCCAACCACATTAGTACAAGTGTATATGCCAACATCACAGGAAGATGACGAAGAAATAGAAAAAATATACGCTGAAATTGAAGAATTAATTCAATATGTGAAGGGGGAGGAAAATCTAATAGTCATGGGTGATTGGAATGCAATAGTGGGAGAAGGAAAAGATGGGAATACTGTAGGAAGTTTTGGTCTAGGAGAAAGAAATGAACGAGGAAGCAGGTTGCTAGAATTTTGTGAAAGATATAAGCTAGTAGTGGCAAACACACTTTTTAAGAACCATGCAAGAAGAATTTACACGTGGAAACGTCCTGGGGATACTGGCAGATATCAGCTAGATTATATCATGGTCAAACAGAGATTCAGGAATCAAGTTCTAGATTGTAAAGCGTACCCAGGAGCAGACATAGACTCTGACCATAATTTGATAATAATGGAGTGCAGGCTGAAATTTAAGCGAATAAGGAAGCAATATAAGCAGAACAGACTGGAAGTGAATAAACTGAAACAATCTAGCACAAGAGAAAAATTTGCAGAAATGGTAGACTTAGGTCTAAGAATTAACTGTGAAAGGAGCTTAACCGAGGACGAATGGAATGCATTAAAAACCGAAATAATGAAAGCTGGCAAAGAAACCTTAGGCTTTAGGGAACAAGCTGCCCGAAAACCTTGGATCACAGAAGAAATTTTGAAGCTGATCGATCAGAGGAGAAGGTACAAAAATGCTCAGGATGAAGCAGGAAAAGAGCAGTACAGGCAATTTAGAAATCAAATAAATAGGAAATGCAAAATAGCAAAAGAAAAATGGCTACAAGCAAAGTGTGAAGAAGTAGAAAAGGAAATGGTTGCAGGAAAAGTAGATGTTGCATATAGAAAGATCAAACAGAATTTTGGAGAAATGAAGAAAAGAGGTATGAACATTAAAGCTGCCGATGGGAAACCTCTTTTAAGCTCAGAAGATAGAGCTAACCGATGGAAAGAATACATTGAGAAACTTTATGATGGGGACGACTTGAACAATAGTGTAATGGAAAAGGAAGATGATGTTGACATTGATGACTTAGGGGATCCTGTTTTGAGGACAGAATTTAATAAAGCTCTGAATGACTTGAAAGCAAATAAGGCAGTTGGAATTGATGAGATCCCTGCAGAACTTCTTAAATCCCTAGGAGAGGAAGGAATCGAAAGATTATTCAAGCTGATATCCAAAAGTTATGAAACAGGAGAAATTCCAACTGATTTTAATAAAAATATCATGTTCACACTTCCAAAGAAAGCACAAGCCGACAAATGTGAGAATTATCGCACCATTAGTCTAACATCACATGCTTCAAAATTACTGACCAGAATAATATACAGAAGGATGGAAAGGGTAGTAGAAGAGATAGTAGGTGAAGATCAGTTTGGGTTTAGGAAAAATCGCGGTACAAGGGAAGCAATTCTGTCTTTAAGATTAATACTTGAAGGGCGGATCAAGAAAAACAAAGATACTTTTATGGCATTTGTTGATTTAGAAAAAGCATTTGATAATGTTAGGTGGGACAAGATGTTCAAAATTTTAAAGAAGTCAGGTCTAAAGTATCGAGATAGAAGAATACTCTATAAACTATATAAGAATCAAGTGGCGGTAATAAAAGTAGAGAATCACGAGAGACATGCATCAGTTAAAAAGGGTGTGAGACAAGGCTGTAGTCTATCACCGTTAATATTCAACTTGTATGTAGAGGCAGCAATGAAGAAAGTCAAAGAAAAATTTCCGTGTGGCATAAGTTTTCACGGAGAAAAAATCAGTATGTTACGTTTTGCTGATGACATTGTCTTGCTAGCAGAGAGGGCGGAGGATATTGAGAAGTTACTGAATGGCATGAACGAAATACTGAAGGAAGATTTTGGACTGAATATAAATCAAAGCAAGACAAAAGTGATGAAATGTAGCAGAAATGATACCAATACTAGATTAAATATAAAAATAGGATCGGATGCAATAGGAGAAGTAAGCGAATTCTGTTACTTGGGAAGTAAAATTACAACCGATGGCCGAAGCAAGAATGATGTCAAAAGCAGAATAGCACTAGCAAAAAGAGCTTTCATGAAAAAGAGAAACCTTTTAGTTTCAAATATTGATCTAGGAATTAGAAAGAACTTTTTGAAACTCTTTGTGTGGAGCACAGCTCTTTATGGTAGCGAAACGTGGACTTTAGGAATACCGGAAAGAAAGAAAATTGAAGCATTTGAAATGTGGTGTTACAGAAGAATGATGAAAATTAAGTGGACAGACAAAGTAAGAAATGAACGAGTTTTGGAAATGATGGGTGAGAAAAGAAGTTTATGGAAGAAGCTTACAGAAAGAAGAGACAGGCTGGTAGGTCATATTTTGAGACATGCTGGATTGGTTAACTTGTTAGTGGAGGGAACAGTCGAAGGTAAGAACTGTAGAGGAAGACAGAGATTAGAATATATGAAACAGATAATTGATGACGTGTGCTGTAAGGGGTATGTAGAAATGAAGAGGTTAGCACAGGATAGGAAAGGATGGAGGATTGCATCAAACCAGTCGAAAGACTGACGACAAAAAAAAAAAAAAAAAAAAAAACTCTTTAACAGCAGATTTTACACCAAAAATTACATTTTTATTTTCATTTCTGTGATTTTATGAATCTGTGCTTTTGTGCCCTCACCTATAGTAAGGAATGGTTTATTTCACTAAATTAAAGTTCCTGCTCAATGCCATTTGTTTCTCATCATGTCCTGAAGTATGAGAACAAATAATTGTCATAGAAGAAATGTAAAGACATCAAGGATTGGTAAAATTTATCGCAGAACTTTATGAATGCTATATCTCAAATTGTAAAAGACTTTAAGGTAAAAATGTGGCTAATTTATGTGTTTAGGGGTATTGTTACTGGAGTGTAAGTTTAATCAATGGACATAAAGCAAATAAATTTATAGTACACTTTAACATCACTTTTAAAATATGCTTACAATACCTGAAAACCATTGGATTATACTAAAAAAATTTAAAATTTCATGTATGGTCATGTATGACAAATGAGAACTGTAGAATTTCTATATTTTATAGTATACCAGCAATATGAGTGTTATTAGCAGTTAGTTTAGTGAAGACAATTGATTTACTTTTTGTAATGCAAAATAATCCTCTTCTTATTCACCTTTTAAAATCATAGGGCAGGTCATACATAATACTCAAACAGAAATTGTATCTGACAGCTTAATACTTATGTTCTTAGAAAACATAAAATGTCAGATTCTAATATAATAGTTACATAAAATTAATTTCCAACAATATTTTCAGTAATCTCATAATATTTCTGGTAGTGAAATCAAAACCATTTTTGTATGTTTTGATTAACAAATATTCAGTTAGTTTTGATGGGAATACAAATATCATTATTTTGACTAAGAATATAAGAATTTTATTTGAAATTTCAAACTAGCTAATATCAATTATGGAAAATTATCCTGTCACCATAGAAAAAATAACATTTAACTAAACAAACCTCATTAAATTTACCACAAATGTAGGATAGTCAGTTATAAGGCATTTTAGTTAGTAAAATGAGTGCACAAAATTTGAGTATCCACAGGTAAAAAATAAGTGGAAACTACAAATTTAGGGGTTACAATAAAGAATTAATCTTTCAAAGTTTTCTGGAGGACCTAGATGTACTCATAATTGATTATTGCTTTACTTTAGTTTTATGATTATTTCTTGAGTAGCTATGAGATCATTCTCTAATTTCATGGCAATAAACCTTTTGTTACAAATATAATTTAGTCTTTCCAAGTTACCTGCTGACATTCACATAATTCCTATTTGTAAGATATAAAAAAGTTAAATTTATCCACTAAAAACATGAAAATATTGGGAATATGACTAGTTCTAAATTGTAAAATGATATTTTTTTAATATATATATTTGTGTAACTGTGCAGATAAACTTCAGTAAATTTTCCTAATGTTTAATTTCTTCATAAACAAAGGTTACTAACTTGCCTTTCAGATCTACCAACCAAATATGTTTAAAAAAGCATTTATGGTGTGCTTTCTAATACCAAGTATGGAATTACAGAGTATGTAAAATTCAGGTTCACATAAGAAATCAGGAAAGTAATAGAAAAAAAACCCTGGTAAAAGAAGACCTAAAGTTTCTTAAAACAATGTCTTGCAGTATTATGAAGCATGCATTTAAAAATTCATTACATAGTCTGATTACATATAGTGTCCTCTGGACCTCTGAGACATTTTGTTTATTGCCAGTAAACTTTAAAAAAATAATGTATGTGTATAGGATACCTGTTTAATAATACTGTAATATCCCTCAGCAAATTCAAATTCTTCACAGGACAAAATTTCTGAATTCCATGATGAATTTTCATATTTTACCATTGTTGAATTAAATATACTGTATCTCCCGCAAGGGTCACCATTTATATCCTGTAAAGAATAAAACAGAATGTAATTATTGTCATGGTTAATGATCGATAAACTGAGAATAGTTAATATCTATGATTTTTTCCCCTTCTTCCTGCTTTGGATCTAGATGAACAAAGTCATACAAAATGTTAAAGTGACAGGTTAAAACTGATTGCTGAAAACTTTATATTTTATCCATTTAATTGACCTTCTTATACTTGATATAAAACAAGTTACAACTCACCTAAATAAGATCACTCCCATTAACAACGGAACTAAAAATCTCATCTAACAAGATCAATACCACACAAATCTTGAGTATCCATGTTAGCAAGCTAAGCCTGTGCCCGCCAAGAAGTTTCCTGTAGCCTCAACAGTAATTAAGTTGCTGTAAGTAGACACCATTCAGTAAGAGGATTAACGCACATGATGCTTGAAAATAGAGAATTCAGTAGGTCAGTTAACATATTCTGCAGGCCAGTGGGGCAATATATAGAATATATAGAGATATCAGAATTCGATATGGGCATTTTTGTGAGCTGCCATTTCAGTGGACTGTCTAGTCATGTGATTTCAGTAAAGGTTAACAGGCCCAAATTAATCACTGCATTTGTCCTGCGTAAGTCTAAGGTTGATGTGGATCATGTCAATGTTGCACATTCTGGACAACCTCTAAATTTAACTGATAAACATTTCAAAATGCTGGAACATAAAATAGGGCACAACCCGTAGCTACCATGCAACGAGAGTTTCATGCAGCAACAGGAGTATTGGTTTCCATTGGAACATTGAGTACACAGGCCCAGGGATATTTGGAAGAGCAGCAGCATTTAGCCCCACATCATGACAAGGAATATGGCTTGGGTACTCAAGTGGTGTTTGGACCATTAAAACTGAACACTGGAGCAGTTTAAATTGGTTCTGTGGAGTGATTAGCTGGGGTTTGATGGATGTGGTGTCTACCCATGGAATGGCTTCTGTTGGGTATAGTGGTAAATAAGAAATTTGGTGGTGGTGGAGTGATACTGTGGTGCTGTTTCATGGTCTTTGGCACAGAAACGCTGGCGTTTGTCCATTATAGCATGGATACAGAGGACTACAGTAACGTCTTGGATAATGAAATGCTCCCAGCAATGTGGAATTTTTACAGAATGGACACGTGTTACTTCCAAGATGACAAGGAGGGCTAAAATCCATTGCTTAGTTCATGGAATGGTTGCAAGAGGAATGGTGGTGATACCAGTTGAAGGCATGCAAGCACTTGTAGAATGTGTGCCTGATAATATTGACTGGTGTTATAGCTGCAGGAGATGACCATACAAGATTCTAATGAGTTGACAACCACAATTCAAACATAGTGAACAGGTACCCAATATTTTTTGGTAGGTAGTGTATTTCAAAAAGAAATAAATCCAAAATCAAAGAGTTTTATCAATAAAAGCTAAAAATAATTATAGGTGTGTGTGAAGTGTGTCTTATTTACATAAAAATAGTAACTAAACAAAGGAAAAAGGAAATGTCTTTAGGCAATATAAATTACAAGGAAAGGGAAAATGACTCATCACTCAACAAAGTTGAAGGCAGTGATGGGAGAAGAACATATATAATGAACACAAAAATACACAATATTTCAGTCTTAAACCTTATTCATGTGGCTCGGGAAGTGTGCACACGCCGAAGTTGCTAGATCTGCAACCCCTGCATAGCTGTCCTAGTACATATTTCCTTTCATCCTTGGCTCACCTAATCCTCTCCAAAAACTTCTTCACCTTTAATTCCACAGTATATCACCAGATCCGTGGCACTGCTATGGGCACCCATATGGCCCATTCCTATGCCAACTTGTTCCTTGGTCATCTGGAGGAACGTTTCCTCAACCACACCCCCCTTAAACCCACTGTGTGGTTCAGATACATAGCTGATATATTTATGATCTGGACCCACAGTGCAAATCAACTCCTAGAATTCCTCCATTCCCTTAACAACAGCCATTCTATTAATTCCTCCCGAGCCACATGACTCATTCTCATTAGCATGAATAAGGTTTAAGACCGAAACATTGTGTATTTTTGTGTTTGTGATGTATGTACTTCTCCCGTCGCTGCCTTCAACTTTGGTGAGTGATGAGTCATTTTCCCTTTCCATGTAATTTATTTACATAAAAATAGATTTTAAATTGATGAAATAGATGTCACTGAAGATTTTAGAAGAATTTTTCAGAAAACAGCTAGCAGTAGTACCATTAGTGTATAAGGTAAAAAAAAATTTGAAGTTTTGAAAAGCTAATATCAACTAGTATTGTTTACATAATTGAATATTAATAAGAAGGTTATAAATTTTTCCTCTGCTAAGCTAAGAATTCAGCTATACTTGTGTGAACTAAATTCATTAATAGGCTATTTCAGGAATTCAGTTAATTTTATAAAATATGTTAACGATTTTCATATGTAGTTACACAGCCACAGAATACATCAGACACTGAAATAAAATTAAAAACAAATTAGACATTCATAGTTATATCTACAGTCAAGAATCTTGTTGACCAATGAAGTCTGTTACATAAAAGCTTCAGCAACATGGGACATTAACATTGTGATCAAGTTGCTAAGGCGAGGCAAGTGTTGTCGCAGTAATCACTTGGCCTACATTTTCACCTGATGAAGATAGTAATGGTAGTCATTGAAACATGTTCTAGCAGAATAGCCCAGAAGAATTTTTAGCAGCTGTAAAATGGAAAAGATTCAATTCTCACATTGTTATCAAGTTGACACATTTTAGGTTAGTGCTGGAATAGTTTATAAATATAGTGGAAAGATACAGCTATCATATTTACCTTCCCAACAGTATTGAATTGTTTGTTACTAAACACCATAAAACAATAACAATATTTGACTGGTTTATTAAGACAATGGGGGCTATAATTGAGCCTGGGAAACATAGAGCAGCTCATTATATTCCACTGTATAATATTAGCTTTAACATAAGGAAGTAGCTTGTCAAGCTTTATATACCATTGTGTTGTGGGTTCCTAAATGTTGTTAAAGTTATTCAGCTTTCACTGGAACTCCTCAGCTGTATTACCGTAAGTGGGGGTTACTTTGTGACAAATTTTAGCGTTTTTCCTACACCAGCTCAACTGTGTCAAAAGTTTCCCAAAACTGAGTATTATAAAACACTGATGTATCTTTCCCCTATATAACGAAATATTGCGAAAATCTAAATCTTTAATATCAACTGAGAAATTTAGTTTAAAAATTGTCACAAAGTTACCCCATCGGGCAGGGTAACTTTGTGCCAGATGCATTTTTGCCTAGAAATGCAAGAGAAAAAAACATTTTCACAAAGTTACCCAATGATACATTTATTAAACTTTTAATCAAAACAATATTACAAAATTTTTCCGGTTTAATCTAGGTCTTTGATAGCAAACAGAAATTTAGGTTAAAAATTGTCACAAAGTTACCCCATCGGGTGGGGTTATTTCATTCCAGATATGTTTTTGCCTAGAAATAAAAGAGAAAATATATTCTCATACTGTTTTATGCCTATCTTGACACTGAAAATACAATATATAGCTTGCATACTTAAATGGAAAACTTGTGGGGTTACTTTGTAACAGTATAGCTGTGTCACAAAGTAGCCCCTTAAAGTGTCGATATTTTGGTTTCGTTGTTATATCTCAAGTAAATATCAGATCACGAATATTATATTACTCCACAGCGTAGCTAACATAATAACAACAAAGAGAACTTCCCTGTGTTAGCTGGTTCTCAAATGTGTAACTCTTCAGCAGACAAAGTTTTCGGATGTTGACCCAACAACACAGAAAGACCTTTCAACAATACAACGACCCTGAGAGAACAATTGAGACGGGGGAGCTTCGGACAGCAGGCGATAAGAGGCACTGTAAGTCCTACAAAGCGATGAAGCTGTTGTTTGCTTTCCTGGTATCGCTGACATGGTGGGAGATTTGAAATATGAAAACTAGACCGTGTGTCACAAAGTTAAACCTCAGTCACAAAGTAACTCCCTCTGTCTTATTTTTCCAATCCACAATCAGCTATTCTACTGACTGAGCTACACAATAATACAATTATGATAACACAAATAAGTTTGCTATGCAATCATTAACATCGTGTTTAGCAAATTTTTTTCAAGTATGCTCCATACTGGTAAAAAAAAATCAATTGAAATTATTTGTGTATCTCTCCAATAGCATAAAAAGTCTTCATCATTAATTCTGTCCTTACAATGTAGCTAAATTTTTCTCCTGAAGTAGTACTCATTTATATGTTTAACAAAAAAGAAAAATCAGGGTAATTGGTACTTTTTTGTTTTGTTTCATTATGTTTCATTTTTAAGTCTTGTCTATGGTTCATGTACTGGCTGCTGTATGTGACAAAAATTTTCTTTGTTATTTCTAATGTAAGTCAAGTTAGAGTGTAATAACACCAGTGGAGAAAAAAATCCTTAGGTTTTAGAAATGTAAACAAATAAATGTAATTCTCCGACCATACAGAAAATGCATTAAAGGTCATTTGAATTAATAGCACTCCACATTTTTTTAATTTTAAAAATGTAAGAATATAATATATTTGTACTTAAACTAAATGCACAAGTTTCTTGTGTCAAGTGTTAGACCAAGACCAGGCACAAGGGTGTAGGATGATTCTCTTTTTTAAGTAAGGGGGCCAGGTATTGGTATATGTTAACAAAAGAAATGATGAATAATTTATGAAAAATGTTGAAAGAATTTAAAGTTGAAATTTGTAGAGGACAAATGTAGGTGGGTGTAGGAAAGGGGGGAAAAGTTAGTAGGGAAATTGCCACCAGAGTGTGCGCTCCATTGCAATTAAATTAAATTTAAAAAAGGATAGACCTAGGAATTTAACAGATATATGTTACTTATCAATATTATTTCTGAAAAACAGAATTCATCTGTTTCATGATGGTTTACAGCCAGCTGGAAACATAAACCATAAATAATACGTTTGAGAATTTGCATTGCATTTTTACATCAGCAAATGCAAATTGCGTTTCTTGAAATGTACATAACACTGATATATATTTTATCAAACCTTCATTAGTAATTACCATGAAGAAACCAAGGATGGAGCCTTGAGCAATACTTATATAGTCTGATCATTCTCTACTAAGTCATCTGCTGGCTGTCATAAAAAAAACAAATTCAAATGTTCAAATTAAAAGTTTGCTGAGGCAATGTGACACCACAATAGGGCAATATCTAAAGTAAAATTCTATGATAAATTAAATAAAAAGTCAGATAATTCAGTTATTGCAGCAGAATCTAACATTTAAGGACTTATGATTCTGTTATTTTGTGACACATTGCATTTTCAAAATCTCTATAGTTGTCAAATGACATATGTATGCAGTATTGGGGATGTTATTTACAGCAAGGTGCTTATGAAGACTTCAGTCTTTGATTGCTTATAAAGTTGTTTGTGTACCATAGTAGATTGAATGTGTTGACACAAAATCCACAACTTTTCTTATAATACTATGAAAAAAAAAAAAAAAAAAAAAAAACAGGTACACATGATATTTTTTTTTTTTTTTAATTTGCAGTTAATAATAGGGATATTGTAATGAACAAGGCCGATACCAGGGCTGTAGTATATCGCCTTAGTGCCTCAACTAACAGTTTATGTGGATTCAAAGTTCTGAGGAAAGTTCATAAAATAATTTAGATTTGACCATGTAGCCATACAGTAACTCAACTAAAATGCTTAAAGGTCGCCACTAGATCTGTTTCTGAACCACAAATCTAGAAAAGGTTTCACGATAACTACGAAATGACAAAAGTTCACTTTCCGAAAATTCAAAGTTGTATTTTCACAGTCACAAAATTCAAATATGCATTTAACAGTTGAGTAGGCAAATCGAACACACTTTTCCAAAAAGTTGCAAGTTGTGGAGAGAAATTTAACCCTTTAGTGAATTTATAAGTTCATGTTAAAAGTTAACCTCGCGTTGCCATCACACCAGAGTCCCAATATGGCTGACCAAATGGCGCGAACATCTAACCATTCCCTCCCCGCCTCTACATCAAACTTGCGCAGACTATTCAAACATAGCACTCCCAGAATACAGATAGACGAAATCCAACGAAAGACAGACTACATTTGGCTAAGTTCCTATTTTAAACATCACTGATAAAATCATGCACGGAGTTGCTCGATCACTTCCCGGCGTAAGATTGAGACAACGTGTGCTTACCGCACGAACTATTATAGCCCTGCGCACGCCTATGACGTTGGCAAATCTTTCATTAGTTAATATCTTCAAAAGTATACGATAGTTTAATTTGAGATTTTAACCGGAACTTTCTATCATCCTGTTCTATCTATTTTAATTTAATTTACCATTCCAAAAGATTTCTATCATCTTAAAACTGAATTCATCATGTGACCAATCTTGGCGGACTTTGCGGACTTTCCCGAACTTCCCCCCGACAATTAGCAATAATCTATTTTCAAAAACTTGATTACCAGACAAATACTAAAACTTTTTATGGAAACCAATATATGTACAAAATTGTCTTAATTAGGGCTGTCTACTGATATAAATTTCAAATTAATATCTCTTTTAATTAAAAAGCTTATTATTTTCTCTTAATTAAAATTGCTAATTAAACTTTACCAAATTATTTAATTTTACTGCCAAAATATCGGGGACAGTGCTGACTACAGCTGGTGATAAAAGTTCAGCTGTCACTTTACTCGATTTAAAGATATTACAAATCTTAGAATTTCTACTTTTATGATCGCGTGTTTCAAAACCTGAGCAAACCAAAATATCTCTTAAAATAAACGTTTCTCGCTATGATAAATACATTTAAAAATGTTTTTTATGGTGAATTGTCACTATAGTAAAGATTACAGGGAAATTCCTTTTAGTTGAAAACTACTCTTCTCGAAATTTCCAAGTTCAACTTCGGCAACTTTACGATCGATCTTTATGTTTACTGCGAATTTACTTCCTCCCTTATACCTAAGCGAAGGAGCTAGAATTTAACAAATTTCTAAGGTACTTACAATATCTTACCATGAATTAGTTATGTCATGAATTTCTTTAGTTCTGAAAAATTGTCTGCGACGTTTTGTTGATTATATTAGTTTAAACCAGCAACTGAATTGCAAAGATTATTGTTAGTGAGTGAAATAAATCAAATTTACATTTCAAATTAAAACTTAAATTGTTTAGTTTGTCTAATTTGTATATTTATACAGAAATAGCTAAAAGTTTGATAATTAGTTTAAAAACAGTAGAACTAAACATTGTGGTATAGAATTAGTTAAAAGTTTAAATTTACAAAATTCTACCTAAAAAAGTAGTTTTAATGTCTGATTTTTGGGCTTTATTTGTATCATGTTGTAGGCTTTCTTCTGAAGGAAATTGAATGGTTTGTTATTTAACTGTTTTAATATAATAAAATAACAGAATCTGACAGTGTTAATAAATTTCTTATTATCTATGTTCATAATTAAACCGCAGCCAGGAAAAAGTTTGTACACATAAGAATTAAAATAATAATAATAATAAAATGAGTTCTACATCTACATCAATACTCTGCAATCCACAATTACTGTGGGTGGCAGAGGGTGCTAAGCATCAATCCTAATTCAGTGCATACCAATCCCGAACAGAACGAGGAAAGAAAGAAAACATAAATATATTAGTATGGCATCTTATTTCTCGAATCTTATCCCTCCTGTCATTGCGACCTAAGTAGGTTGGCGGAAGATGTATCTCATTACACTCGTAAATTAAAGATTCCCGCATATTCTCCAACAAATTAAAATTAAAATGACGTCTGTCCGCCAAACAATCCTAGCCCAACCGACGTATCAGCTCTGTAACACTTATATAAGGACTGTAACTAGTGGTCACAAATCGAGCAGCTCTCCTCTGTACTTTCCTCAATGTGTCAATAAATCCCTCGCGATACAGATCCCAAATTCCACAACAGTATTCCAAATGTGGACGCACTAGTGTTTTGTATGCTGTTTCCTTTGTATGAGCATTACAACTTCTCAAAATACATCCTATAAAATGTAGTTTAGAATTAGCTTTGCCTACAACAGAAGTTATATGCATGTTGCTTTGTACTGTTGCGCCTAGTTACTTCAGGGAATCAACCATGTCAACAACTGAATTGTTAACTTTGTACTCGTGAGCAATGGGGTCTTTTTATTACTTGTCTGCATTGCCTTGCACTTTTTGCAGTTAAGTGTAAGCTGCAATTTACGACACCATCCCGAAATAACATCCAGATCGCGCTGAATTTCTAAGCAATCGTCAGAGCACCTCACTTCCTTATAAATAACTGCATCATCGGAAAAAAATTGTATCCTGCAATTAACGCTGTCACTGAGATTGTTTATAAAAATTAAGAAAAGAAGTAGTCCTATTACACTTCCTTGAGGAACGCCTGAAGTAACATCTAGCTTTGAAGAGGCTTCCCCATCAACAACATACTGCGACATACTGCGACATACTGCGAAGTTAGGAAATGGTGAAGGAATTTTACCCATCCTTTCAAGTGGAATATGGTGCCTGAGCTACAGTTAGAATAAAAAAAATGAAAGAAATAAGTGATTCCACTGTAGGGAATTGTCAAACACATGTTGGCTTCAGGAAAGATAGAGTTAACATTGCTACCTTTCGAATCTCTGAAGGATATCAATCCAAAAGTTCACACCAGTGAAATGGAGATATCTTCCAAAATCCAAGGTATGCCACAAAACCAATTTCGGAATGAAGTTGTTGAAGCACAGACAGTGAGCGTGCAAAGACAAAGATACAGCATTTCAGAAGAGGCGCGAGATCGCACTTATATGAGGATTTATTACAGAGGGAATGATAGTGATCATCCTAGAGATCTGCAGCCATTCAGAAAACAGCTGGTTTTCGCAACGCCATCCAATTTACGGCAGAGAGCCAATTGTCCATTAGAGACCACAGAAGTGTGCTTAAGATGGGGACTACAGTCAACACGCCCTAAAGCAAAAACAATAACAGGGACTACAGTGATGTCCAAACCAACTAGTCACTTTGCTTTTGTGAAAAGTGCACAAGAAAAGCTTGATAAATATACCAGTAAATATTCCATATGGTATGTTAGGAGGTGATAGAACGAAGTATATGGCTTTCATGCACCAAGAGAAAGTTTGGATGTCTCTGAGTCACGTTAGTTTTGAACCAATGCCGAGAGTCTTGCTAAAAAACATTTCACTGTAAGAAGCTTATTGCAGGATAAAATTTGCATTTGTTTTGTAAAAATTGTATCTACATAAAGTTAGTGAGTAATATAGAAGCATATTTCCTTGTATGTGGAATTCCCTATACCAGTGCTAGCAGACAGAAAACGTGACAACGTTGCAGGAAGTATATTTTTTAATATTGTATCAGGAAGCAAGTCTTAACTTTCCTCACACTGGCCTTGATAACAAGTAAAGCAAGTCATTTATCAGGAGTGGCACTTTCACTTTATAATTTAACTTAATTATAAATAAATAATAAGGTTGGAAATAACAGTTTGTATTTAAAAATACAGTGGAAATCCGTGTTAACTCAACACGGGCAATCCCAAAAATCAGGTCTCTTATGCATTTATAGATACAAAATCAATTTATCTTCTGTAATATATATATCCTTTTAAAGGTTGAACATTATCTATTTTTCTACAGAAACACTATTTTGACATACACAATTTTGTAGACATAGTGACAGTTTATGAATGACCGAGCATGGTGCGATAAGCGGGAAAGCTCTTGCCATGTGTTTGGGAGGACACAGGTTCGAATCTGTTTCTGATCTCACAGATTTGGGTTTTCCATGGTTTCTTCAAATCACTCCAGGTGAATGCTGGGATGATTCTTTTAAAAGAACATGTCCATATTCCTTGTTACCATTTGTATCTGCCTCTAATGACCTCTCCATCGATAAGACGTAAAACTATAGAAAAAAAAAAGTTTTTGCAAGCTCTTATCACAACAGTTCACAACCATTTCTTTTAGCAAGTGTTGACCTTCATCTGTCACATCTTCATCAGTAAAATGTTCTCTCAGCTTACGAAAGGTGGCAGTCACTGGGTGCCAAGTCTTAAGCATAGGGTGTGTGGGTGATGATTTTACAATCAAAGTTTTGCAGAAGAACAATGGTATGATAGGCGAATGGTAGCGCCCTTGCTCAAAATTCAGTTCTGAACAGCCCTTCTGAGTTTCTTCAGAGTTGCATAGTACCTGTCTAAGTTTATTGTGGTCACAGCTGGCATGAACTCAACCAACAATATCCCCTTGCGGTCCTTTTTTTTTTCTTGTTTATGGCATTACACTTTGTTAACATCGAGGTCATTGGAGGTGGGAAAAAGCTAGTGGCAACTAATGGGAAGGAATTCGACCATGGCCTTTTAAAGGAATAAAATAAGAATGATGGAAGCGTTCTGGCATACTTCACATTTCACAGCAAGCTGTGCTAGAGGTGAAGGCCGGGTTAAGGGCCTGTGAAAATCCCTGCCCAGACAGGTATTTGAACCCAGGACCTTTTGATCTCCAGTCAGATACCTTAACCACTGAGCCACCAGACCACTACATTGATTTGAGTGATTTTGAACTAATTCTAAACAATGAATAATAAGTAATGAGTATTTAACCACTGTAGGTATCAAATCGCAGTGCTGTATAGCACAAAGTAATTGTGCACAGAAAATATGTGGAAGACGGTGATTTAAGATCTCTGCACTTCTAACTGTGATTCTCATTGAACTTTTACTTATACGAGTTATACAAGAATTTATGTTTGTCCTACGATAGTAATCTAGCTGTAAATTTTGAGTGACAATGGTGGTTTAATTTGTTACAGTATTAATATTTAGTTGTATGTGATTTCCTTTCGTTTTTATGTAATGTTTTTGTTTTTCTTGACAACAATGCATAATCATTACAGCCCACCTACAGAATTAATGGATAACATGGCTCAAAATTAGAGAAATAATACCAACAATAAATCATTTGTTTCTGACAGGTGAAGTTGGTTCTACTGTAAAGTAATTATTACTGAAAGATATGAGAGCAGTATGACAAAAAGTCTTCCGAAACCTCAACAGACAATGTGATTTTGATGTGGCTAGAAACCCGTGTAGCTTGCAGTTGGTTAAGAAAAATTGGATACTCTCAGTTATGAGACATTCCTTAACTTAAGTATGTTATTCCCTGATACAATTGGGTAAGAAACAAGGATATATTATACATATAAACAATGTGTTGGTTCAAAACTTTTAAAAAGAAAATAAAAATTATGAAGCACGCAGGCTTGAGAACATCACGTTCACAAGCCCAGAATGTTAACCACAAGACCAATGTGCTCACGCCACTATGTTACTCGTCAGTATGTAAAGAATACTACCTGAGAAGACAGTTTCCTTCAATCTGTCTTGGATGCACATTTTTCCGAAATAATCTCGTTATGATTGTTTCTGTATTTTCGTAGTACTAAAAATTCTGCATCCTCGAACAAGGTTATCCACTGGTTTGTGCACAGACCACATTAAGAGTATAATATTATCAGATGGAATTAGAACTCCAGTACATAAATAATTATTGTTATAGTTTTACACTAATCAATTGGAGTAAAATGAAGCACTGAGCTGCTTTTTTACCTCGATTTAATGCAATCCCATTAATTACAACTTTTATGATAGGTTTCACAATTTGAATTTAGGAGAAGTAGTATTAAAATTTAGGGGAAGGTTGCTAAATAATATATATATAGCCTTGGTACAAATGATTTATTTCTGTTTTTAAAGATACATTTGAAAAACAAAAGATACCATTCACTAAGGTCTAATATTCTCAGACCCTGGGTAAGCATTCCCCTGAAAAGTTTTTTTACTTTATTCAATCTTTTTTTGCATAAATACAGAAAATATTAATGCTAGAATGTTCAGAATCATAGGCACAGATTTTAAAACTTGCGTTTGATTTCTATTTAGATAGGCCTATCTAACTTGAAATCATAATCATGGTAAAGAGTAAGTAAAATTTTATGAATATAAACAAAATTGTCCCACTCATACACTTACCTCAGCAGTGAGGCCATTCATGCTGCACCAGTAGCTGCCAGGAAGCAAATCGGGTGCAGTATATAAAATTGCAGCCATCTGCCAGGCTGAAGGAAGTTTTACAAGAGACACCAGCAGATAAGAAGGCCATGGTTGTCTTTTCTTGCTCTCTCTGCCCATCCTTGGGTGCAGCAACAATTTCTGGACAGAGTTAGGAAAAATTTTATCATCAGCTAATTGGTTATTACAAAAGTGAGTTTTATCTTTAACTTGTTAGTGCAAATGGTTTGAGCACATCACCCACATCACTTTCTTTACCATATTATACCCAGGAAAATAGAAAATACATCACACAAAGTTTTTGAAAATACTGTTGTGTCATGTACATATACAAATTCACACTTTAAAATAATGCAACACATTTATTTTCTTCTTTGATGTTAAATATCCAATTAGATTAAGACATTGGTACAATTTCTACAACTAATAAATTTTTTATCATATTCTTGCACTACTGATGTAGTTTTTTTTCCTTCTGTAATTTTAGGAAATGTTGACAATACATGCAGGCTTTAGACTGTCTGATGTCAAGAAGATTTTATTTAGCTTTAGCACTTACACCAACACTACAATTCAACTACTATCTCATGGTTTCTCCCACACTCATCAAGCTTCATTTTAAACAGATCATCAGAAGATCAAGTTATACTCAGTGAGTAGTTACTTTGATGAATATGCATGTCCCTGTCTGTTAACTAATTGACTTAGTCCACAACCTAAGGCTGGATGGACCCTTCTGAAGGAGGCAAGCAAAAATTATTCTAGGCTGCAATGAACTGCATTGTGGCAATGATTTAAAATTCATAAAACTATTAATCATTTATCGTGTGATGAAATGGAATTGTTAGAATAATGAAGTGTTATTACAATTGAGTTCAACTCAGTGGGTATGATTTATGGAATCATTACAACTATTTCTATTTGGATAATCAACAGTAATCATGGTGGAAAAGTTAATTCCATGTGTAAGAAACGAGTTGGTGAGCTAGGAATAAACTAAAGGTTGAGAACTCACATTTTTGAGAATAGCAAAAATAGTAGCACGCAAAGAGAAGAGAGAGAAGAGAGCAGTTATGTAATAGTAATGAGGTTGGTGATGCTGCTGATCAGCATACCCAGTGACCCAGATGCTGATGTCTGTCTTGGGAAATTGAACTGGAGTGGTTCCTCCTTGTCATCTCCAGTGATGGATGTGTATGTCGGCGTTACTATTTTGTGGATGACTGCGACCTGCATTCAGTTTATTGTGAACAAAATGATAAAAGAAAGTCGTCAGTGAATACTGGTGGCAACTCATTTAGGTCCATTCTTACCAAAGACACCAGAGGTGTACCATGTTTAACAGACCCTCCCGATAGATGAAACGCTATTAAGTCATATGGCCTAACTCCTTGGGGACCACAAAAAGGTTTGAGTTCCATCCAAGGATCTTAGCACACAATAGGAATAGTAATCATGCACCGTGTGAGATAACAACCATAGAATTAGTTAACTTGTGTAAGTAATAGTTAAAATAATATGGTGGGATGTTTAAGTTGGCTAGCGTGTAAACCAAAGATTTATGCAATGAACATCGCTGACTGTATCTTTGTTTTGTTTTACTCGTTGTTATAGTAGACTGGCTTAAGAAATTGTTGGTTTGAGTTTTTTTGTTAAACTTGTGAAAGTTTTAAACACTGAGAGTACAATTAAAAAAAATCAATGTTGAACAAAAGAAACCGAAGGAGAATTATTTTTAATGACTGATGAATAATTTTTTTTAGAGAAAGGTCTGTATTAAACAACGGCGAGGCGGCTAACGTTTGAAATTTTTGGCTAAAATCAAAAGTTCATAACGGGCCCAATTAAACAGCAGAAGTAAGTATAAACCTCACAACCGCCACCTCTCCAACCTTGCAGGCTAAGTCCCAATGATGAAAATTATTTTGGAGCTTGAACAAGCTAATCCCTGCCAGGGGAGCGTGATCCAATGGTAATATGTACAGGGCATGTAAAAATGAGACTTAGCAGAATATACGATAAAAGAATGGGTCAGAAAAAATGAGTTGGTTTAAAGGAGACGACATTATGCCATAGGGACAGAAGACACATCATAACCAAGAATTAATGTCTGCAAGAGTATCTGTATAGTAACTGAGAAACTACAATTGTTATCACATAGCTGACCAGAAATATTGACGGAACTTCAAACAGTAAATACACAAAAATTAAGACTCCTACAAAGAGATTTGTATTTAGACAAGAGAAGAGGCCAGATATTGTGAAGCAAAGAGGTTGTAGTACCTAAAAGTTTTAGTGTATATTGGCATTAAATGTTTAGCAGTTAAACCATAGAAAATAAAAAACCAACTGGAAAAAATAGAGATGAAGGAACTAATAGTTGGCATAACAGGACGTGGGTGAGCTTATCTGACCAGGACAGTAAGTGTAATTTGTAAGGATGCCAAAATAACACATAACAATTACAAAAGCATAATATTTTTGACATAAAGACGAAGGTAATGTAAGTGTGTTAAAAATTTCCTTCATCTCCCTTGTACTTAAGATATAGTATTACATTTTCAGTTATCTTTTCTTTCAATGATTAAAAATGAAAATTTGTTTGTTGATTAATTACAATTAAATTTATGTTTTACGGGAGGACTGAAAAAAGAGATATATTAAAGTTTTATCTACTCCCTACAGTTTTTAATAACTCAAAATGTATCTGTACAGTGTGTACACAAATGGAATGGATCTTGGTACAGACACTATGAACAGTGCAACAAATAACTGTCTCCAGTATCAAGTAAAAACATTTATTTAGGCAGTTTATAAGTATAGTATGGTATAGAGTCGCAGAAAAATCTATTGCATAGTAGTGGAAGATTTTGCCATACTTGGTGTAACTTTCACTCCACATCCTGTCAGCCCAGTCAGTTCCCATGTTCCATAGGTGAGAAGTCCAGAGACCTGGCATGCCAAGGCAAAGTGTCAAAACATGAAGATAGTCATCAGAAAAACTTGCTGTATGTGAGAAGGCATTTTCTTGTTGAAAAATGTCCCAATGTAGTTGCACCAAGAAGGAAAGCATGTGAGGCTGTAGAAACTCTTGGGAATATTGCTGTGTTGTCAATGGTACCCTAATAATTGCTAGTGACCCAATGATGACACCAGTTCTGGTGGCATGTCAATCAACAATGAAGTCTGAACTTGTGCACAGTCCATACTTTGGTATGGAGGTTATCCAAGTACAGACAAAATGCACCACCATTATATGGTTCTCTACACCACTCACTGGTGACAACAATGCAGATCAAGTTGACGATGCTGAGGCTTCAAAGAAAGATGGTTCAAGGGACATAATTGATGCTTCTTTTGCAAATCACCTTGCAACAGTTTGTGTTGAATCATGGGTCTCTAGTAATGTCGCCGCAAGTTTCTGTGTGATGTAAAGATACACCGTTGCTGTCGTTCTCATCCATCAAAGAATGAATGACTCTCCCTTCTTGTGGTCTTATACTTTTATAGTCCTATTTCTCACAGCGTCATTGCACAGAATGGTCAGGACAGCCCAAGTGGTCGGAAATTTGGTGAAATAAATACTATGCCTCACAGAGTCCAATGAACTGCCATCTCTCAAATTTTGCCAATCCATGTTACATATTCACTGAAGCACACCATAAAAAGGTACCGAGTATACTGCACATCCATTTGTGCTGCAGCCATTTATATTGCCAGAATTGTAGCATCTCTTGCTACCAGTTCTATGTGTCTATTGCAGCCAAACTAAAATCAGCTGCTGTGCACCAACTTTTGTCCCTTTCACTTCATTCATTCTGAGTGCATCGTTTTTTATGACAGTGTGTGTACATTATCATTAATATTGAAGTAATCTGAATAGTGTGACTACTTATTTTCTCAATTATTTCTACTTACCAATACAAGAAATTTTAAATTGGAATTGATGGAGAAAGTTGCAAATCTATTTCAGATGGTTTTATAAGCTGCTAGCAAACTGTTTTATCAACATAAAATATTCAAGAATTTCAAACTAAACCGTTTTTCTCACAATATATTAGATTAATAAAACATGCATAAACTTAGTTTTTATAATTATATTTCCAAATTATGCATATTTACTTACTAACACAGTAGGACAGTAAAACACTTGCAACATTTCAGGACATGAATGGTCTACAGGATGGGCACTGCATGTGTTTACGAATGTCTTATATCAATAAAACCATTTTCTGGGTGAGTTACTGTGGAATATCCAGCAAGTGAAGTATCATTCTGTATTTTGTGATTCAACTATAGTGCAATAGTCAATTTTTATTGAGTCTTTGATTTTATTCTTTATAATTACATATATGACAGTTGCTTTAGTCAGCAAGTGAAAAGACTTCTACTGAATTTTATTAGTTATTCTTTGTGTAATAATAAGCTTTCATTTAATATTTGCAGAAACTATTTGATAATCTGAAATCATGTCATTAAGTGTCTGACACCTTTATTTTGTTTACACTAATTGTTCTCCAATCTGTCTTTTGCAGGAATCTGTTTGCAGCTAATACCCAATAAAATTAAATTTCATAACAATAGAATCAATTTATGGAAATGAATACAACTGACTGCCTGCCAACAAATACCCAGTGCTACCTCACTGCACCCATAAGAAGGCGTGACTTCACAGAAACAAACTGCAAATCATTGTAACTTACTTGTGGGTATAATTTTTCTCCTGTTCAATTTTCAAACATCTTTTCAAGAACCAAAAATACATTCAGTTATTGTAATGATTGAATAAACCAGAAAAACATGATTGGGTTGTACAGGATTTGTCACAAAATAGTGGCAGTGGGAGTTTATTGCAATGGGAGTGAGATAAGGTTTCACTGGTGGAAGTATATTAGTGAGAGAAAATAATATAAATAATAATTTCATGCGGTCGTAATGACCTGGTGACAGGGTTTCTATTGGCTGCGCATTCCACCCCTGTCGTAGCAGCCTTAACCTAGCCTAGCAATCCTGCCGGGTACAGGGGACCTACAGTTTAATGTGGAATCCGAACCACAGAAGCGTTCTGGCGTACTTCACATCACACAGCAAGCTGTGCCAGAGGTGAAGGCCAGGTTAAGTGCCTATGAAAATCCCCGCCGAGACAGGGATTCGAACTGGGAACCTTTCGATCTCCAGTCAGACGCCTTAACCACTGAGCCACCAGACCACTCAGAGAAAATAGTAGGTGACTGAGACTCTGCCATGGTAATATAAGGTATTGATAAATTTCTGATCTGGAGAACTGATCAAGGCAAAATGGGAAGATGATAAGTTAATTGGAGAGGGAGCAATTATGAGTAGGAGATGCTAACAGATTGCAGAAAATTTAGTGTAAACAAAGTAAATATGTCAGACACTTTATTAATTGTGGGTAGGAAAGAGTTTAACCTGCTACCAGTCAGCAAGGGATTAGTCCCATGCAGATGTAGGAAAACAAAAGGAAATGCATGCCATATTGAACAGGAGATAGAACTTCAGGAGCATAATGAACAGATTTAGAGTATTCAGTAGCTTATTGGAGGTGCACATACCAAAGTTTTTGTAGTAGTAGAGTCTTGAAAGGTGTGCAGGTTGAAGAAGTCATCACTGACATTATCACAAAAAGATGGTGGAGGGGTTTTCATACTGGTTATCAATGACTACTGCAGTTTGCTAGTATTTAAATATGATAGTAAAGAATTACAAGAGTACTACACTGGAAGAATGAATGAACAAGATGATGAACTTAAGGTGAAACTGAAGCAATATTTGTGTTTCACAGGATAGAGTATAATGTTCAAGATGGATATGGACTGTGAAGGAAGTAGGATTAATAATACAAGGGATTAGAGACTTGCAGACTTTAGTGAGGCATTACACTAGTGGTTAAGATAAACAATCAGAGTCTAAATGTGAGATTGTAGGCTTCCACTACCACACTACGCCAGATCTATAAGATTCTGTGCACCTGTGACCCTACGTTTATAAGACGGGGCCCACTGTAGAGGACAGGCTGTGAGAGCACATTCTGAATTATAGATCTGAACATGAAGAAGTTGGCCATAGCATGGCATACAGCTGCGACCAGTCATGCCATTAACTTCGAAAGCACTAGACTGATATTGTGCGAAGATCAATGGTGACCATGGAGAGTAAAGTAGGCATTGGAGATTGCCAAACATTCAGATAATACAAATGAAGATGTTAGGCTTAAACTTCACAACATATGTCTGTCTCTAGTGTGGATGGAACAGGTCACATGCAACCCTCCACCTTGCCATACAGTGCCCCACCTGGACAACAAAACATGATGGATTGGATGTGACAATTGGCCAGGTATATAACAGCACCCAACACCATTAGAGAATGCAGTTCTGTCCAAAAAGACCAACACAGTATGAGGTTCAAAACATATCACCACACGGCATTGCCCAGACAGACAAGAGAAAACAGAGTCTAAATGCGTTGAATATCTTCTTAATAAAGTCTAGTAGCTGTATGAAGTGTCAGTGTTATATGGGTCATCAATATGAGAGGCTTCAGCAAAGCAGTGGCCAAGGAAAATGGTATAATTATAAGAAAAAACAAGTTTCTTTAAGTGAAAAGTTCAGTTTGTGAAAGAAGGGCAACAGTATAGCAGAGAAGACATGAGAATGGTTTAGACAAATAATAAATATATATTTATAAATAAAAATAAAAAGCATACAACAACAGGGTGGTGAGGAGACTGTAGAAGTTTGCAAGAAGAGAGCATAACAAAGTAACAAAGCTGGGAGGGACACATGAAACAACTAAATAAGGACCCCCTCTTCCCCTTATTATTTTACATCTTGTTGATGTCAACGTCTTTAGAGAGGGAAAGTATGTGGGGGCAAGAAATGAGAAGGGATTTGGCTATGGCCTTGTGAAGAAACCACTTTGGCTTCTGTGGGGACTAATGTATGGAAATCTTGTAAAAACTGAAATGGCCATACAGGGGTTGAACTCTTGTCCTCCCAAATAATAAGGAATTAATAGCAGTATAGAGGGAAGCTGAAAATTTAGTCATGAAGACTATCATGGCAGCATGGAGAATCTTCAATCATATAATTAGACATTTCAAAGGCTATGTTAGGATATTGAGGTGAAGAGAGTGTATTCAGACAATTATGGATAAGATGAGGAAGAAATTACTGAATATAGGAAAAAGGCTGAAATGTATGCAACTGGTTTGATCACACCATCACAGATAGTCATATAGGGATAGAAAGGGGTGTATCAGAGCAGGAATTTTTAAAATAAAGAGAAATGAGTAGACTACAAAATCAGATATATATCTTGCAGTTATTGAGAGGATGCTAGGAAGATTTTATTAAAAAAAAAAAAACACACATAATGGAGCGGTAATGGACAGTAATAGTAGGTCACATACAAAATTGTAGCATATCTAAAAATTATATTTAGACTATCTGGAGAAGTGCTGCATACTAGAGAAATATGCAATATTAGCACCAGTTCATAAAGGAGGAGGAGGCAAATAGGCTTCAGAACTATGGACAGATTACTCTGACCTCAATGGTAGGCAATGTGATAGATACCTTGATATCCAACTATTTTAGGAATATCTGTTAATTGAGAAAATGGTCTATCCATCAGCAACATAAGTTCAGCAGAAATAATTCAACAGAATCTCAGTTTGTTGGCTATGTGCACTCTATTTAAGAAAGGGATTGAGAACAGAGAAAGCATGGCACCAGGGTTATGCAGACTCGTCCACCAGGTATACATCTGACAGGATGGATGTACCATTTGTCGATCCGAGTGAAAAGCAAAGTTCGTCGAAGCAAAGTTTGACGGAAGACGTTTGGTACTCCCAGACGAGTACTCCGCAGTCGCCCACGGAGGAGGACGCACCTCTAGACCTACCAGATATGTCGTTCAGCTTCAAGCTGCTGGACCTGTCCAAAGCCAACGAAAGCCAAGAATGGACAGACCAAACATCTACTGAGGTGGAGGAAGAAACTACTCCTACAGGCTCTCAGACTCAAGAACCACCGATGGCGCTTGTCATGACCCCAATGGAGGATTCCGAGGTGGCAACAAGTGAAGTGGCACCACCAAGCCTGGGTCCACCTCGTCATCTTGGTCCAACCACCAGGGAAGGGCCTGCTGTCGAGAAGAGCGATAGTAAATGGGACGCCATTTTCATACGGCCGGCTGACATGGCAGCCGCAATCAAGGCTCTCCAAGAGAATGGCATCCTATACCACCCCAGACTGACCGCAAAGCCCCAGGACACGCAAGTGCAGAGGCAGACAACAAAAAAGAAGCAAGAGCGGAAGAAGAAAAGAGCAGCAGGACCTATTCAGTGCTTCCACTGACAAGCCTGGGGCCACAAGGCTGTGGACTGTGACCCCCAAATACAAAATTAATGTAATAAAATGAGACAAATAAAGATATAACCCAAAAAAAGGTCCTGATCCAATGGCCGAAAAGAGCTATCGCTCTCCAGGGGAATGAAAGATAAAAAAAAAAAGAGAATAGAAGTCAAGTTGACTTGGCAGAGTGATCCATATAATTGTGATTAACATTACAACCACTGGGGTAAATCAGATTTTGGAGGACTTAAGATAAATGCCAAGATGGCAACCATTACATGAAGTAGTGCCTTCTGTGATAGTTTAATTTAAAGAGTGTTGTTAGCTTTTGTTTCACCGTTGGATATTTGATTACTAGTCAAGCCATTCACCGGTAACCGTTACACAAAGTACTACCTTCTGTGTAAATTTAAAGTGTGTACATAGGTAGCTTTAGCTTCAGCTTTGTATACTTATGTACCGCCAAAAAATCCTGCTATTGAGAACGCTTAGCGAGTCCGTTTTTTCTCTGTATACTTCTCATTTTTTCTTTGTGCGACGAAAGGTAGCATGTGTAGGGACTGTGGTTGTGTGCAGACGCGGGCTGAGGTGGCTAATCTGTGCACCCAGCTTGCAGCTTTGTTAACAAGAGTTACACAGCTGGAAGCTGCCGCAAGTGAGTGCAGTAGGTGTAGTATTGGTGACCCTGTAGAAGCTAAGTGGCTCTCAGGTTCTCCCCTACCAGTCATCGTACCTGCAGTACAGGCAGAGATGTTGGAATCTGTGCAGCAGTCGCCTGGTGGTGACTGGCGTGTGGTTTTTGGACAACGCCGCATGCAGGGGCAGTCGTACAAGCCTGATTCCCTGGAAGGCGAGCTTGTACCACTGTACAACCAGTTCGATATATTGTGTGGAACTGATTCAGTCCTGCAATCATCATCCTATGAGTCAGCACTCCCCCAGTCCACTGGGTCTGGGCGACTGCAGAAGGGGATTCTAGTGGTCGGCAGCTCTAATGTTAGACAATTTATCGATCCCCTTAGTGAAATGGCAAATAGGTCTGGGATGAAATCTGGTATCCATTCATTGTGTATTCTGGGGGGAGGGGGTCTGATCCGAGATGTGGAACAGGCCATCCTGGATGCAATTGAATGGACGGGGTGTAGCCAGCTGCGGATTGTGGCTCGGCACCAATGATGCTTGTTGTCAAGGGTTGGAGGTTATCCTCTCTTCCTTTGGGCGACTTGCAGGAATGGTGAACTCTGTGGCCATTGGCCGCAAGATTTCGACTGAACTAACTGTCTGCAGCATTGTCGATAGAACTGACTGCGGTGTCATTGTCGTTTTGGACATATATATTTATTCGAAAGAATGAGAATTTTAGGTATATGAAATATTTCGTAAAGTTAGTGGAGCCTCAAGTCAGAACAGAATGCAAGCGCTAGTGTCAGCAGGTGCTGTTTATTGGTAAAACGCTGACGGCTGACTAAGAGGGCATCGCTCTGTTCGGTGACGCAAAACCGAACTTACGAGCGACCACAGCGAGCCAAACTCGCTCTCACTTTGTCGATCATTATCAACCAGTCAATATGGGCTAATTCTTAGCTAGGCCGTGTCTCGTTAGCTTGCCTCGCCACCATGCATCCATCGTGTCAATTCGCCATTCAGTCAAGAAGTTAACATTCTGTAACAGTCAGTTTGCGCAGCCGAGATGCGGCTCAGTCAATAATTACTATTTGTAGAGGCTATCGGGAGTTATCCTTACAGATCGCGCTCTTAACTGTATTCATACAGTCTTCAGTGGTTAATAAAAGGGACTCTAAATACGATAGTTGCCTACATTATTTATTAGGTAGATTCTCAGCTAGGTTATCATTTTGCCCTGGCCTTTCCCTGCCTAATCGGTTCTCCAACCGTAACTAATGGAGTGGTGTCATGATTTCTGACAATTAACATCTTATGATAGCCCACAAGTCTTTGCTTAGATCATCAGAAGACGGAAGACATCTTCAAGAGAGAAGACAGCGCAAGAGGAATAGAAGACATAGTAAATGTCCCGAAGGTCAGTAAACTTCCACCCTAAAGTCTGCTTCCACCACAAGCCCACAAATTCACCCCCCATCCACTCCGGCCTCTTGACAACGTAAGGTTCGGCACAGAGGGTTCAGTCCGGCCTTTACATTTGGTTTTCAGAAGTGGAATCTACGGATCGGTTAGTGGAAGATTCGAAACGAAGACTTTTAGGATGGAAAACCTTCGTGGGGAAAATTACGAAGAAATCACTGGTAGCAATTGAATGGCAGATGGATTGTATTGGTGGTGAGACGGGCGAGACAGTTAACGGTTGATAGCAAATTTAATCAGTCTTAATAAAAGTTATTATATCGGCGACGGGCTTCTACCACCGGGCGAAATGTACGCGAGACGGACGGCGAGCGGCCGGCGTCCGTGCTGAGCAAGCGGGAGTCGAGTTGCAGCCAGCGGCGACAACACCAGTTCTTCCGGGGGCATCACGACGCCAGCAGAGCAGTTCTACCAGCTTCAAATCGTGAAAACAGCAAACGGTGAGTTTTGAACACGCACGCATGCATATGGCAATAAATTACGGGCTTTTTTGCGGAATAATTGCATAATTTTCAAGTTCAAGAGTGATTTGTTTGTAAAAAATTGATTTATTCAAATTGCCTATTGAAAGTACGCGACTGTTTTAAAATAATGATTAATAAATGCTTCAATATTTGGTTTCTGTCAGGTAATGCTATGTTCAACAATAATTCTGTTCAAGATATGTTCGTCAATGCGAAATATGTGGCGGAAGGCAAAATTACGGTCTATCAGTTAATAAATTAAAATATAAATGTAACATGCGTAATATGTTCATCAGTTGTGTGGCAGAATTAGTTGGTTCAAATAGGCAGATAATATTCATTAAACAAATTATTCCCTCAAACTATGTTTCCAAATGTGCTATTCTTTCAAAAATATAATTCAATAATTTCTGAGTGAAACGAAATAATGTAAATTGCAGTCATAAGATTTAGTTGAAGGTTATGGTTTTGACCGAAGGCGCCCGGACAAGGCGGTAATTTCAACTAAAATCTATATAAATGTGATCTGATTAAAAATAAAATGTGATGTTTAGTAAAATTATTATATTTGAGGATGGAATCAACATCAAAATAGGTACAGTCAAATTATTTTCAGTTAAGAAAGCATGTACTGCGTAAATTCTATTTAGAAGGATAGTTGAATAGTTCGTGGCTCTGATCGTAAGTGCACAACGAGCGGAGTAACTAACTATATTTTGACAGTTAAAATGTTAAAAATATGCTGTTAGATATTAAAAAAAAAAAAAATCTTATTGCTTTCGGAAATACAAGTACGTACTCCATACTCTGTCTAAATGCAATACAAGCTAAGAGCCATTATTTGCATTAGTTTAAAATTATTTCAATGTATTATATGGATTTTGTGATGATTAAGGTAACATAATGTGTTGTTTCGAGCAAGAGCGGGTAAACCAAGAGATAATCAAATGTTCAAGTTAAAAATCATTCTATTGTTGGTTAAAATTAATTTAGCACTTAGGCTTGTTAAGTTGGCAGACATGTATCATGTATTACGAACTAAAAGTACGATTTCTTGATTGCTTTATATGTAAAGACAGCAGTATTTGAAAATATGTTAATTAAACCTTGTAGCATAAAATAATTTTAAAAATCTGTTTAAGAAAATAGTGAGGAAAATATGCACTAAATTACGAACTTAAGCGTGGCATTAAAATAGAATAGTTTTCCCAATTTAATTGAAATTTTATTATAACTCGAAGCGCGTTATCTAACAACAAAATACAAAATCTGGTTTCAGATATGATTATTGTATGTGGAAAGAATAAGCATGCTGTTTACCATAAAAATAAGATATTCTTGAATAATTATTTAATATGCTGGCCTGATGAAATAAAAATAAATTTAAGATCAGTGTACGGTGCTTAATGGAAAAAGAGTAAGAATAACTGTGCTATTTAAGTATGCAGACGGAAAAGGTTATTGTTAAGGAGATGTGTGCTAGGTGATATTGATAGGGCGTGCGAGAAATAATTTTATTTAGTGATGCTGCTCGAGAAAAAGAGAAAAATGTCGAAATGTTGAAATGTTAGTGCATGTCGCAAACGGCGAATGCGTATAAAAGTTGAAGGGTGCTGTATAGTTAAATTATGAGCAACGGGTACGGGGGTTAAGAATTGATTTCTCAGGAATTATTGAACGGGTTGAGAGTAGCAAAGATCTCGAAGTTCAGGAATGCATTCTATTTAATTTGCGCCTGCTTCGTAGTTCAATAGACGCATACGCAATCAGGGAAGGATAGGCCAATCTCTGCCCGCAATACGATTGTCTTAAGTCTATGTGTTACGTCAAAACTCCGGGAGATAAATTTCCAGAACGTTTGGAGAAATTAATGTTAAATGTGTTGAAGGAAGTAAAGTTGCAAATTGTTAGTGGAAACATCGAGAACTGGGCCAACCATTCAGGTGGTTGCGTACCAAAATGTTCCGATAAACTCCGCGAGTTGAAGTAAAAGGAGATTTGGGAGCACCCTGTGTAGCTAAACCGGCAGCGGGAATATCGGTAACAGGCACATCGTTCAGGCGATTGTGTGCAAATGTTTCGAGAAAGTCCGCGGGTTAAAGCAAATGTGATATTAAGTGGTACCAAATAAAGTATAAGAGAATTTTATGTGCACGCAGGAAATAAAAATATTGTTGAAGTTAGTGGCCACGGTAAGACGAATTGAGTTCGCACACATATAAACTAAAATCGTGATAAGCACAGATAAGTAAAAGCACGCGTAAATCTATGTAAGCAGTTAGATGAATAACCTGAAACTAAGGTTCCCTGAAGGGAAGTAAGCAATTAACTTAAATTGTAAACTGTAAGTGGAAATAATCTCGAAAATTTACGAGAATACGAAAGCCCAACCAACATAATGTCGCATGTAAGTAATTAACCCATGAAAGAATAACTTTTATAGAAAGACAGTGAGCATAAACATCTGAGAGACTGGTAAAGTTTAAGTTCAAAGTTTTTTTAAAAAAAAAATACAAAAAAAATAGAAAAATACTTTAAATAATAAAAGAATAAAGTGATTCAGACTGTCAAGAATGTTTCAGTATGTATGTGAGTGTAATTGTCCCCTTGAGTAATGTATCTGTTTGGATAGCGAAACTATGCGTATATGAATTGTAATATAATTGAAGAATTCAGTAAAAGTAGGGAGATTACGTTTAAGATGGGTAAGCTATGATGATCATGTAATAGAATTTTATTCTGTATAAATAGATATATCTTTGTTGATAAGTAATGCAGAAAAGAAATAGTAAAAGGGTATTTAGTATAATAACAATCGGGTGTATAATATAAAATGTAGTGTACTTAACTCTTTCAGTGCAAATAGAAATTAACTTAAAATGTTATATCTTGTAGTCAATACACACGTAACAAAATTTCAAGAAATCATTAGTAATTCTTTCCCTTAGAAATAGTTTTCAATGTAATAAATATAGAAATAAGTCAGATTTTTCATGAATTGATGGATAATAATTCTGCCTATCCAATTTTGTAATTTACAATATAAATATGATTTTTCCCAAGTTGACCATAGTATATTCGGACCGAACCTAGATTTCATAAGTAAATAATCTAGCGTAATGACATGTTTTGAATTTTCAAAGAGAAATTGCCATATATATTTGTGGGTGATTCAAAATTCACTCAAAAATGCGAAATGTTAGGAACATATTCTGCTGTAGTCGAATTGTTTCAGAGAAAACTTTGAGCTAACGGCCTCGCGACGAGCAAGAATGCTGTCGACGCAGCAAGTCTCGAGTTACAAGTCGGCGACCTGCACATCACTACACGCAGCCGCCAGTGAAACGAAAGACATTTGATAAGTACTAAAACAGACTATAATTGGACGTTTTCATTCTGCTAATTGTTCATGGAAAATTATTGTTCGTCCTTCTATAATCATGAATCTTATATTTTAACTTCATAATTGTCATATTTAATACGGAAATAATTATGTTAAGAAATGTTTATACAGCGTAGATTATGTTACCAAGATTCACACTTAGAATAACTTGTGAACAATGAAGACACAATTCAGATTACTGATTATGGATCTAATGACATTTAATCTTATTTTAAACAATTTCACTTTTATTTCATGACAAACTTTGTGTATACTCAGTCTAAAATATTAAGGAGAAAGACTTTAAATTTCATTTATTCTGCAGTAGTGTAAACATTAATTTTTAACGCTCTGTAATCAATGGTACTTCACTTTGGATTAGAAATTAGAAATTTTCATATTTTGGCTATATGAGTAGTAATCAAGCATAGAATCAAACACAGTAGCCTCTTATGCCATAAGTAACTATTGATCTTTATCACACAAGAACACGATGTTTTAATTCACGCAGTCAACTAGTTGACGAAATGTTAGAACCTTAAAACACAATTTTACACTTGTGTACGTATTAATGATACATGAGAGCCTTTATTAACTTGTTTTTGCAACTTGTAATTTAGTAACAAATAATTGTGAAGGATGTAACCTTTTCTCGAATTGACCAATGACTATTTTAAAGCAGAGCAATAGCCAATTCATAATTGAATTATTTTCATAATTTGATTTTATAAGTTACATAGACCTTACTATTATAATCGACTGTAAGGATAAAAACCCGAAAGAAAATTTTATTTTTAATTTTTATTTGAAATGAATAATGGCGAAGTGAATGGTGGATCAATATTCCTATGCAATGTTATGACATTATACGGGGACGTATAATGGATTGGAAGGGGGAGATATGTCATTGTCGTTTTGGATATATATATTTATTCGAAAGAATGAGAATTTTAGGTATATGAAATATTTCGTAAAGTTAGTGGAGCCTCAAGTCAGAACAGAATGCAAGCGCGAGTGTCAGCAGGTGCTGTTTATTGGTAAAACGCTGACGGCTGACTAAGAGGGCATCGCTCTGTTCGGTGACGCAAAACCGAACTTACGAGCGACCACAGCGAGCCAAACTCGCTCTCACTTTGTCGATCATTATCAACCAGTCAATATGGGCTAATTCTTAGCTAGGCCGTGTCTCGTTAGCTTGCCTCGCCACCATGCATCCATCGTGTCAATTCGCCATTCAGTCAAGAAGTTAACATTCTGTAACAGTCAGTTTGCGCAGCCGAGATGCGGCTCAGTCAATAATTACTATTTGTAGAGGCTATCGGGAGTTATCCTTACAGATCGCGCTCTTAACTGTATTCATACAGTCTTCAGTGGTTAATAAAAGGGACTCTAAATACGATAGTTACCTACATTATTTATTAGGTAGATTCTCAGCTAGGTTATCATTTTGCCCTGGCCTTTCCCTGCCTAATCGGTTCTCCAACCGTAACTAATGGAGTGGTGTCATGATTTCTGACAATTAACATCTTATGATAGCCCACAAGTCTTTGCTTAGATCATCAGAAGACGGAAGACATCTTCAAGAGAGAAGACAGCGCAAGAGGAATAGAAGACATAGTAAATGTCCCGAAGGTCAGTAAACTTCCACCCTAAAGTCTGCTTCCACCACAAGCCCACAAATTCACCCCCCATCCACTCCGGCCTCTTGACAACGTAAGGTTCGGCACAGGGGGTTCAGTCCGGCCTTTACAGTGGACCTCTGGTTCAGAGCCATGTTGAGGGACTGAACCAGAGACTACGGCATTTCTGCGATAGTCAAGGCTGAAGATTCCTCGATCTTCGCCCTGGGGTTGAGTCATGAAGGGATCCCTTGGATAGATCAAGTGTGCACTGAACACGTGAAATGGTTACACGGGTGGCAGTGGGTGTGTGGTGTGCATTGGAGGAGGGGGGGGTTAGGCTGAGGGAGGATGACCTTGAACAGGAAATTTACTTACGGACAGCCTAAATAAATTTAACTCCACGTATTAGGTGTAGCTTAAAAGAATCTCGAACATTAAAAGTTCAAGTAGTTAACTGCAGAAGTGTTTGTAATAAATTTCCTGAACTCGAAAGTGTTATACGCAGTACAGATGCTGATATCGTAATAGGCACAGAAAGTTGGTTAAAACCGGATATAAGTTCCGCGGAAATCTTTAATAGCAGCATGAACATTTTCCGTAAGGATAGGTTGCATTCCCATGGTGGCGGTGTGTTTATAGCTGTTAGTAAGTACCTCCCATGTAAATAGTTGTCGATTCTGTCTGCGAAACCTTATGGGTTAAGCTCAACATAGTTAGGACAAAACTTATGATCGGCTCCTTCTATCGTCCATCAGATGCAGGCGTAATTACTATTGAGGCCTTAAGGAATAATGTAGTAAATAATATAGCTCGTCAACATCTGTACAATTCAATAATGCTAGGTGGTGACTTCAACTTGCCATATATCGACTGGACTAATGACGTTCACATTACTGTGTGGCAGGGATAAAGCAGCTTGCGAAATCATTATAGAGTCTAGACCCTTTCTCAGATCACAGTAACTGAACCAACGCGATGCCTCAATGGTAACGAAAATATTTTGGATATTCTCGTTACAAATAGGCCTGAATTAGTCACGGACATTTCTACTACCACGGGAATAAGTGATAACAAAGCTGTAATTGCTACAGTAAAATTAACAACCTCGCGCAAAAAGAAAAAATAAAGGATCGTTTACAGATTCAAAAAGGCTTCAAAAGAGTGTTTTAGAACGTTTTTGGGGCATACTTACCATATCTTCATAGTAGCAAGAGGCACCGTTGAAGAGCTGTGGCATCAATTCATACATATAGTCGGGGAATGTATGGACTTGCATATACCAGAATGGTCAATCAGGGAACTGGAATGATCCACCATGATATACACATGAAGTTTAATGGTTACTTAAAAAGCAAAGGAAAATCCATCCACGATCAAGAAGGACGATGCAGCGGACCGATTTAGATAAGTTAGATGAGATAAGGGGACATGTCAAGGATGCGATGGGTGAGGCCTTTAATGACTTTCTTTGCAATTCCTTCTCTAAGAGCTTCACGGAAAATCCTAAGAAATTTTGGTTGTATGTAAAAAAAAGTTAGTTGTAGTGATAAAATAAACCAGTTCTAATACAAGACGATCGGGAAGTTGACTACAGCCGCGACAAGGCTACCGTACCTAACACCGAATTTAAAAATTCATTCACGCTCGAAAACATGGAAAACATTCCCACTTTACCACATCGTGTAGAATTAGAGAGAGATCTGGTAGAAATTTATAGCGTAGGTATTGTAAAGCAGTTAAAGATCCTGAAGTAGAGGAAAGCGCCAAGTCCCGATGGTATACCAGTAACAGTATTTTCAGAATACGCACAGGTAATTGAACCAATTCTGTTAGATATACTCCGCAAATCTTTAGCAGAAAAAATGTACTTTTGACTGGAAAATAGCCAAGGTAATTCCTGTTTTCAAGAAAGGAGATCGGAGTGATCCTAGGAATTATCGACCCATATCTCTAACATCTGTATGCAGTAGAATTCTGAAGTATGTCGTATGCTATAACATTATGAAGTTTCTAGATGAGAACGAGTTACTTACACCGTGTCAACACGGATTTCGGAAGAAGAGATCGTGTAAAACTCAATTGGCCCTAATTTCCCACTAAGTATTGAAAGTTATCGATGCAGGTTCACAAGTTGATGCAATATTCTTGGATTTTCAGAAAGCTTTTGATTCTGTACCACATAATCGACTTTTAGCGAAGATTCGAGCATACAGTATATCAGTTCAGATTTATGAATGGATAAGTGATTTTCTAACTGGTTGGTCACAGTATGTCATTGTTGACGGGGAAGCCTCTTCTAAGCTAGATGTTACTTCTGGCGCTCCTCAAGGAAGTGTAATAGGACCACTTCTTTTAATTTTTATAAACGATCTAGGTGACAACGTTAAATGTTGGTTGCGATTGTTTTCCGACGATGCAGTTATCTATAGGGAAATTAGGTGCTCTGACGATTGCTTAGAAATTCAGCGCAATTTGGATGCTATTTCCAAATGGTGCCGTAAATGGCAGCTTACACTTAACAGCAAAAAGTGCAAGGCAATGCGAATAAGTAACAAAAGAATCAGTTTGCTCACGGTACAAAGTAAACAATTCAGTTGTGGACATGGTTGATTCCCTGAAGTATCTGGGGGTGATAGTACAAAGCAACATAAAATGGGACTTGCAAATAACTTCCGTCGTAGGCAAAGGTAATTCTAAATTACGATTCATAGGTCGTATTCTGAGGGATTGTAATGCTCATACAAAGGAAATAGCGTATAAAACACTGGTGCGTCCGCATCTGGATTACTATTGTGGAGTTTGGGATCCGTATCACAAGGACCTGATTGACTCAGTGGAGAGGGTAGAGAGGAGAGCCGCTCGATTCGTGACTGGTTGCTACAGCCCTTATGAAGGCGCCACAGAATTGGTGTATAGATTGGGCTGGGATCGTTTAGAAGACAGACGACGTCATTTGAGTTTGAATTTATTGGAGAATATGTGAAATTCTATGACCTACGAGTGCAGTGAGATACTTCTTCTGCCAACCTGTTTGGGTCGCAATGACCTGAGAGATAAGATTCGAGAAATAAAATGCCAGTAGGTATAATTTGGGGCTGTCAATCATTTTCACACCTCTATTGTTCTCCCCCCTCCCACCTGTCAATCATTTTCACACCTCTATTGTTCTCTCCCCTCCCACCTGTCAATCATTTTCACACCTCTATTGTTCTCTCCCCCTCCCACCTGTCAATCATTTTCACACCTATTGTTCTCTCCCCCCTCCCACTTGACTAACCACTTGACTTGAGGGCCACTTGACTAACCACTTGACATGAGGGCCACTTGACCAACCTCAGTTACACCCCTATTGTCCTTGACCACGCACCCCTCTAGCCGTACCAGGTGTGACGCAGCCGTTGCCAGACCACATGAGCGAGCAACTGGACTTTCGGACAGATGTCGACATGCCGCTCCTTTTTCGAACGAGGAATTCGCGGAGGTATTTGCCAGTGCGTGCCGAGGCAAATAACAGGTACATGCCGAGGCAAATAACAGATACATGCCGAGGCAAATAACTGGTACATACTGCGGTGGTGGGGACGGGCGCCGCCACGTGGTTCGCCGTCGGGTTGGCCACGTTGTCAATACACACACACACACACATCGCGTTAAATGCGCGGTCATTGCGTGCCAGTATGGCGTTACACCTCGTTGTCATTAGAGTCGCGGAAACGGCGACCTGGGGTGAATCTGAATATGGATGCTCAGACGGGGATTCGAACCAGAGCCCTCCTAAATGCGCGGTCATTGCGTGCCTATATGGCGTTACACCTCGTTGTCATTAGAGTCGCGGAAACGGCGACCTGGGGGTGAATCTGAATATGGATGCTCAGACGGGGATTCGAACCAGAGCCCTCCTAAATGCGCGGTCATTGCGTGCCAGTATGGCGTTACACCTCGTTGTCATTAGAGTCGCGGAAACGGCGACCTGGGGTGAATCTGAATGTGGATGCTCAGACGGGGATTCGAACCAGAGCCCTCCTAAATGCGCGGTCATTGCGTGCCAGTATGGCGTTACACCTCGTTGTCATTAGAGTCGCGGAAACGGCGACCTGGGGTGATTCTGAATATGGATGCTCAGACGGGGATTCGAACCAGAGCCCTCCTAAATGCGCGGTCATTGCGTGCCAGTATGGCGTTACACCTCGTTGTCATTAGACTCGCGGAAACGGCGACCTGGGGTGAATCTGAATATGGATGCTCAGACGGGGGTTCGAACCAGAGCCAACCTCAGCTTCACCACCCTAGTACCAGCTGTCGATTCTATTGCTCTTTTGCCAGCCCATATTCGCCTGGAGTGATTTGAGGAAAACGAGAATATGGATGCTCAGACGGGGATTCGAACCAGCGATCGTTGTTTGACGGCATTCAATGGACGGGAATAAGCAATATACTCTATATTGAGCGCTTAATAAAATGCGATATAAACCAATGAGGTTTCTTTCTTAAGTTAGGAATTAATGTCTTTAAACATACGACGAAACACATTTCTGAAAGCTCATTTAACGTAATATTAAGCACGTCATTTCTACCCCAATCACACTAAGTACGATGATAAAATTTATATAGCGTTGATTGTAAAAAACTGAGCTTTCTATTTACCTAAAAATACTTTTTAAAAAACTGCTATTTCCGATAGCTGATAACAAATTTCGTTCGCTGAGCCAGAGGTTGAGCCCCAAGGAGGGTCGAGTCTCACACAATGCTTCCTTTTCTCATCGCCCACTCGAACGCGCCAGCTGCACAGCCTATAACTCAACTTCATTTCGCGTAATATTAAGCTTTTAATTTCTACTCTTGGCATAAAGCGAGAAAAAAAAAATGTTTATATCGCGATAATTCTATGAAAATAACCTTTCCAATTAAACTATAATATTTTTTAAAAAACTTGTACTTCTGATAGTTAATCTTAAATTTGGGGCTCTGAGCCACGCTTTGTATTGCTGGGGGTGGGGGGGTGAGGTTTCTATAGCGTATGTGGCGTTACTGCTGGACGTTTTAATATTCCAAAAAAAAAAAAAAATACGAGTACCAATACTCTCGACCCTTTACACTAACGCTCACAGCTTCAGTTGATATTCCAACACCCTCCTATTCATGAATAAAAAGTATTGTTTATATCGTAAGGTCAAGCGATCTACTCTAAAAAAGTACCCTATTGTATGAAGCATGCGGTCCTTGCGTTTATTAATTCTACATTTAATACTCTGGCACTACACGCAGTTTGAGTTGAGAGACTTCTCTATTCACAGCCCACTTCCGGACGTCATCTCGATCGTGACTGCGTGTATTGTTGAATTGATATGTCAAACGATCCATTCTAAAAAAGTTCCCCAATGTATGAAGCATGCAGTCTTTTGCGTTTATTCATTCTATATTTAATACTCTGGTACTACACACAGTTTGAGTTGAGAGGGGTTTCTATTCATAGTAATGTAATGTGAGGATCTATGGTATATTGTTAGATCAACTACCCACTTCTGGACATCAGCTCAATCATTATTGTTGAATTGATATGTCAAGTGATATCACTAACCGTCATCCACCTTCCGCGAAGCAGCTGACCCTTCTATTGTTCTTTTGTTAGTCCACTTAGCCACTCCCAACCCCATGAAGCCGCGCGCAGCGCGCAACGGTCATTGCTTGTACGACTGGTCTGAACATGCTCCGCTTGCCCTTCTGCGGTATGAACAGAGATGTTCACCGGAATAGCATCGCCATGCTCGAAGCTTGTGGACTACGCGTTTCTACCGAGAGTGGTGGTGTAACGGTTAGCGTTCTCTCCTCGCATTCGGGAGTACGGCGGTTCGAATCCCCGTCCGGACATCCAGATTTGGGTTTTCCATGGTATCCCAAATCACTCCAGGCAAATGCCAAGTACTTCCTAACTGCGATAAGTTCGGCGAAAAGACGTTTATGACGGCGAGTGTTTTGGACTAAGTTTTGTGCATATTCTTACGGCTCAGACCGAGCGTGGTGGGTGAGCAGTTAACTTTCTGACCTCGCATTCGGGAGGACGCGGGTTCGAATCCCCGTCCAGGCATCCAGATTTGGGTTGGGAGAGAATTCGACTACTTATATGTAAGCAACCAGGTTAGTATGGATATCACCCGAAAAATTAATTTTTTTTTCCGGCTTCACCTCGTTGACGTCAAAATCGTTAGAAGTGGGGAAAGGACCGGGGAACAAGTAACTGGAAGAAATTCAGCAATGACCTTTTGAACAAACCAAGGCGAAAATTCAGATGTGGGTGCCCGGACAAGGATTCGAAACCGCATCTTCCCGAATGCGAATCTCATGTGTATTAGTGTCAGGCCACAAACTAAGGGATCACCATCGTAAGTGGATAAATTATTGGCGATCCAGTATGGCTTTACACCTCGACAACATCGGCATCATTAGAGGCGGGAAAAGGTTTGATGCAGGGAACGGTCACCGGGAGTGATTTGGGGAAACCATGGAAAACAAGAATATGGATGCTCAGACGGAGATTCGAACCAGCGCCCTTCTGAATGCATGGTCAGAGCGTTAACACTCACCCACCACGCTCGGTAATTTTCGTGGACAATACTGAAAAATATCTATTCTGAGAAGTAATTTTTTTTGCATGGTGCTTCGATAATTATGAAATTTCCAAACATCTGAAAATGACTGGTTACGCAGATATTGCTGCTACCAGAGACACAGGGAAATAGTGTGAACTTTGACAAAACATCTTTAGCTGGGACGCTGAATGTTAGAGACTAATACAGTAACTCTAATCAACTACACATTCTTGCTACTTATCCCCGTTTCTTTGGCAGAGGCATATTGCATACTGTACGGATATTGAGTGACCAAGACTTACTAACTGCGATAAGTTCGGCGAAAGACGTTTGTGACGGCGAGTGTTTTGGGCAAAGTTTTGTGCATATTCTTACGGCTCATACCGAGCGTGGTGGGTGAGCGGTTAACAGGGAAATAGTGTTAGGCTCAGTATTTGGGTAAAAAGATACTATTATAACCCCAGCAACCGTTAACTCGAGGCGAATGACGGGGTGATTTCTTCATTTGCCATGGCCGAATTCCCCACCGTTCCTCGCCCACTGTCCTTTCCCACCTCTAAAGGCTTCGATGTCGACGAGGCGTAGAACCATAAAAAAGAAAAAGAAAACCACGACCGCCAACTCCAGATGAATGTTGAGTTATTCATTCAAAATACCAAGGCTGGGCAGACGTAAAAACAGGACAGGCGGCGGGCGAACTGTGGCGGAACTAACATCAGACTTTAATGTTGGGCAGAGTACAAGTGTACCTGAACACATAGTGCACTGAACACTCCTAACGATGGGCCTCCGCAGCCGACGACCCATGCATGTGCACCACGCCATCGGCAACTGCGACTGAAATGGGCACGAGACCATCGTCACTGGACGTTGGCGTAGTGGCAGATTGTTGCATGGTCGATGAATTCCGATACCTTTCTTCATCATGCCGGAGTAAGGGAGCGAATTGGTCGTTTTTCTACGGGAACAGCTTCTTGTCACCTGTACTGCGGGGAACATTCACGTGGGGGGCTCGTGCAAGGCACCGTGACGATCGATAAGTATCGTACACTGGTTGCAGGCCACGTATTCGTGCTGTAGTATCCCCCAAGATTACTACGAAAGATTTTACACAATTTCTAACAGTCTGAACGTTAGCTATATTTTTGACCGAGAGTCCTCGATAAGTTATTGACATTCAAAAGTAACAGAGTTTCGACTTGCCGCGCACTCTGCCTATGTTGTGGCTAACAAGTCTATGGTATTGCGTTTCGACGTGGGCAACGGCCAAGGCGTCGGTCACTGCGAGTTGCACGCTGATGAGGTTCCTCCAAAATGAATCACCGTTGGTTGTTAGGCTCAGTATTTGGGAAAAATGATACTATTTTAACCCCAGCAACCGTTAACTCGAGGCGAATGACGGGGATGATTTCTTCATTTGCCATGGCCGAATTCCCCACCGTTCCTCGTCCACTGTCCTTTCCCACCTCTAAAGGCTTCGATGTCGACGAGGCGTAGAACCATAAAAAAAAAGAAAACCACGACCACCAACTCCAGATGAATGTCGAGTTATTCATTCAAAATACCATGGCCGAATTCCTTCCCAGTCCTTGCCACCAGTCCATACAATTATGGCCTTTACATTCTCGCAATCACCAAATTTTAGTGCCATTCGATTTACAGTAGACCTATCAACGGCATTGCCGGTATAAACAGCCTTGAAATGACGATGAATCGCAGTAGGAATCACTTTGTCAGCAGTTAACTCACGTTGACACAACACTAGAACACTTCTCCATAATTCAGGACAACAAATCCTTACTTCTCAGTACTTTCAAATAAAATGTAATGTCGCTTGGTATGTATGGTCTGACGTCAGAGTTTTTCAGTCGTAACAGCCTTACCTAAGGACAGGACTGAACATGTTTACCCCCACCACCACCACGGACTAGACCTGATTACTACCCAAATGGACTGCTAGTGCCAGTGTACAGAGATGGTCAGCCCGGTACTGTTGTTTTCGTCTGTGTATCAGCTCAATGCTGGTGATTCTAAGCGTTTGACGATAGGTTTATCGTCCAAACACGAATTTGAGCCAGTAGTAGTGCTCGAAAAAGTTGGATACCGCACCAAGGTTATACTAACGTATGAAGAATGGGTCGTGCTGACTCAAGTATTGGATGTAGTGTCAGATTTGTTCTACACAGGCAGCTCCCAGACAAACATTCCACTTGGTGAGAACGCCGTCTCCTTCCGTACGATTGCCAGGACGAAAACTGTATGTTTTTACCCAAACGTTGACCCCACCAGCGGTATCTTCTTCAGCGATTCAACTTGGAAGAACCTCATCGACGCGCAGCCTGCAGTGTCCAGCGCCTTGGCCGTCAAGATGTAGATGTAGATGTAGATGTAGATGTAGATGTAGAAGAAGAAGTGGGGATACCTAGTTGCAAGATACTACACAGAATTTGTGGACATTTTATCTAGTAAAGTGCTACGAGACTATCATATGGCAACAGTGCAAAAAACTGGTTGATATGCATATTCGTGATGTTTATGTGACTCAATTGACCCCCAGTTCGTCACTGGACTATAATCTACTAAAATATGAACTTATTGCATATAAAAATTTACTTGTATTACCTGTTATTGACAATGTAGTAATTAAGAATTATAACCCAGGATACTACATTGATGTGAACAGTGTGAATAAAATACACATAGTAAGTTATTCAATTTTGTTTTATTTTATCCAATTTCCATTAATAAAACCCTTTACCGAGTTATTTTTATGAGTTCTTGTAGTGGCGTGACGCTTCTTCACTTACATACTAGTCTGAAGAGTGAATTGTAATAGACGCCAACATTCGAAAAGACATAAATTTGTTGGACATAACTACGTATGCGGATGTTTCTATGAATATCATAAAAAACAGTGTGAAAATGTACAAAATCAAGAAATTTGGTCATATATAACAAAAATCGGTAAAAAATGTAAATTTCGTCCATGAATGAAGTCAATGGTTGACATAAAAATCACACCTGCGTGTATCACAATATCGTTCATATAATGTGTGTGGATTACAGAAATACGTGTTATATGGGGAAAAAAAGTGTAATGGCAGTCACCGGATAAACTAAAATGTGGTATTTCTTTTTTTCAGTAATAAATATTTTCTGATGAATAACGAAACTTGGTAGAGTTCTCCAGAGTCAACACACACGTCACGTAACCATCATGATAGACGTGTCAGTGGAAGTGCATCGGATGCTGCATTCACATGTGTATATGGAGTACTCTTTAAATTTCCTCCACAAAAGACGTAAATTGTATGAATTACACGTTTGCTCACTCTTTATTTTCATAACAATAACATGCAGAGTCTAAACACACATAACGTTACCAACATTATAGACACCTCAGAGGAGGTGCACAGGGTGATAACTATATATACTAGCCTAGCGTTTGTACCAAACGAGGTGAAACAACGTATATGTGTGCAGAAACTGACTTAACGCAGTTACACGGAAGGCAGTCTGCGTTTAAAGACAATGGATCTCGCTCTCTCTCACACACACACGCATAACGTTACCATCAATATAGACACGTCAGAGGAAGTGCACAGTTGGAACCAGATCGTGAAAACAGGTAAAACATCACCGGAATTATACCACTTCACTATACGAAAGATGTCATCGGTTTACATGGTTAGAAGGTGTCCATCATGCCATACGATGTGTATTGAGTGCATCCACCAAAATAGAAAAAAAAGTGCGACATGATGCGGTGTTCCATCATAAATGAAACTCATTCTGTTCGCGGCCCGATATGACATCGGACAACTTGAGTAGTACATCAGATATACCTGTCGAAAGTCACACTAAAGTACAGAAGTTGAACTAACCAGAGCAGGCAGAAGATGAGAACATCACAAGTTTCATTAAACAACACAACCCTCCACAAGACCGAAACATAATGGGCTCAATACCAGATGAAACATAAATTATGTTAGATATCAGTTAGTAAGTGCCACTTTCGATGAATTTCAGTTAAAAAGTGCAAAAATAGATAAAAATTAGGGAATACTGGTCAAATATAGCAAAATATTGGTTAAAAACTTATGGCACTTTCTGAGACAGAACTTATGCTAAAGTCTGGTTAATACAGAATGTTAAAGTGTTTGTTATAGTTGGTTAGAGTAAATTAAGGTTAGGTTATTTCAACTCACCATCTCATGGTGCCACTGATACATGGATATCCAAAAGTGTTTGCTGAGGCGGCTTGGGCCCCACCGCGACCTAAGAGACCGGTATTTTGCGCGGCCTAAGAAGACCGAAATTTCGCGCGCCGCTTTTCCGGATGCAACGCGTTTGTATTTTTCTATACAGCAGCAGCTTACTAGTATGTAAGTGAAGAAGCGTCACGCCACTACAAGAACTCATAAAAATAACTCGGTAAAGGGTTTTATTAATGGAAATTGGATAAAATAAAACAAAATTGAATAACTTACTATGTGTATTTTATTCACACTGTTCACATCAATGTAGTATCCTGGGTTATAATTCTTAATTACTACATTGTCAATAACAGGTAATACAAGTAAATTTTTATATGCAATAAGTTCATATTTTAGTAGATTATAGTCCAGTGACGAACTGGGGGTCAATTGAGTCACATAAACATCACGAATATGCATATCAACCAGTTTTTGCACTGTTGCCATATGATAGTCTCGTAGCACTTTACTAGATAAAATGTCCACAAATTCTGTGTAGTATCTTGCAACTAGGTATCCCCACCTCTTCTTGACGGCCAAGGCGCTGGACACTGCAGGCTGCGCGTCGATGAGGTTCTTCCAAGTTGAATCGCTGAAGAAGATACCGCTGGTGGGGTCAACGTTTTGGTGTAAAAACATACAGTTTCGTCCTGGCAATCGTACGGAAGGAGACGGCGTTCTCACCAAGTGGAATGTTTGTCTGGGAGCTGCCTGTGTAGAACAAATCTAACACTACAGTCCAATACTTGAGTCAGCACGACCCATTCTTTATACGTTAGTATAACCTTGTGCGGTATCCAACTTTTTCGAGCACTACTACTGGCTCAAATTCGTGTTTGGACGATAAACCTATCGTCAAACGCTTAGAATCACCAGCATTGAGCTGATACACAGACGAAAACAACAGTACCGGGCTGACCATCCTCTGTACACTGGCACTAGCAGTCCATTTGGGTAGTAATCAGGTCTAGTCCGTGGTGGTGGTGGGGGTAAACATGTTCAGTCCTGTCCTTAGGTAAGGCTGTTACGACTGAAAAACTATGACGTCAGACCATACATACCAAGCGACATTACATTTATTTGAAAGTACTGAGAAGTAAGGATTTGTTGTCCTGAATAATGGAGAAGTGTTCTAGTGTTGTGTCAACGTGAGTTAACTGCTGACAAAGTGATTCCTACTGCGATTCATCGTCATTTCAAGGCTGTTTATACCGGCAATGCCGTTGATAGGTCTACTGTAAATCGAATGGCACTAAAATTTGGTGATTGCGAGAATGTAAAGGCCATAATTGTATGGACTGATGGCAAGGACTGGGAAGGAATTCGGCCATGGTATTTTGAATGAATAACTCGACATTCATCTGGAGTTGGTGGTCGTGGTTTTCTTTTTTTTTTATGGTTCTACGCCTCGTCGACATCGAAGCCTTTAGAGGTGGGAAAGGACAGTGGACGAGGAACGGTGGGGAATTCGGCCATGGCAAATGAAGAAATCATCCCCGTCATTCGCCTCGAGTTAACGGTTGCTGGGGTTAAAATAGTATCTTTTTACCCAAATACTGAGCCTAACACTATTTCCCTGTTAACCGCTCACCCACCACGCTCGGTATGAGCCGTAAGAATATGCACAAAACTTTGCCCAAAACACTCGCCGTCACAAACGTCTTTCGCCGAACTTATCGCAGTTAGTAAGTCTTGGTCACTCAATATCCGTACAGTATGCAATATGCCTCTGCCAAAGAAACGGGGATAAGTAGCAAGAATGTGTAGTTGTTTAGAGTTACTGTATTAGTCTCTAACATTCAGCGTCCCAGCTAAAGATGTTTTGTCAAAGTTCACACTATTTCCCTGTGTCTCTGGTAGCAGCAATATCTGCGTAACCAGTCATTTTCAGATGTTTGGAAATTTCACAATTATCGAAGCACCATGCAAAAAAAAAAAAATTACTTCTCAGAATAAATATTTTTCAGTATTGTCCACGAAAATTACCGAGCGTGGTGGGTGAGTGTTAACGCTCTGACCATGCATTCAGAAGGGCGCTGGTTCGAATCTCCGTCTGAGCATCCATATTCTTGTTTTCCATGGTTTCCCCAAATCACTCCAGGTGACCGTTCCCTGCATCAAACCTTTTCCCGCCTCTAATGATGTCGATGTTGACGAGGTGTAAAGCCATACTGGATCGCCAATAATTTATCCACTTACGATGGTGATCCCTTAGTTCGTGGCCTGACACTAATACACATGAGATTCGCATTCGGGAAGATGCGGTTTCGAATCCTTGTCCGGGCACCCACATCTGAATTTTCGCCTTGGTTTGTTCAAAAGGTCATTGCTGAATTTCTTCCAGTTACTTGTTCCCCGGTCCTTTCCCCACTTCTAACGATTTTGACGTCAACGAGGTGAAGCCGGAAAAAAAGGCTTTTCCATAGCATTAATTTTTCGGGTGATATCCATACTAACCTGGTTGCTTACATATAAGTAGTCGAATTCTCTCCCAACCCAAATCTGGATGCCTGGACGGGGATTCGAACCCGCGTCCTCCCGAATGCGAGGTCAGAAAGTTAACCGCTCACCCACCACGCTCGGTCTGAGCCGTAAGAATATGTACAAAACTTTGTCCAAAACACTCGCCGTCATAAACGTCTTTGGGAGCGTGCACAAACCACGTGGCTCGGTCCAGGGGGGGGGGGGTTGGCTGGAAGGCTACGCTGGGCTACGTGGGGGGAGGGGGGGTTCCGAGTCAGGCCACGTAGCTTTCCTTTCATAACATTTTTGACAGGTAAAATGAGGAACAGAACACACAACAGCATGCGAATATTTATTTCCGTCAGTTAATTATCTCTTTACATAATTTACAATCGTCTGACAAGAGAAAACAGTAAAAAATATCTTCTGGAATCAAAAGGGAAAAAAGCTACGTGCTACGTGGGGGGGGGGGGGGAGAGGAAAAAGCCACGTAGGGCTACGTGGGGGGGAGGGGGGGTTCACGGTAGGCCAAAATGGATCTACGTGGTTTGTGCACGCTCCCTTTTCGCCGAACTTATCGCAGTTAGGAAGCACTTGGCATTTGCCTGGAGTGATTTGGGATACCATGGAAAACCCAAATCTGGATGTCCGGACGGGGATTCGAACCGTCGTACTCCAGAATGCGAGGAGAGAACGCTAACCGTTACACCACCACTCTCGGTAGAAACGCGTAGTCCACAAGCTTCGAGCATGGCGATGCTATTCCGGTGAACATCTCTGTTCATACCGCAGAAGGGCAAGCGGAGCATGTTCGACCAGTCGTACAAGCAATGACCGTTGCGCGCTGCGCGCGGCTTCATGGGGTTGGGAGTGGCTAAGTGGTCTAACAAAAGAACAATAGAAGGGTCAGCTGCTTCGCGGAAGGTGGATGACGGTTAGTGATATCACTTGACATATCAATTCAACAATAATGATTGAGCTGATGTCCAGAAGTGGGTAGTTGATCTAACAATATACCATAGATCCTCACATTACATTACTATGAATAGAAACCCCTCTCAACTCAAACTGTGTGTAGTACCAGAGTATTAAATGTAGAATGAATAAACGCAAAAGACCGCATGCTTCATACATTGGGGAACTTTTTTAGAATGGATCGTTTGACATATCAATTCAACAATACACGCAGTCACGATCGAGATGACGTCCGGAAGTGGGCTGTGAATAGAGAAGTCTCTCAACTCAAACTGCGTGTAGTGCCAGAGTATTAAATGTAGAATTAATAAACGCAAGGACCGCATGCTTCATACAATAGGGTACTTTTTTAGAGTAGATCGCTTGACCTTACGATATAAACAATACTTTTTATTCATGAATAGGAGGCTGTTGGAATATCAACTGAAGCTGTGAGCGTTAGTGTAAAGGGTCGAGAGTATTGGTACTCGTATTTTTTTTGAATATTAAAACGTCAAGCAGTAACGCCACATACGCTATAGAAACCTCACCCCCCAGCAATACAAAGCGTGGCTCAGAGCCCCAAATTTAAGATTAACTATCAGAAGTACAAGTTTTTTAAAAATATTATAGTTTAATTGGAAAGGTTATTTTCATAGAATTATCGCGATATAAACATTTTTTTCTCGCTTTATGCCAAGAGTAGAAATTAAAAGCTTAATATTACGCGAAATGAAGTTGAGTTATAGGCTGTGCAGCTGGCGCGTTCGAGTGGGCGATGAGAAAAGGAAGCATTGTGTAAGACTCGACCCTCCTTGGGGCTCAGCCTCTGGCTCAGCGAACGAAATTTGTTATCAGCTATCGGAAATAGCAGTTTTAAAAAAAGTATTTTTAGGTAAATAGAAAGCTCAGTTTTTTACAATCAACGCTATATAAATTTTATCATCGTACTTAGTGTGATTGGGGTAGAAATGACGTGCTTAATATTACGTTAAATGAGCTTTCAGAAATGTGTTTCGTCGTATGTTTAAAGACATTAATTCCTAACTTAAGAAAGAAACCTATATTGGTTTAAATCGCATTTTATTAAGCGCTCAATATAGAGTATATTGCTTATACCCGTCCATTGAATGCCGTCAAACAACGATCGCTGGTTCGAATCCCCGTCTGAGCATCCATATTCTCGTTTTCCTCAAATCACTCCAGGCGAATATGGGCTGGCAAAAGAGCAATAGAATCGACAGCTGGTACTAGGGTGGTGAAGCTGAGGTTGGCTCTGGTTCGAACCCCCGTCTGAGCATCCATATTCAGATTCACCCCAGGTCGCCGTTTCCGCGAGTCTAATGACAACGAGGTGTAACGCCATACTGGCACGCAATGACCGCGCATTTAGGAGGGCTCTGGTTCGAATCTCCGTCTGAGCATCCATATTCAGATTCACCCCAGGTCGCCGTTTCCGCGACTCTAATGACAACGAGGTGTAACGCCATACTGGCACGCAATGACCGCGCATTTAGGAGGGCTCTGGTTCGAATCCCCGTCTGAGCATCCATATTCAGATTCACCCCCAGGTCGCCGTTTCCGCGACTCTAATGACAACGAGGTGTAACGCCATACTGGCACGCAATGACCGCGCATTTAGGAGGGCTCTGGTTCGAATCCCCGTCTGAGCATCCATATTCAGATTCACCCCAGGTCGCCGTTTCCGCGACTCTAATGACAACGAGGTGTAACGCCATACTGGCACGCAATGACCGCGCATTTAACGCGATGTGTGTGTGTGTATAGACAACGTGGCCAACCCGACGGCGAACCACGTGGCGGCGCCCGCCCCCACCGCCGCAGCATGTACCTGTCATTTGCCTCGGCATGTATCTGTTATTTGCCTCGGCATGTACCTGTTATTTTCCTCGGCACGCACTGGCAAATACCTCCGCGAATTCCTCGTTCGAAAAAGGAGCGGCAAGTCGACATCTGTCCGAAAGTCCAGTTGCTCGCTCAAGTGGTCTGGCAACGGCTGCGTCACACTTGGTACGGCTAGAGGGGTGCGTGGTCAAGGACAATAGGGGTGTAACTGAGGTTAGTCAAGTGGTTAGTCAAGTGGCCCTCATGTCAAGTCGTTAGTCAAGTGTCCCTCATGTCAAGTGGTTAGTCAAGTGGGAGGGGGGAGAGAACAATAGGTGTGAAAATGATTGACAGGTGGGAGGGGGGATAACAATAGAGGTGTGAAAATGATTGACAGGTGGGAGGGGGAGAACAATAGAGGTGTGAAAATGATTGACAGGTCTATTGTGTGGGCTCACAGCCCCAAATTATACCTACTAATGCCGTACTGATGCTTTTATGTATTCTCTCTTTCCCCATGCTATTCGTGATTGGAATGCGCAGAATTAAGAATGGTGCTTAGCACCCTCTGCCACCCACAATGTTTGTGAATTGCAGAGTATGGATGTAGATGGTTCAATCTATCAAGTATACAGACAGGAAAACAAATATTTCGTATGGTTAAACATTTCAGGGAAGTTGCTTCCTGAAGACATGAAATGTGTTGTTGTATCATTTGACGATGATCCCATTTTGGCAGGATATTTTGCAGAGATGGTAGGGAGAGACTACAAAGCCTTTTATTTAAAGGCTTTGGCGTATACAGAGTCTTGATAAACACATACACGATTTCAAATCTGAGTCCATTGAGGTTTTTCGGTAGTGAGAACAGATGATTGGTTTTTCCACAGTTTGATGGTGCTGTTTTACGAACCTCATAACGGCAAGGTTAGGTCGTTGCACCGACTATATACAGATAAGCAAACATGCAAAGTTTGTCAGTTTAGAACAATTTCTCCTACAAAGAAGAATTTTAGTAGATTTCTTATCAAGCTAATTAATAAGATGCCATTTGAGTCATGCATACCGACAAAGCAGTTTTTTAGACAGGATAATAAACATGAAACTAGGTGAGACAGGTATCAATCCAGTAGCTGCGGTTGGTAGAGAACACGATACAGCTTATGCATAGGGTTTGAATACACGCAACGCAGATCGTACACTTGCAAAAATGGCTTCACGTAGAATGAAGGCAAAGGATGCAAAATTTGGTGAACGCACTACTGCATTTTTGGCTAACAGAACTATGAAAGAAAAGCTAAATTAGTGTGCAGGCATTAAAATGAAAAGGAAGAATAAGAGCTGTGTACGCATTTTAATATTCCTTTTTGCAGCATTGTAAGCAGCTGGAGCTTTCGTCAAAGATGCTAAAGGAACAAGCAATTGTTAGAAGAGAAATGAAACACAGAAACCACGGAGAAAATTACAATGAGGTGTAAAGGTCTATATTTGAAACCTTACCAAAAGGGCTGATTGGTATTAGAGAAGGAAAAAAAGTCACAGAGTCCGCTGACTGATGAGGATATACACGAATATATAAAGCACTTTTGTAAAACAGATTATTGTATTGACTTGAAAGCAAATAAGGCAGTTGGAATTGATGAGATCCCTGCAGAACTGCTTAAATCACTAGGAGAGGAAGGAATCGAAAGATTATTCAAGCTGATATCAAAAAGTTATGAAACAGGAGAAATTCCAACTGATTTTAATAAAAATATCATCTTCACACTTCCAAAGAAAGCACAAGCTGACAAATGTGAGAATTATCGCACCATTAGTCTAACAACACATGCTTCAAAATTACTGACGAGAATAATATACAGAAGGTTGGAAAGGGTAGTAGAAGAGATAGTAGGTGAAGATCAGTTTGGGTTTAGGAAAAATCGCGGTACAAGGGAAGCAATTCTGTCTTTAAGATTAATACTTGAAGGGGGGATCAAGAAAAACAAAGATACTTTTATGGCATTTGTTGATTTAGAAAAAGCTTTTGATAATGTTAGGTGGGACAAGATGTTCAAAATTTTAAAGAAGTCAGGTCTAAAGTATCGAGATAGAAGAATACTCTATAAACTATATAAGAATCAACTGGCTGTAATAAAAGTAGAGAATCACGAGAGACATGCATCAGTTAAAAAGGGTGTGAGACAAGGTTGTAGTCTATCCCCGTTAATATTCAACTTGTATGTAGAAGAAGCAATGAAGAAAGTCAAAGAAAAATTTCCATGTGGCATATGTTTTCAGGGAGAAAAAATCAGTATGCTACGATTTGCTGATGACATTGTCTTAATAGCAGAGAGGGCTGAGGATATTGAGAAGTTATTGAATGGAATGAACAAAATACTGAAGGAAGATTTTGGACTGAATATAAATCAAATTAAAACAAAAGTGATGAAATGTAGCAGAAATGATACCAATACTAGCAGATTAAATATAAAAATAGGATCGGATGCAATAGGAGAAGTGAGTGAGTTCTGTTACTTGGGAAGCAAAATTACAACCGATGGCCGAAGCAGGAATGATGTTAAAAGCAGAATAGCACTAGCAAAAAGAGCCTTCATGAAAAAGAGAAACCTTTTATTTCAAATATTGAACTAGGAATTAGAAAGAACTTCTTAAAACTCTATGTGTGGAGTACAGCACTTTACGGTAGCGAAACATGGACTTTAGGAATACCGGAAAGAAAGAAACTTGAAGCATTTGAAATGTGGTGCTACAGAAGAATGCTGAAAATTAGGTGGACAGACAAAGTAAGAAATGAACGAGTTTTGGAAATGATGGGTGAGAAAAGAAGTTTATGGAAGAAGCTTACAGGAAGAAGAGACAGGCTGGTAGATCATATTTTGAGACATGATGGATTGGTTAATTTGTTAGTGGAGGGAACAGTCGAAGACTGACGACAGCAAAAAAAAAAAAAAATTCCTCATACTAACCACGCTATCGTAGACTGGAAGTAAATAACTTTATGTCAAATCGTCCAGAAATTTCGAAATAGAGGTATGAACTCTTTTATTCGAGTCCGTCTGCATGATTTTTGCGTCCATCTGTTATTTGATTAAAATTTATTTTTTTATGTATAATTATTAGTAACAGAATACGATTCTGCCGGGTTGTATATCCAAATATGGCTGCAAGTATTTTTGATTAAATTTTGAAAAAAAACTTTTCAAACAATTTCGTTCACTTGTTTAATTATTATAATTCATTTCAAAGAGAGACATGTAAAAGCTTGGGTTGCGTATGTAAAAATGGCCGCAAGTAGGGATTGCCAGCTGTTAAAGATTCGAAAAGCGCGCGATAATTAGCTCACCACACCGTCCATCAGACGGTGTGGTGAGCTAACTAACAACTGCCAACCCCTACTTGCGGCCACTTTTACATAGGAAAACCAAACGTTTTATGTTCTTTATATGTCTCCCTTTGAAATGAATTATAATTTATTTGAGAAAAGTGAACGAAATTATTTTGAAAAAAAAAAATATTTAAAAAAAATTAATTACAAATACTTGCGGCCATATTTGGATAGGCAACCCGGCAGAATCGTATTCTGCTACTAATAATTATACATAAAAATTACATTCCAATCAAATAATAGATGGACATAGAAATCATGCAGCCGGATCTTGGACTGAGTAATCCGCTCATGAAATTATGAGTTTATATAGACGATGCCATCAATGTAGAAAACACTCTCGGGATTCTAGCCGCGTCAAATAAAAGTCGACTGGCGACGTTTCGAGAGCCGGCACTGCTCCCATTGTCAAGCCCTGCTTAACTAACTAAAACTGCCTAGCGGTAGTCTCTATATAGGGCTACCGGGCGCCCTATATAGAGACTACCGCTAGGCAGTTTTAGTTAGTTAAGCAGGGCTTGACAATGGGAGCAGTGCCGGCTCTCGAAACGTCGCCAGTCGACTTTTATTTGACGCGGCTAGAATCCCGAGAGTGTTTTCTACAGTGCTGCCGCCGCGAAAACGTTCACAGTTATTTGATGCCATCAATGTTTATCCAACCGTTTTAAAGTTGATGATAGGTAATTTTAGCTTAGACGAAGGATGATTTGCAACAAGGCCTATATTGAATGGTGAATAAATGAAGCAATCCTCAGGGAACACGATTCAAGTTAGAAGAACCATTAATTACAGAATAATGAAAGAACAAATTGTTATATTTGTAATGCGACAAACTTCACCAATGTGTCAGTAACAAAATGAAGAAAATTCAGCTTCTATGTATTCTTCTTGTTCTTTCTTGCACTTATATCCCACTACTGCTTTTTCAGAATGCGAGGTATTGGGATTTGGCTGACTAGTTGCTCAGCTTGATGTCTCCCGGGGAGGAATGCATTGCCATCTATCTGCGAAATGTGTAACTATGTTCTGTATGCACTGTTTGTGTAATGTTTAGTATATGAGGCGGAAATTGGGGACAGTTCCGGCATTCACCTTGCTGATCGCAGAAAATCGCCTAAAAACCACAATCGGAACAGCTGATACGCGGGAATTAGGACTGAATCCTGCCCCACTTTACCTCCCCGACCCAGCGTGCAGTGCCTAGTACACTGAGTCACACTAGCTGTGTCTAGTAACGAGAGTAAATTTTAAAAACACCAGACAAGCCGCAATGATGAAATTTTATAAAGCGATGACTATACCACCATTACACAGATGCGAATCGTGAACATTGACTAAACAACAAATAAATATGATAGAAGCAGCTGAAATGTGATTTCTGAGAACCATGGCCGGGTTCAGTTTACTAATTAACAAAAGAACTGAAGAAATAAGGGAATAATTGAATTCTTTAACCTGAACCAGTAAATAATCAGATATAGGACGAAATGGGTGAAACATGTAACAAGCGTGAAACACACCACGTTACTAAATTTTAGATGGTTTAACAATGAACTGATTTTGCTGAAATATTTATTTACTATTTCATTTTGTAATTTGTAACTAATTAGATAGCTTTCAAAAGTAGCACCAATAATAATGGACGTTGATTTTGTGATTTTTTTCCTCCTGTTATCACGTCCTCTGTACGCAGGTGAAGCAGAATTTCCCCACATTTTAATATAAGTTTGATTGATCACAATATTCTCATCAACCTAGTCCATATTTCAGACTATGCTTCAAAAACTGATGTATCAGACATATATATAGCATGTTCTTATGCTACGTAACATACATTAAAACCGCAAATCACTGTCACCGGATTAGAAATTTAGCGAAGATTAAAAGTAGTAATTCTATATCACGAAATCCCTAAAATACTTTAAGATTTGATGATTACACTCAATTAAACCAGCTGAAAGTGAGTAATGTGTGTACCGAAGATTTCTGACGATAAAGAAATTTCGTTATGACGTTGAGCTTTGCAATAAAACAGATGAGTAATACATGCTTGGATCAGCTGTTTCACCCGGCGTGATATAGGTCAGTTACCTCAACAGTTTACAACAGTCCCGTTATGACTCAGAAAACCAGTGTTCTTCAAATTATTTGAATTTTTCCTTAATATGATCAGAGAAGTTATTTAAGAATATTAACTGCAGTTATTATTCGTTAACTGGTTGTACCAAATATCGTAAAGTACAAGGTTTTTCCACTACAAGGAATCAAATAGTTAATTCTGGGTCGAGCTCAAATATTTTTGTACACGTTTTAAGAGTTTATGAGCTTGAGGAGGAGAAACATCGAAGTGAATAATCATCACCAGTTAAGTAGTCTTCAAACTAATGATATTACCTTTTCCACTGAAAGTCGATAGTCTTAATTGGGCGCTTTTATACAGCATTGATACAATTCATCTTGGATCTCTGTTCAAGATGAGGATTCTTGTCCAGGAATTAGTGGAAAAACCTTCTTTATAAGACGACAGTTTTTTCTTGGATTTAAATCTCTTGTTGTTGTACTTTTCATACAGTGATAAGAGTTTCACTGATATGTTTTTCCAGCATATTATAAAGGAAGCGTGCCATGTTTATTTACATTCTCATTCAAATTTTAGACGAAAACTATTAATAAACCAATATACTTTACTCGCCAGTATGGAGTTAAGGTGCCGCACAATAGATCGAGAAGGTACAACGAGCTAATGCTGGGACAGTCCTCAATTTATTTCCCGTAAATCACACATTTCACAAACAAAAATACCGAACACGGAAAGTTAAACGGGTGACAACACAGACTTTCTTCCTATAGGTTAAGTACGCGGGGGCTAACAAACCCGGTTTACATATGGGCAGGACACAAATCCTTCCCCCCTCTCATGATTCACAATTACCGCCGGGTAATACATTGGGTCGGTGACACGTTAAGTTATTTAAGAATATTAACTGCAGTTATTATTCGTTAACAACTGGTTATACAAATTGATGCTGGTTAGAAATTACGACCGGAAGTGAGATGTTTAACAATTTCAGATCCGACCCGAAACAATGTTTTCCATTGGAAAGTAACACAATCATATATTTTGCCGAGTCAAAATGTAAAAACATAATAAGTCAGGGGCAAGAAAAACAGAAGTTATCATTTCATCTGTAGTATCGTGAGAAACTGAAATCCAAATCAACTGCTATTTAACTGCAAAATATTCTAGCAACAAACAAGATTTTATAATACAGAACAGGTGCAAAGATGGACTACAGTTCTATATTCAGTTATTATAGCAAAACGTACGGTTATACATTAGCGTCAAAACCGGAAAAAAAAAGTTTCAATCACAACTTTTGGTCGCCGAATTGCAGTTCTATTGTTAATAAAAATGAAATACGCGAATGTTAAGATAAAGTACTGATGCTGTGAGATAGCGTTGTTCTGCATGTAATCAGGGTATAAAGCACACTTCTGGATATACTATGGAACTCACGTCCACGGCCGTTTCGGCATCTGTTGGCTCCGGCGTTCGCATCGTTGACTCGTGGTTGGATGTACTGACTGGCCTCGGAACAAAGCTGCGAGCGGGTGTTCAAGGCCAGGAATGCCAGGAAAGCACGATTACAGCGCACTCGCAAAATCAAGAACCTGTCATACGATTTGCAGTTACTTGGATTAAACGTGATACGAACACGGTTTCAGATAGCGTGACGTTAATTCAAGGTCTTGTTGTCACCAGAAGTATTTCGTAACTTTATAACGATTGTGATTTCATCATTGCTTCTGTCGATTACCAGAACGCGTTGTCATTCTGAATAAGCTAAGATTATTTAGTAGGGCTTAATTATTTCAGTGACAGCCTAACATTCCGTAAATGTTTTTGATGCCGAAAAGCACCAAGCACCAACCACCATGGTGACATCAATTAAATTACTGTTTGATTGGAACGATGTTACCATAAAATAAACATTGTCTCTACATATACAAATCTGTAAGCTGGCCGTGTCTGTAACTGATCTGGAACGGGTTTTCACTGTTTGAAAGTTTATGGTCCAGTATAAAATCTGCGGTATCTCTTACGCGGTGACCGGGAGACGGAGCCGAAACAGATAAAGCAAAGATTATAAATACAATTCCGACCAGAGATTGTTCACACCATCAAAGATAAAAACCTCCATTACGGCTAGAAAGTTTGGAGCTTGAATTAAAATCTGCTCAACAGCACTGGAAAATTAACAATAGGTTTATAATCTAATCAGCGACTTTAGAACAATACTACGGAAAATTTGCGGCCGTTACTTCACAAAATTTTGACAATCCTGGCCACAGATTGTACCCTCCATCAAAGGTTTCACGTGTGGTTTTATTTTTATTTTTTATTACTTAGAACAAAAAAGCATTTTGTTGTGCCATTAAGAAAGAGGTCTAACATAAATTCATAACAGTGAAATATATTTTTTGTGCCGTTGTTCGTTGTTTCTGGCATAAACGAAAGTGTGATTTTTTGGATTTTTTTTTACTTTTGTGAATTAGGAAATATGGAACTGAAGAATTTCAGTAGTAATTTAAGTATTTATTTATTTCCTTTAGAAGATACTATTTGTAATTTTAAGAATTTTAATGAAATTTTCACTGTTTAAAAGTTTCGGATTTGATTTAAAATTACTGTTTGTTATTTATTTTCAATCATGAAGTGATGAGGCCTCTTTAGAGTCATTAAACTGTTCGTCATGAATCTCAAAGAATATGAAGCGTAGTCACGTAGATCAGCGGGGGATTGGTGACCCTCCTGCTTAGGGATTGTGCATAAACTACGTGACTCGGTCTGGGGGGGGGGGGGTTGGCTGGAAAGCTACGGTGCTCTACGTGGTGGGGTGGGGGGAGGAGAGGTACCGAGCCAGGCCATGTAGCTTTTCTTTCATATTATTTGTCACAGTTAAAATGAAATACAGAACACACAGAAGCTTGTAAACATTTATTTCCATTACTTGATTATCCCCGTATGTAATTTACGATAGTCTGGCAAGATGAAACAGTGCAAAATGTCTTCTGGAATCAATATGGAAAAAAGCTACGTTGATAGGTGTATTTTTGTCTGTGAAATGTTTGGTTTATGAGACGGAAGCAATCGTCTAGGTCAGCGATTCTCCAAGTGTGGTACGCGAACCGCTAGGGGTTCGCGAGTTGATCATAGGGGGTTCGCGGCGAGATTTACGTAATGGTGGCAGACTGATTGTATCACGCGTGTGACATGCATCATTTAATACAATGCCTTCAAAGAAATATCGCTCCTTTCACTCGATGTGCCGAATAAGTATTAATAGATAATATGTAAATTTTTGAACGCCAAATATCTTTCAAGGTTCAAATTCTACATTATGCTATATATTTCCATTATTCGGCACCACTCACAATCGTGTTAGGTTTGGTAACAATAGGGGCGGAAAATAATGCCTTAAGAAAGGACTACAATGGCTTGAAATTACGTAATAATTTGTGACTGACAAAAAGCGCGCGGCATTGTTTAGTATAGTTGTTTCTCAAGTCAGTGGTACTCCGCGCGCGCACTAATTTCGGCCGGCTGAAATAAAGTTGATAAGTAATTTTGATTAAAAAGTAAGTGAAAACATTAACCAGTGGTTAAAAACCGGATCAATACGCGGAAAATGCCCAGATACTCAAAAGTTATCCAGTTCAGAAACATTGAAAACTTCGTTGAGTCAAATTGTGTCTACGTCTACTGAAAGTTCAATTTCGAAAGAAAATACGCGGAAAACAAGTAAACCAGAAGAACACTTCATTCCATCGACAAAGAAAAGAAAATATGATGAAGATTATCTGAAAATTGGATTTGTGTGCAAAGAAGACACCCAGTACCCAGAGCCACAGTGTGTAATATGTTCAGAAGTTCTCGCAAATAGCTCGATGAAGCCATCATTGCTGCGAAGACATTTGGAGACAAAACATCAGCAGTACGTAAAAAAATCTTTAGATTTTTTTGTTCGAAAAAAGAGGGAGTTGGAATCTTCAAAAAAAAAAAAAAAACTGTGACAAATACTACAACTACCAACGCTGATTATTTACGTGCGTCTTTCCTAGTGGCATACAAAATTGCAAAGACCGGCATGTCATACAATATTGCTGAGGAATTAATTTTGCCAGCTGCTAAAGATATGGTCAGTTGCGTGCTAGGAGACAAATTAGCAAAATTGCTGGATAAAATACCACTTTCAAATGACACAATCGCAAGGCGCATTTACGACATGGCACTCCATGTTGAAAATCAACTAGCAGAACGACTGCAAAATACTTATTTTGCAATTCAAGTTGACGAATCAACAGATATTACTAGACTGCCGAATGTACTTAGTTTTGTTAGATATGTACACAGCAACATTTCTGAAGAAGGTTTTCTGTTATGCAAGAACTTGGAGACTACGACAAAAGGAGGAGATATTTTCAACGTCATCAAGAAGAACATGGCATAGACTGGAGAAGGTGTGTTGGTGTTTCGACTGATGGTGCCAAGGCCATGACAGGTAGGATATCTGGACTAATCACTAGAATTAAACATCTTGCTCCTGAAGCTATGGTAAAACAGAGTGACACTGGCGTGCAACAAAATGCCTGATTATTTAAAAACAGTATTGTCAGAGGTCGTAAAGATAATAATTTACATAAAAGCACGTCCGCTCAACTCGAGACTTTTTGCATTATTATGTCGGGACATGGGCAGTGAACATGTTTCATTACTCTTACATTGTGAAGTGCGTTGGTTGTCAAGAGGCAGGATGTTAGCTAGGTTTTTTGAACTGCGTCATGAAGTCTATTTATTTGTGAAGGACAGTGACTTCAACCTCAAGTTAAGATTTGAAGATGAAACCTGGCTTATAAGGGTGTCATATCTAGCTGATATTTTCTCTTCTCTCAACGAAACGAAAGCTTCTATGCAAGGCTCCACGTGTAACATATTCATTGTGCAGGATAAAATACAAGCCCTCATAAGAAAAATTGAATTTTGGAAAACTTGCATGATACCAGGTGTTATTGAATGTTTTCCTCTTCTGCATGAATTTGTTTCGACCAACACCTTACCACTGGATGCCGAAGTAAAAGCTGAAATTATTGTACATTTGTCTCAGCTCTCTGATGAACTGAAAAGGTATTTTCCAGATATCGGTAATGCTGAAGACTGGGTTCGAAATCCATTTATGGTCACAACCAAAAGCATAAATTCTGGTTTGAGCATTAAGCAACATGAATCATTGCTGGAAATGTCCACAGATCGTACTCTTCATGCTGATTTTAAAAAGATGTCTTTAATTGATTTTTGGGCAGCAAGACAGGAAGAATATCCGGAGCTCTCACGTAAAGCAGTTAATTTCCTTTTACCCTTCGTGACAACTTACTTATGTGAGAGTGGGTTTTCACACCTGGTTATGATAAAAACGAAATACAGGAATCGAATGAATGTCGAATATGAAATGAGACTGAGATTGAGTAAAACTGTTCCTGATACTGACTCAACATGCGACAAAAAACAAGCTCATCTATCACATTAACTGACAACAATCTTCTGTATAAGTGTATTACTTTTATGAAAATAAAAATTCTTATTTTTTTAAAGCTTTTTTTTAAAAAATTTTTTAGGAGGTTCGCCACTGTCTGGAAAATTTAAAAGGGGTTCGCGGAGTATAAAAGTTTGAGAACCGCTGGTCTAGGTTACTGCGGTAAGCCGCCTAAAAACCGCAATCGGGATGGTCGGTACTCTGACCTGGTCCCGTTGTAAGTGGTGACGCCATAACTCGCGCAGCCACGCTGGAGGGTTTGGTTTAAAATGTGTTCCGTTAACTTCCAAGGTTAATGTTCTCAGCTTGAAAACGAAAGCACAAGGTTATTAATCTAAAAATCAATTATTTTTTAACTTAAAACTCTTACGTTTTTAAGATATTATTCTTTATTCTATCATTATAATACGATTTCTCTAAATGAACAAAATAAACGTTTGTCTCAATGATAAATTCCATACTTGGAGTTAATCTTTGCCCACCTAGTCACTTATTCAGATTCGATATCAGTATAATTTGGTGAGCATATAACTGCATTTCGAAATGCAATTCGGGTGCTCCGGGACTACATTTTTTCTCTTGTGGCTTAACGCCTCGTCGACATCGAGGTCATTAAGGAGGGAAAGAACTGGAGCCAAGGAACGGGAAGGAATTCTGAACCAGTCCGGCATTCGCCTGGAGTGATTGCGGAAACTATGGCGATGGACACAACACTAATTGAACCTGCATTCACCCGAATGCGAAGTCGAACTCTTGTCACCATTGAGGCTCGGTGCTTCTGAATTGTCACAAGCTCTAGAAAAAGGAGCCTAAATATAGTATCATAATCTTAATGCAGAAAATACAGTCAGATCGTATCGACAGCTTCAAACGACTGCATAGTTATTCGTAGCAATCAGTTTATAAGGTCCACTGAAATCTTTGGATCAAAATTTTTTAGTTATAAAAATTTCTCTATGCTATCGTATATTGAAAAATAAAAACGTTATTTGTTGAGTTGAAAATGAGCCCTCGTAGCGATCGATATGTGTAAACATAGAAACTAAAGAATCTATTTAATGATAGTGTCGCGTTGGAACCGGGACAGGTGTGAATTCGAAGGTTACTTGTCAATGAACACAGCACTTAAACTGAGAACAGGTTTATTGAGAACTCAAACATACACGCAGCACTGACTGCCTCTTGGGCAGAATGCTCTTCTATTTATACACAGATAGAACGTACTAGAGATTACAAGAGTAGTTAACAAATGAAATGTGTAGAAGTTACAAGTGACCTTAGGAAACATGTAGAATCTTCTGGAAATAATAAACAGAATTAAATAATTTTTGTCAGTGGGCGGGATTGAACCGGCGACCTTCGGTACCGCAATTCGTGACGCTACCCGCTGCGCCATGCTGGCAGACGGTACACTGGCGTTCATGCGGCATTGCTCCCTCTCCTGAGGAAAACAGCGTCCCGCTGTTAGATTTCTTTTGGGGCACGCTGAAGTGTCCTGGATCTTGATCTTGTCGTGGGTCCTCTGTATGGCAGTTCTGGAGGGCCCCTCCTGTTTGTACTATTATCTTCCTGTCCGACTTCCTCAGTATCCAAACCGTCCTCAGAGTCCTTGAACAAGAAGCTGGTTGTGCCTAGCTGCTCGTCAGGATTGTAGTAAGGCTTCATGCGGAGGACGTGAACAATGTCCCTTCGCTTTCGTCGTTTCGAAGACGGCTCATAATCCTCGACTTCGTATGTGACGTCTGACCGGCGGCGTATGACACGATACGGACCAAAGTACCGCTTCAGTAACTTTTCTGATAGCCCAACCTTCCGGACAGGGGTAAAAATCCATACGAGATCTCCTGGGTTGTACGCAACAGGTCGGTGCTTGCCGTCATACCGCTGACGGTCCCTCTCCTGGGTGGCCAGTGTTCGTATGCGAGCCAGCTGTCTTGCTTCTTCGACCCTGGTAATGAGCTGTTTTATATAGTCATCCTGAGTGTCGTCCGGCTGGAATGGGAACAGCGTATCCATTGTGGTCTCAGCTTCACGGCCATGGAGCAGAAAAAACGGAGTGAAGCCTGTCGTATCTTGCCTTGCTGTATTATAAGCAAATGTGACCACTGGCAGTATTGTATCCCAATCCTTCTGCTCAACATCCACATACATCGACAGCATATCGGCTAATGTCTTGTTGAAGCGTTCTGTGAGACCGTTTGTCTGAGGGTGGTATGCAGTTGTCATCCTGTGGACAACGTCGCATCTTGACATGACCTCTGATACTAGTCTTGACTGGAATACCTTTCCACGATCGGATATCATCACACGTGGTGCTCCATGCTTCAAAATAATGTCTTCTACTAGAAATTTTGCAACCTCTGGAGCTTCTGCAGTCGGCACAGGTTTGGTGACAGCGTAGCGCGTGAGGTAGTCGGTGCAGACTATTATCCATCGGTTACCGGTTGTCGACTTCGGGAACCTCCCCAAAAGGTCGATCCCAATTCGGTGGAATGGAACTGCTGCAGGTGGAATTGGTACTAGATGACCTGGAGGTAATTGCGGCACATGTTTCCGTCGCTGGCACTCTTTACAGTGACTCACATAATGCTTGACAGATCGGTAGAGACCCTTCCAGTAATACCTGCGTCTGATTCGGTCCAGGGTCTTCACAAATCCCAGATGACCGGATATTGGAGCGTCGTGGAAATACTTGAGAATAGCTGGCTGGAGATGAGCTGGAACGACCAGAAGCCACTTGGGGCCTAGTGGATCGTAGTTGTTCTTATACAATGTCCCATCTATCAATTGAAACCCTCCTTTGGCCGGTTCTCCTTTCTCCAAGGCGTCTATGGTTCTTAATAACTCTGAATCTTCCCTCTGTTCAGCTGCAACGTCACCTAATTCAGCGAGGGCTGAAATTCCATTCATGCTGTTGTGTTCTATTAAAGGATTCCTTGAAAGGCTGTCGGCATCCTTGTGTTTGCGTCCGTTTTTGAATACCACCGTGACGTCGTACTCTTGAAGTCTAAGTGCCCATCTTGCTAGTCGACCTGATGGATCCTTCAAGCTGGTTAGCCAACATAAAGAATGGTGGTCTGTTACGACGGTGAAAGGTTTGCCGAATAAATACGGACGAAACTTGTTGATAGCCCAGACAACTGCGAGGCATTCTTTCTCGGTTGTAGAGTAGTTTATCTCGGGCTTAGAGAATACTCTTGATGCATAGGCTATCACCTTCTCAGCACCTTCCTGAATTTGCACAAGCACTGCACCGATCCCATAACCGCTGGCGTCAGTGTGAAGTTCAGTTTCTGCATTCTCGTCGTATAAGGCTAGAACTGGTGCGGAAGTTAGAGCCTCCTTAAGTGCCTGGAAAGATCTTTCTTTAGTTTCATCCCAGTAAAACTTGGCGTCTCCCTGCAAAAGTTCTTGCAGTGGACGTGCCATGTTACAGAATCCTTTATGAAACGCCGGAAGTATGAGCACAGCCCAAGAAAGCTTCTCACATCACGAATGTGCTGAGGAGTTGGAAATTCCATGACTGCCCTTACTTTATCTGGATCAGCGCGGACGCCATCTCCGTTGACCAGGTGCCCCAGGATTTTTATCTCTCTGGCGACGAAGAGGCACTTCTTCGGATTGAGGCGGAGTCCTGCAGTCTGAACACACTTCAGCACCGTTGACAGGCGACTCAGATGTTCTTCAAATGTTTTCGAGAAAACAACAATGTCCATCTAAATAACAAAGACACGTCGTCCACTTAAGGTGTCGAAGTAAGTTGTCCATCATGCGTTCGAATGTGGCCGGAGCGTTGCATAATCCGAATGGCATTACTTTGAATTCATAGAGGCCATCAGGTGTAATAAAAAGCCGTCTTTTCTCTGTCAGCTTCGTCAACCTCGATTTGCCAGTAGCCTGTCTGCATGTCCATGGTTGAGAAGTATGTAGCTCCTTTCAAGCAGTCTAAGGCGTCGTCGATGCGCGGCAGTGGGTAGACATCTTTCTTTGTGATTTTGTTCAGCCGCCGATAGTCGACACAGAATCGCCACGTACCATCCTTCTTCTTTACGAGGACCACCGGAGATGACCAAGGACTCTCCGAAGGTTGAATAATGTCATTATGCAACATCTTCTCCACTTCCTCTCGAATTATTCGCCTTTCGACTGGTGACAATCGGTACGAGCGCTGGCTAATGGGCGGATGATCCCCAGTATTGATACGATGCTTTATCGTGGGCCGTTTCGTCTGACCTTTTTTTTGCTGGGGTGTGAATACACCAGAGAATTGGCGTAGTATAGCTAACACCCGGTGGTGTTGTTCCTTGGTCAGGCCGGACCCTATTGGCAGTTCCATAGTTGTTTCCTCCAGCGTGTTGTCGGTACTAGTAACAGAGCATGGATCTTCGTTAATGACGTTGAGCTCGCCCTCCTGGACTGGTTCAGCTGTCCCTATGCACATTCCCTTGGGGATAATTTGTGACTGCTCGTGACAGTTGGTGATCCAAATGTCTCCTCGACCACCGATAATGCTTATGATAGCCGCTGGTATGTAGATTTCTTTCGTGAGGCCTAATAACTTTCTACTATCGACAAGCACTTCAAGGTTGCGGTCGTCCGTGTTTTTGACTGGGGACTCTTCTCATTGCGAACGGCGGGATTGTCACGTTGTCAACGGCGAATAACTTCCCAGAAGATTCTGTGTTACGTGTACCCGTCGCAACGACTTCTTCAATTTGCAGCTCAGACGTTCCACAGTCAATGACAGCTTGGGATGCCTTAAGGAAGTCCCAT